>JAUBOC010000011.1:10755700-10766841 GCA_032275365.1 Anablepsoides cearensis | reverse complement strand
CAAGTCATATCATCATCGCAATATTAAGCAGTGTTATCGCACATCGCAGGTTTTCCTAATATCGTGCAGCCCTAATTCTCACTGTCATTCATTTCATTTTTGTGAAAATATGTTTTCTGAATAAAATCCCATTATTTTTCTGCAACAACTCACTGATTTTGCATGGAAATCAATATGTCGACACAAAAGGAAAAGAAAAATTTTCATATGATTTTACAGTCCTATATAATCCAAACGAACAAATTTGCTTTGCCAGATCCGTGTGGAAGGAAACAATCTAAGTTAAATACAGTGGCCTGGGTTTTTCCCTCATTTTTCCATAAAATAACATTTATGAAGTGAGCAGAAGTGATTGGAGGGTTAGTAGACACTGAAAATCTGAGCCGACAGCGTGGATACATTTAGGCTACCAGAGTTTGGAACTTAATTCAACATTATAAAACCATATGCCTCCTGCATCAAGGCGGTGCTGAGTTTTTATGGATTTTCCCACAAACCACAAGTTTTTTTTTTCTTAGCATAATCAGTTCAGATAAATGCCTAAACATAATGATATACTGTGTCTCTATGTAATTGCTGCAAGTAGATGTTTTGGGGAAAATGAGACATTTGGCTGATTTATCTAGCAGTTTGTAACATGGTATTTACAACACATGGTCCATATAGGATAACTGGTAAAGCTGTAAATATTTTTGCTTTGCAAGATGTATTTTTGAAGACCAAGCAACTAAATGCTGAAGAACGCAATCTCAGTAATCCTCCTCTGATAAAATGTAATGCCTATGTATTAAAAAAAAGAAGTCGACATCAGCCACACAGCTGACACTGGTAAACTGGTACACTGTATAAGAAAGACAGATGGAGACAAAGGGATGTGGGTCTCTTGGCCCACCTTCTACTGCCAAAACCCTGTGGTTTATCTGAACGCTAACTTTCCAACGCTGTCACTTTTACATTAAATGGCTACTTACATGTGTTTTGTTTTTTACATTGAACATTGCCTAGGTCTGTGAGCTGTCACTAATAGTAGTTTATGAAATAATGCTGGGCAGAGTAAATATCTGATGGGAATTTTTTTAGTTTTATTTTATCAGACAGATGTCCCATTTGTTTACAGGAGCTTCAGACTAACACCACAGCCAGCCACTAGGGGGACTTTAAGCTGTTTTCATTTCAAAATGTATGTGTCTGCATCAGGATATATTATAACTACAGTAGAGACAAGAGAGGAAGCAGGAAGTTGAAACTAAAAAAGATATGCATGCATTACTAGGCTGGCTGCAAAACAACTTTTAAATGCCTCCTCTTCATGTAAAGTAATAAGACATTTTCTTGACCAAAACATGAACTCAAACTTGATTAAATTTTTTCAAGTATCGATTAATGCTGCTTTACATACTTCTTACTTTACTGCTGTGTGTTCATATTCACATTTTTACGTTAAATAGTTAATCATCTGAAGTTGAATAAAAATGTGCAAAGCTTTGTGTCTCTGGTGAGAAACACAACATATAGACATTTCGGTATCCAGGTATTAATACTCCAACAAGTACAACCAAGACTAAAAACATAGATTCATATATATTTGTGTGTGTGTGTTCGTGTGTAATGGTACTCATTTCGTTTTTAGTATGCACTAATGGTTCAGTATGTTTTGGGTAGCTAAGTTACCTGTAATTGCTAACGTTAGATTTGTTCATTCTGTGTGGTTTTATTAAATATCAACAAGTTTTCATTTTAATTAACTAAATTTATGTTAAAAAATGTGTCAAATGTATTATTTTTAAGCATATTTCAATTATATTTAATGTTGTTTCCCCTTGTTTAGTAAAAGCTAAAAGGCCGTGACCTCACAGGATACAAGGTTGATGGAGAACTTTTCAGCTAAATTGTTCCTTGTGGTAGTTCCCATCACATGGGGCAACACCATGAGGGGGCTGGGTGGTGGTGGAGGTGGGGGGGTCAAAGGCCAACACAGTAGGTGTTTTTAGGTCGACATTTTGACTTTAAGACGCACTCCCATGCTTTTCACACACAAGATGAAAACCACAGTCTTTTGCTATTCCAGCTGTCAGATGGCCAAAATCCTTTTTTTTAAATAACCTTCAAAAATGAGGAAATCCATCAAAAAGATCAGAGGCTGTTGAGAGCCATGTGGCGTGCAAGAAGACAGTCCATTACATGTGTACGCGCATGTTTGAGTGTTTGTTTTCTAACAGCAGACGAAAAAAGGAAGGTGTCTGATGCAAGAGAGCGGATTTTCACTCTTCTCCCCTTCTCTGATTACTGCTGTTTTGGCAGCTGACGCCCAGTAATGGAGACCTGGCTGTCAGTGAAATTTGTGGCTGTCTGCCGTAGCACAGCTCTTCATTCCAATCAGCAGCTGTCACACCAGCCCGGGCCGTTATTAATGACGGCCACTAACTGCCTCACAAATTCTCGGCACTATTTGAGGGCCGGCGTGAAATAAGGTTACACTCTTTTCCCAGTGTGCTGCTGTGGGTTAATGGAGAGATCTCAAATATCAAACAACTATGGAAACTACTTCTTAGCCTTCTCTTATTTAAGAACATGCGTCGAACAAAAAGAGTTGTGAAAAGTTTTTAATTTAAACCAAAAAAAAGAAAAGGCAAGTTTAAGGTTTGGTCTATGAGCTGGAAGTTTGCTCTTTAAATCACTGCTGACCTCCTTACGTCTTCATGACGTGTGTGCGATGCTGTAGTCGTTCTGTTTGATTGACTAAGATAACCACCTCGTAAAAAATAATAAAAAAAAAACTTCTGCGTAACCTTGTATGGTTTAGGCTGCACTAATAGAATTGTGTGTGAGAGGCCATAAATGCAACGTGACAGAAAAAGCTTGTGTTTGTCAGCTGTTAAACATGGGGCACGAGCATTCAAAACGGCACACTGGGGAACAGCTGCCATATAAATCACTCACCTTTGAAATGCAGCGATGAGCCCCCCCGCCCAGCAATTCAGAGGGGAGCAACTGACTCCTGAGCCTCGATACTGGCTTCCTCATAGTGATTACACTTGTACACAATTACTTCCCACAGTAAACATATTTTGATGAATGTATTGGCAGGTCTCCAAGGTGTGGAGAAAGAAATAGTTACCCCATGATGTCAGCTTTTAGGCCGTTTTTCTTCCTCAAACGCATCAGTTCTGAAAGAGCGCTGACATTTTCCAGAACCACTGTATATGAGAGAGCAAATGTCTACAACATTCACTTCAAATGTCTTGTTTACCAAACCAATTAGCAAGTAATAACTCTGGAAAATTGCAGATTGATTCCGTGTGTGAATGCAGCATGTAATGATCAGGAGTTGGCGTGCATGCTGATAACAGCTGCTGCTTCATAATTTTATTGGATTTTTTTTTTTTTTTTTTTTTGCTGGTTTCTTCTAGATGTTCTTTGTACTTTAAGACATATTTTGCATAATATATTCCAATAAAAACTTGCTGCCTTGTGCACATTCACACAAAAGTGTTGTGACCCACAGGTGTATTTTTCTGCTGAGACTTTCTTCACTCCTCTATTGTTACTTCCTGTTTTACTGTTCTTAAAATATTTTTGTCTACAACCAGTCAACAGTGTAGATTATGTTAGTATGCACTTTAAAATATTACTACCGTTTTTCCTAATGCCACTATAATGCTACTCTGCAAGAAGTGGTAGCCAAGTTGTAATGCAGTGTTTTGCAACATTTATTTGGTGTGCCTTCATCAATAATGTTCATTCATATTTATTATAACAAATTTGTGAGACTAACCCATTACAAACAAAAAGGTAGTTTAAATAAGATTGTTTTGGAGCAGTTGGAAGACAAAAAGAGCTTTTCTCAAGTTCCTTGCTGCCTAAAGGTGGTATATCACTGAGATGTTATGGTTGGTCATAACTGTAAAAAAAATCTAAAATTGCTGAAAAATTGTGAGAAAATCTTAAACTTTCTGTTGCAGCCTTTTTGAACCTTTTAAGTTTTTGCATTTTAGTGATCCAGTGTGGACGCATTGTGAGGGCCCAGTTTTTTTAAATTTTTTTATATATATTTTTTTTGCGTGCATGATAGGGGTGTCCCAATACCAGTTTTCTCAATCTGAGTACAAGAACAATTACTTTATTTTAGGTACTCGCCAATACAGAGTATTTACTTAGTTAGATTTTAAACATCACACAATGACTTTAAAACTCCTTTTTTTAATTTAGAACAAGGTGATTCTCCTTCCTTATGGGCCTACAGCTCCTCCGATTGAATCAAATCAAATATACAGCATGATATATACCAGGACTATTCAACTGGCGGCCCTCAGGCTACATCCCGCCTGCGAGTGACCAAAGTTCGACCCGCCAATTGGTAAATTCATCTCTCAAGCCCAAACCCACGGTTTTCTACTTTAATTACTATGAGTTCTTTTAGTTCGACCTAGATGTGTGGGATCAGAATCTTGGCTAGAAGCTGGTAAAAACTATTTTATGAACATCCAAAACAGTTAAAACTACAAGCAGTTAAAGAAAAAACTATGAAAGTGAAAAGAAAATTGGTTTAAAAAAATTTGGCAAGTTAGGGGTGCCAAAATTATATTTGTGTTAAATAAGATGTTTTTAAATCACTGCTTTTATTACATTTGGTTCTGTATGCTGTATTCATGATTAAATACAGCAAAATAAACTATTTCCAAAGGTAACAATATACTTGGGTTATTTTCATAATGACTTTAACTGCTGTTTGGCCCCTGAGCTGTTGGCCTGCAGTAACTGTGGCCCCCGGAGCAATTTAGTTGAATAGCCATGATATAAACTGTTGTAACATTATTAAATAAATAACAAATATGATTTTTCTTAATCTTGTATCAAAACTGGTGCTGGTATCTGTCTCGAGTATCGGGGCACTTGTAAACAAAATGCTGGTACTGGGACACCAGCTCATATTTTTGGCCATGCACATTATTTAGCAGCTTACGTTGACAGCCGGCCCAAAATTTATGATATATTCTGTTGAGATACACTCAAAAAACAGATTGTTGGATTTACTTAACTCGGTTATGTCAAGTGGTTCCACTAAATTAACTGAGTTGAGTAAATCTAAAGCACCTTGCACAATTACATTGAAATAAATAGTAAATGTTACATTGGACTTACTCAACACAGTAACCACTTGACATAACCGAGTTAAGTAAATCCAACAATCTGTTTTTTGAGTGTACATTTACAACATGTAGTTATCTACTCAGTAATCCACCTGTTCTCAAATATGCCTTGTAAAAAAAACAAAAAACAAAAGAGGATTCTCACCCTGTGACAGGTAACAATTAGGTTCTAAAGAGCCTAAAGAGGTGTAACAAGATCCTGCATTATTGTTATCAGAGGTCATATCAAAGAAAAGCCTGTCTGTTTGTCTGAGAGTTGTTACAGAAGGATAAAGTAAATAAAGAAGAGATTACAGAGGATCTTTTTTTGTTTGTGTGACCTTTGGTTTCCAGGTAATCCTTATCTGAAAAAATCTTGAGCTGGTTTCCGACCCTCATTCACAAGGTAATCTTTCCATCCCTTGTTGGCCTGTGAAGGAATGCTCACACCTTCTGCACTTTACAGATTCACTCAGATGTGAAACCTGCCGTAGGAATTCAGCAGGGCAAACTGTCTGCTAGCACATGCTGATCGCTCCTCGGATAACGAGCTGTTGTTTTGGCAACAGCCAGACATCAGAGAAACGATAGCGCAAAAAGAAGGAATGATAATAATAATAACAATAATAGTGACTGTTGGATGAGGTGCTGGCGCCCTGGAGCCCTGCAGCACTTTGCGGTTTATTAGGACCTGTTCTCCCTCTGCTTCGGCGTTGAGCCACATTCCGCAGTGTGTTAAGTTGTTTGTTAGCGGCAGCGTTGTGCAGCGGAGGGTGGAGAAATGAATATGCGTGTGAGTCAACAGCTCTGCTGAGCTGGGATTGAAGAGCGAGCCGTATGATACAACACTAAGTGCACCCGTCAATCCGCACGCGATTACCTCCCCACCCTGCAGGCATTTCACTGAGAAACTGCTGACAATTACAGGATGCTGTGGGCACAACCTCTCTGAGAGGGGAAGTGAACATTTTCTCAAGTGTTCTGTGATATATGGCCGACGGAGGACGGTTTATAATTTAGGTGCTGTTGCTTCAGGTTAATGCTTCTCTGTTGGGTCATGTCTCTCTGGCTGAAGGGGCTGGTAATAAGACTTGTATGAAGCTCTGAAAATTAGTCGGAGCAGCTGTGGGTTTTTAACAATCCTTTGCTTTTAATATATGACAATCAAGTGTCAAACAACACGATGTTGGAGCCTGAAGGTACATCAGCAAAACAAACAAACAGGGGGAAAAAAACAGCTTTAGTTTCAGGTATCAGTTTAACTGGTGTTTAGTTGATATTAGCTGTCAATCATTTTGCATTTTATTGGATTATATTTCAAATATGTGTGTGAACTGCAACAGTTCTTTTAGTTTTGAATGACTGGAACAGGATCTGAAAGTCTGAATGTGTGGGAGTGAGGCTCACTGTCAGGGTCACGTGTGACACTTTACACTTCAACACAATACAGCAACCTTCTTTTTTATGCTGGTGTGGATTCTCTTTTTCTTTGTTTTTTTAGCAACACAAGTGTAAAATTTCATACTATTGATAGTTGAGAGACTGCAAGATTTATGGTACAAAAATCCAATCACATGGTCTCTGAGGCTATTAAACTGTGAAAAGAGTGCTTTGAAAAACGAGCTAAATATAGCACATTAACATGCCCTCTTACATCAGTTATAGACATATGACATTACCATTGTGTCTTTGCAGGCAGTGATATTTTCTTTGTTTATCATAATAATAAATTTCTTAAAACTTATTGCACGCAAAAATGTTAAATCAATGGAAAATACAATACAAGTCCCACGACAGAAAGAACTAGATCCTGGATACAAGCGGCTGAAATTAGTGTTTTTTACACAATGTTGATTCAATCCACAGCCTTAGTAAAAACTCTCTCTGTGAACTAACCTAACCTTTGCTTTTCTGCTTCGAGCTCCTAAGTCTCTTTGTGTCTCCTCGCCCTCTATCTGGAACCGATGTTTCCTGGATCCCCCCGCAGTGGAGATCTCATCTACAAATAAAACAAGAACCAAACATCATTGATTCAGCTTTCCTCTTGTGTCCAACCTGTCACTCTCTTACTGGTTATTCACCTACTTACCTCCGTCGTCCACCTGAGTCTGTAATCCTCTGTCCTCCTCTCAGTGTCTACTAAACAACACAGACCACAGTAAAAACAAAAAAAGGATTCTTAACTTAGCAGAGTCTATCTATAAAAGAACTATACTTACCATCTCCTTTTTTTCTGAAGATCCACCTGCATTCCTGTTCACATTATTGTAAATAAATCACTTACCATTTACCCTGTGTGTCCATGAGTCTTCCTGGTTTCAGAGTTACAGCTCTGGGTTTAAAATTTACTGTTAGGAAAAAATGACAGGTTAACCCCAACAGTTGATGCTAAAGCTTTTTAAAAGCTTCTGTGCGGTGAGCAGTAAATAAAGTTTGTGCTGTGAGTGACTGTCAGACACAACGACTCCAAAATTTAGCTTAAATGGAACATATGTTTTTAAATCCTACAGTTAGGTTTTAGTGGAACTGCAATGCTTTGATCTGAATTCCTGGTTACTGTAGCTCCACAAGCCCCCTCTCTACCCCGTCTGAGAACAACTCGTTTTGGTGCTGTGTCTTTGAATGCAAATGACGCACTTCACTCCCTGCCCCCTTCCAGGTCTCAGTCCCAATGATCATTGTTCACTCCACTCCGTTCAGCCATTTTTGTTGTTATAGATAAAAATATTGAGCTGCACAGAAACTTTTTATTTACAAATCGACAGAGTTGTAAAGTAACTAAGTACAAATACTTCTTTACTGTACTTAAGTAGATTTTTTGGGTATCTGTACTTTACTTGAGTAATTATTTTTCAGCCTACTTTTTACTTCTACTTCTTACATTTTCATACAATTATCTGTATTTTCTACTCCTTACATTTTTTAAAAAAGGCAAGAAGTAGAAAGTTGTTACTTTTATTCCATTTTGCTTGTTTTTGGGCATCCTTGATATATGTATTTAAACTTAAACAGCTAGACTAGTGCATCCTAAATTTAACAAAGTAATTATTTTAATACAATATCGTCATTTCTGCATTTCTTTTTGGAGGGAGGCCATCTCCCAATAAATGTCATTATGTAAATGCTCATTTTAAATCAATACTTTTACTTTTAATAATTAAGTACAAAAAATATTAGATACTTTAAGACTTTTACTCAAGTAATATTCCTAAATGAGACTTTAACTTTTACAAAAGTAATTTTTTAGTAAGATACTTGTACTTTTGCTCAAGTATCACTTTGTGGTACTTTATACAACACTGCAAATTGATTAAAATATGTCAACAATGGAAGACATGTTCATCCAGCCAGAGTCTGAGTGAGTGCGAGAGGAGAATAAAGACGACAATCCTGCAGAGCCGTGGATTAATGAAGCTGGAAGTCTATGACCTTGTTTAGTAGTTCTGCAGCAAATACTGTGACATAATTTTACAGAAACTGCAACAGGGAATAAAAGAACTGAACAGACTAAAAAATCTGACCCAAACAGAACCTATGGAGCAAAAAGAGAAATGAAATTAAACTTTTCTGCAACACATCAAAGTGTATTTAACAGCTAAAAAGGTGCATTTTGAATTATTTCTCCCCTTTACTATCTGTAAGTTCAGCTGAAATGGTTATTGTTTTGTTTTGTATGTACAGCTAGCTGCGCTGGCCATTTTGAATTAAATTGGCTTGAAAACCTAATAACTTGTACTAATTCCTGTAAATCCAGCTTGTGATTCATGACGTATTTTGCAAACAAAGACACAAATACAGGCACACACCTCTTTCACCTTTCTTTGGAATGCAATACCTTATAATTGCACTGAGTTGTGTTTCGGCTCAACTATAACAACCCTTTTCTAATAGAAAAAGTTACTACAATAGCTTATATGTTTAGTGGAAAAAAAGATGGTCTGTAAGAATAAAGTGACTCGCTTCACTTTTAAGCAAATATAAGTGACCCTAGACTGCTTAGACTTTGTGAGAAGAAAAACTGTCAAGGGAAAATGGTAAACTTCACTTCTGCACATGTCAAACAAAGCATGATGAACAGCCATGAAATCATAAAGTTTACTTTCCCCGTATCGCACAGCCACAGAACAGAGCACGGCTGCACAAGCCACAGAACTATAACTCTTAAACCCTTTATAAACCAATCACTTCCTGGGTTTTCTCCTTCTCAGGCTGGACCCTTTCATTTCTGGTGTTATAAAATATACCCCGACTCTGACAGAGCAGCCCAAATACTAAGACACAAAAAGAGTTTTACAAGGTAGACATTATATTGAGCTCATCTGTGTACTTTTATGAATCTCATTCCAGACTTGTCAACTTTAAGGCCTCTCTAACATTCATAACTATCCTGGTACTGGAAGTTATAATATACATTTGAGAAATCAGCAGGAAAATGAAACAGATGAGGCGCACAACGTAATAAATCAACACGGTTTTTAGAAGTTTGCTAATTGCTTTTACATTAAGTGTGCCAGCAACCACAGTATATTCACAGTGTGTTATTCCGACTGCACAAGTGTGGACATGCATTTAATTTTCTCTCCAAACCTTCAGAGGCCCATGTAACTGGCTAATGGGTAACTGCCAGATCTTAAACCCAGTTGTAAAATTTTCAGCAATCTGGAACGATATGCCAGCTAAGATGTCTCCTTATCCTCGTTAAAAAAAGCGGCGGCGATTACCCTTATTACAGCGAAGTTGTTTTGTGGATTAAATCACATTATTAAAGCCCACAAAGTGGATTCCTAAAACACACGCCTGTTTTAAAAGTCACAGATGCGTTTAGAAGGCAGGGAAAGCTTTAAACCGTGTGTGAGGCTTTTATAACAGGGTCTAAGATGAAGCGTTGTGTTAAAGTGAAACTATAAGACGGCACCAAGAAATAAAGCAGCTTTGTTTCCCTGATGGAGGGTTTTGTCACGACGAGGTTGATAAATGTGTGTTGTTGTTTTTTTAGGGCTTCTGTGCAGCGCTAGAGCCAAAGTGAAATATTTGCCTCTGTTGGACACTGAGAGCCAACAGTCAAACAGGGAAAGGAAACCGTGGAAATTAACAATTTTGTGGCTAACCCATTAGTGGCTTTTTGGCTGGCAATGCTAAAGATGGATAGCTTATCTGACTTTAATAGCTGGCACAGCAGCAATAGTGCTGAGCTGGAGCGAGGAGAGGAACAATACGGCACATTAGAGGAGCAGCCAGCGCACACACATGCCACAAACTGCTCCAGATTTCTAATTAGCATTCATTAACAGTAGGGGAAAGAGCAATTATGGTCTTTAAGTAGTGCATTAGCTAATGTTGCTTTTTCACATGTCAGCAGATTTAAATAAAGGGAGTGCGCTGCCACATCAGAGTCTCTGCTTTGTGCTGACTGGGAGGTTTCAGTTGATGCCTGTGATGACCTTAAAATACACTGCTGCTGTTTGTTTACACTGGTTATAACTGCTAACAAGGCCACAAGCTCAGTCAGACGTGACTGACTGTTTGCTGCCACCACAGCTGCTGCAGGAGCTCCGTTAGTGAGTTATTTTACGTGTGCAGCAGCCACCACACTGCTATCATGTGTTCATACTTTATACAGCTGCTGTTTGGAAATGACTGAATTATCACACCTCGGGTTTACAATCTATTGTAAACCCGTTTCAAAAAATGACTGGATATGATATTCAAGATGATTACAAACAAAATCAAATGTAAGGGATTGAAATGTTAGAATTTAATAAAAAGGAGGAAATTATGTATTTTCCATGCATATAGTTCAATTCTGTACCACAATTAAACTGCCTGTGACATCAAATTTTTGTAATAAACATGAATGCATTTTTGGAAAGATAATGATGACATATTGCAAAACAAACTTCACGTCGCTGAGATGAACGGTTGTTGAGATATTTGTATGTGAAGAAACAGGAAGTGATGTAAAAAGGGAATGTCTGCATGTGAACAGAGCGTTGTTACAAAAGCTAACAAAAC
>JAUBOC010000011.1:10730875-10741245 GCA_032275365.1 Anablepsoides cearensis | reverse complement strand
CTTCTACATGCTTTGCAAGTGGGAAAACCTGAAAAATCAACAGTGTATCAAATACTTGTTCTCCCCACTGTATACCAAGTGAGCCACTGTGCCCCTGTTCCTCAATATCTGTAAAACTATGTTTTTAATCTTTTTAAAAAAAAATTTTGCGTGTGGCAGCCATCTTGAATTGGGTTGAGTACAAATAGATGAGTTGTAAAAGGACATTCGATGATTACGGCTTGAAAGTAAATGTAACTTCTTCTCACTCCTTTTAGGAGCTCAACTGACTGATGATTCTAAAGTCGCAAAACAAAATTTTTATATTTTTGTTTATATGTACACATGTATGTAGAAGTCATCGACTTAGATAACCCTAGACTGAGCCCCGCTTACCTCGTCCACTGTGACCTAACAGGGCAACGGCTCAGTCATTAGATTAACAGCAAGCTCTACTGGACCTGTTTCACAAATTATCTGTAATTATTTACAATAAATTAACTGTTGTTAGTAAAACAGCAGAAATATACCAGAAAAATAAATAATTTATAAGTAACAATGATCTAAACCAGACCTGAAGTCAATCTGTAACTTAGACTTAAGCTAGTTGAAAAAAATATAACTTCAACGAGTAACAAAGTATATGTATTATTTCTTACTGTCAAAAATAATAACAATTTTTTTTTATTATCATTATCATCATCATCATCATCATAATTACCAGTCTACACTTTGAAAATCTTCTCTCTATATCTGGTTACAGGATGAAACTAATACTAGCTAACCATCTCCTCAACAAGTCAGGTTTGTCTAAAAGAAACCTAAAAATAATCAAATATAGAATATCATTTTACACTGTAAATATTACCCAAATCAGGACAAATCAGTTGTAATATTTACTAATTTGTGCTAAATTGTAGCATGATTCAGCAGAGTGCTACGTTAACAATATGATACACAAGCTAATATCTAATAACCAGGTAAATTACAGCAATTACATCAATTTTATAAGCATAATGTAAACTGTTACATTATGCTCTAGTCAGATCACATTGGGCTAAATAAGATCAAATTTGCTTACTTGTGTTGTAAAATTAGACATTTTCTTGTTTTATCTTCTGTTGACAGCTTTCTGGCATTATTTCAAACATTACATTATATACACCCTAAAATATTTTGCTGATATTATTATTAATAGTTTTTATGATTTCTACATCGTCAGTCTTTTTTTTTTTGCTATGTTACTAACATGTACAGTAATGGTAAATCCAGACTCTTGACGTTAGCTGCTCAGCTTCTACAGTAGATCACATGGTCACGTGGTTTCTGCTCACTCCAGCGTTTCTATATACCTCCATGACACGTGTATCTATTTGTTTTATTTTATTTGTTTAAAATAAAGAACAAATAAAGTTTTAATGAAAAGTGTTCACTGGTTTAGTAAATATTTTGCTAACAGACGGAGCTGACTCCAAACAGATAATAGCAAAATTTTCAGAAAATGTGTTGGGCATCAGTCTCAGCTCATCTACCAAATTTTAGGTCAAATTCTGTAAAACCGACTGCTTTTTTTTTTTTTTTTTTGGGGTTTCAGGGTCATTTGGCTGTGGCAGCCATCTTGAATTGAGCTGACTTCAAATGTTGATCAGTTGTAGATGTGTTTCAGTAAAATTTGTTTGGTGGTTCATGAAATGTTTTTTATAACAGACAGGCACATGCTGACCCACTAAAACATTATCGCCCTCACGCCTTCAGGCGTGGGGGATAATGAGTCCTGAGTCATTAGCAGATGAGCAGGATTACAAGTGACAGTCAGTCCACACTCATATGCATTCAGCCTCGACATATAAAGTCAAAGTGCAGACCCTGATCAGAGCTTTTGGGTTTTATGAAGCTCTGATCTCATGCAGCATTTACTCGTGTTCCCCACTAACTTTAATTGTCGGGGATTGTTACGCTCGCCACTAAAAGCGAGCAGAAAAGCGTGTAATAGGTAGTGGTTTTAAAAGGACAGCTGCGGCTGTGATTGAGTCACTTGTTTCGGCTTTGCCCTTCAAATCTGCAATTATTCAGCTGATGCGATGCAGCTTTGGAGGCAAATGGAAACCCCGTCATACTGCGGACGCCTCGTCCAGCCAAGTGTGTGCTGTGCGACTGGATCGGGTTTCACTTTCATCACACCTATTTAAACTCACACCCGCTTTCCGCTGCCTGATTCAGAACAGCGTGTTAATCACGGAAGCACAAAGAGGTCACGTACCTGCTGCTCAGTGCAAATTCTACAGCTCAAACTGGGTAAACATTTGATATGTTTAACATTTAGATCAGGCATGATGGGAAAACAGGCAATTATGATGTTGAAAATTGCATTGAAAATATTTGAAGGATAAAAGTCACATTTTCAACAACCTTTACCAAAACGGATATGCAAGTGTTTTTAAGTATACTAATTTCAAACTAAAAATAAGAATATATATTTAGATTTCATACTACTTTAAGTTTGTATCACCTATACATGGCTTATACTAAAATATATAGTAAAAGTGTACCTGGACAACTGGGGAAATATACTTTACTATACTTAATAACATGTATTGGAGGTATACTTCTTTTAAGGGAAAATTAAGCATTTGGTTATTATATTCTAAATTAAGAGTGTTCAGGGATGATTGCCTGCTGCAATTTGTGGCAATTCTTTGCAAATTTAATATTGTGATAAAAAGTTTACTTGCCTTTGTATAGATTAAAGACTCAAAGAAATTCACACTGTCAAAACTATACATAAACATAAAAAGGTGAACCCCATTGTTACTGGGTTTACAGCTTTTTTTTCTACTTCAGTGGACAAAAGTTGACCTCTTCAGTCATTAGTGACAAAGTATTAACAAAAGCATGTATATTCTATTCATAAGATGATCTTAGTTTTTGTAAATGATATTATGTACAATCTTATGCAATAATGCAACATCTGTTAGCGCTCATTTATTAATGTTTATTACAGCAGGCAAATCCTATTAAGATTACAGATCTCTTTTGCAAGAGAGGTCTGGGCTTTCCTTTGCAAAAGCCTCTGGGTGTAAATAGAGTATGACTCACGGCTACTACCACAACACATTTGAGCACAATATCTAAAAAAAAAAAAAAAAGTAAATAATAATAGTCATTAATGTGCTTGGTAATGATTCCCACTGGTGACCAATTTGAATTGTGTTAACTCCATAGCTCAATCAGCTGTAGATGTACCAGTACATATAATTTCTACATTAAGATGTTTTTTAAGATATTTTGCTTAAGGCCCTGTCACACTAGACAACTTATGAAACATTTTTTTATGTCTAAAGTGCTATAAAAAAGTGCTATAAAAAAAGTTATATATTTGATCAATTTGTTAAAATTACATTATGTGCACGCCAAAAAGAAGCTTCCTGTTGATTTTTTCAATTACAGATTCAATGTAGACATCTTTAAAATGTTCATAAGTTGGTATAGGTTATTCTAGTGTGACAGGGCCTTAAAAGACAAACATGGCTGATGCCAAAACTTGTTGCCAAATTTGAGGCAAAAATACTGCACAATGTGTAATGCTATGAATATGTGTTGGAGGTGATGCTTATCTACTACCACATCAAATTTTACACATTTAAGTATACACATTTTTGTGCTTGCTAATGTCAATTTGCTGTGGCTTGAGCAGCTTTAACATGATACACACAAAGACTGAAGAAAGTTCTGTGGCATCAGAACCAAGATTCATAACTCCAATTCTTTTAAATCATTTGTAGCAGGTTAGAGACCATGGATCTGTTTGGGTATGTTGCTGCAGAGAATCCTGAAAACAAGTCAGTGTGATTCTTGTCAAACACTTAATGAGTCATTTTCAAGAGCCAGCTAATCACTGAACACCCTAATGTCCCCCTGACTTGGAGTATTTACTGTTACAAGATGATCTTTATTACATTTATCACTCTGTAGGGTCATGTGATTTGCACGAGTGGATTTAAAAAAAAAAATCTTCACAAAATGATATTGCATAAAAGGTAAAAGCGTGGACAATATTTTGGATTATTAAATTTTTAATGGGTCTCATCATTGACTGATGAAAATGATTTCATCCAAACAGTGCCAACGGCTGCTTTAGACCTCTTCATCAGAGTTGTTCAAGCAAAAAGTCAATAAAACACTGTAATTAGGCTTGCTCTTTTAAAATCTGAGGCTGTCTAATTGACTGCGTACTCAAGCAGAACAGCAAAATTCCCTCCAGCAAGTTTAATAACGTTGACAAGAAGCAAGCTTTAAGTTCAGAAATGCTAAGTGATCTATTCTTATCAAGAAAAAAAAAAAGTTGTCTTTGAGATTTCAGGCCTTTCCTTGAACGGTTCAATTTATTTTCCTCGAGTGTCTCTTTGAAACTGCTGATCAGAGGCTCATCAGGAGTTTTATAATAATAATATCTTTATAAAAGCTCGCAGCACTCGGCTGTGGAGGGCTCGCAGGCGAGGCGCTGAGCGTGACGTGGAGCCGCACATCAAACAGAGCTCGGTCAAAAAGCAAAGCACTCAATATCTCATAGGAGTGAATTTAATGGCCACTGGTTGCTCTGGGCTCTTGACCCTCTCCGAGAGAGTGTTAGTCACTCTCCAGTGCTTTCCAATTGAAACACAGCCAGACTGGTGGTAGATGAGATTTCAACTGTCTACTCAAAGCCTGGATGACAGCAGCTCCAGCTGATCAGGACTCCCAGTGATGTTCTAGTGATGGGGAGGGAAACTGGATGCTGGGAGTTTAAGACTTTAGGTTACTGTTTTCAAGCATGAACTTTCACAACTGTCTGCATAATTTGTGGTAAAAAACTCCTAAAACTGTACAACATTACAATAAAAGGGATCATTTATAAAGGATTTATTATTGCCTAATCATGGGTTTGTAAGTGATTTATTAAGCATTACTAATCATTTATCAATTTGAAGCAGGTTTCAGGGTTCCCACACCTTGGTCAACATCAAATTCAAGGACCTTTCAAGGACTTTCCAGTACCAATTTCCTCAAACTCAAGAACCACGTGCAACAGCAATTACCCACTGCTACCACAGAATGTTACCAATAAACAGGTTTAATATCATGTAAATTCAATGAAAAACTGAACAACATAGAAGAAAGTGGATTAAATGTGTTCCTTACATTTATATCCACAATACATGGGCTTGTAATTATGTCCTGGGAGGTTCAGCAGCTCAGTTTGGGAGGATGGGATGTGAACATGTGGTGCTCTCACCTGGGCTCAGAAAGAACGACCCACCCTACCCAATCAGAGGGTCCTACTCTACTCTGATTGGGTAAAACTATGACTATGGCTCACGTTATTTTTTGAAAGCCACGTCAGTTTACTGTAATCCTGAGTTATCCACCGCAAACAAATATACCTTTTTTTATTGTATTTATTTACAGATGATGAAAATCAGTCTTGTGAATAGAGAACTTCAATCCCCAAAAAACATTCAAGGACTTTCAAGGACAAGTGTCATTTTTGGCTGATTTCACAAACTTTCCAGGGCCTTGAAATTATTTTTTTCAAATTCACAAACTTTCAAGGATTTTAAGGACCCGTGGGAACCCTGAGGTTTACTATTTGGCAAGCACAATACCTTTCTTCATAATTTAGATATTAAAGATCAAACATTTGTCATTAGGTAACACGTACATTTGAAGATACAAAGCTTGTTTTGGAACAAATTTGGTATAACAAAAAATAAATAAAAAATTATAACAGTAAGCCTGCTTTAATTTATAGTTAACATTTTTCAGAAATAATGCTTTGAATACAAAAATGTTTACAAACTCAAAAGTAACACAGTTCTTAAAAAAATATTCATAAGCGACCAACTTTTATTAAGTGGTAAACCAAAATTATTAATTTTTTTTAAACTTCAAAAGCTTTTGATTCTAAAATTCATTTTTGCAAATACTTTAAATAAAGATGGATTACTTTATATTAGTTTAACTTGACTGTTGTGTTTTTTCCCCCCTGGACTTTTATCTAAAATCACTGGTTTGCAACTGAAAATCTAAAACTCAGAACAAACCAGAATATTGTTTGCCTGTCAAAGCTAACATTTTTAAGCCCACAGATAGTTTGCAAACAAAAAGGTGCAGTGAAAAATCATAACCACTCAGTTCACTGAATGTCCTATGCTGCCACCTAGTGTCCACTTGTACAACTGTAGTTTATGTGTTTTAAAGTGGCCATATGCTTTTAAATCATTTTTCATATATAAATAATTCAGTCTATACAAGTTGGTCTGAATTCTTACATCTTTTATCCCTTTTCTGAGGCGTGTCTCAGATATAGTTTGTTTACTTTATTTTGGGTTTATATAGGAGAGCTTCAATAGTGTATGTTTATGCCTAAATTGTTAGCTTTTAAATTTTTTTTCTTGTTTATTATCTTCTTTATTTTGCACCAAGAGGGGAGGGAGAGACTGTAAACCAAGAGGGGAGGGAGAGACTGTAAACCAATTTCGTTGCGCAAATTTAAAAGCATAATGTGTAATGACAATAAAGGTTCATTCATTCGTTCATATACCGGTACTCGTTTTAATGTGGTCTCTTTAAATCTAAAGGAGCTTCCAATCCCACACCCCTCCAGCTTCTAGATCTATCCATTCTAGCTAGATAGACGGGGTTATGGTTAACTAGCCGCACAGAAACTTTTTTTTTAATACAAATTAATTGAAAGATTGTCCATCCAGCCTCACGTCTAACCCAGAGTTAGAGAAGAATGAAGGCAACCAAATAGTAGTTAGTAATTCCATACTTTGTTTGGCAGTTTCTCTGCAAATAATTTAGACAAAATAGTTCAAAAAAGGTTAAAATAAAAAAAAAGGTAAAATAAAGAAAACTGAACAGGTTGAGAAATATGACCCCAAAAATATAACAATATCGTTGCAACACAAGGAAATACTGAATTCAACTTTTCTGCACTCCTAGAACCTCGAAGAAAACAAAATACATTTATGGTAACGGCTACAAAAGGAGGATTTTGTATGACATGTCCCTTTTAAAGCAGTTTGAATAATTATTCCTGAGTTTAACAGTAACTTAAGTGAAAACAACATACATATATTTACTTGAAGTTTGATATAATTTATTTAGGCAAACAAACTTAGACCAATAAACTGGCAAAATCACATGTGCCAAATTTTACTGATTGGTCACAAAACTGGAGAAAAAATGTTGACAGCCCTTTTTTTTTTTAAACTTAACTTGTAACAACTGACTTTTCAGAACACTTAAAATATTTCACAAAAACTTTGGTGACCCATGTTTAGGTAAATATAGGTGCATTTCTTTTTTGCATATAAAAAAGTATGGAAAATGTTTAAATATCATAACAAAAGCTAAATATACGAACAGTTCAGAATATTGCACAGCAGCCAGGTGAAGACAGAGGAGATTCATCTCCTCTGCAGCCTTCTGTAGTTTTCATGGTTTTCTGCGCCTAAAGCAAAAAGCACACAGCAGATCATAAACTCATGTTATTCACTGCAGAGGACTTAAAAAGGGATTTCAGATGATAGTAAATGTTTGCCAGCTTACTTTGTGATCCCATGATGCTCACGTCCAGGTGCCATGTTTGACCCCGCCTTCATCTCCAAAGCCACAGAGCACTGCAGCAGAAAAGTTATTTCTGTATTTAAACTATATGACCAGTATGTCAAATAAAACATTTAGCCACTTTCTTCCTGCAACAAAAGCACTAAAGCAGCAGCAGTTCAACCCTGTACTGCTCCTTGTGTTAGCACATTCACTTCAGGCTCAGCTACAGTCAGTATGTTTTGCAGTTTCTACATAAAGACATTTATATTAAGATATTCAACTGATTTAAGTGTCTTACCCTCGTCTCCACATCAGTCCAAGAACCATCAGTTTGATCTTTGTTGACTGGAGTTTCTTCAGAGGATTTTCTTTTTCGGCTTCAGACACAAAATGGACAATTTTTTGTCATCTACTTATGACCACGATGCTAAACTACTTTGCTCTTTAAAAACACTCATTTACAGCAGGGTTTCTACAAAAGGTGCTTTTCCTCAAATTGGACATTGATTAATAAAATTAAAGAAATTTGTACTTTGTTGTTCCCCAGCCCACATTCAAATAGGAAACCTTTAATATTGAACAACTTCAAATAGTGTTCAAGATGAAAAATGACACCTAAGGGTTTAACTGCTTACTTTGAGGCCATGGTGAGCTGCTGTTTTAGAGTCTCGATGTCAGTGAACTGAACAGCTTGTCCTCCTCCTCTGGTTTTAATCACATCTCCCTGAAAGTCAAGAAACAATAAGGTTATAACAAATGTTAACTAGTAGCAGAAGAAGCAGCAAAAACACATAACATGTATTTTTAAATATGCGTTTATAGAAACTTCATGTAAACAGCAGTTAACAAATGTATTTTGTTACAATAGCACATTTTCAAGCCATGAGTTAGTTTGAATACTTTTAAACATCAGAAAAAAATATCTCATCTTACAAAAAAAATAAAGTATTAAATGCCCAGTCTACATGCAATACAGTCAGCAATCAAAATGTTCATTAAGTTTTCCCCCTCGACATCTTTTTAGTATTTTGAACTTAAAAAAATAAATATACAAAAACTGTAAACTGGTCTCTGCTTCTTCAACAGCCATCTGGCTGAAGCTGTGAAAACATCTGCTCCCACATCAAAACTACAAAATGCTGCAATATTGGAGTAATTCAGCCATATACTTAAACAAACTAAACACAAGCTATGCATTGTGTGCATCTTGAGTCTTAAAGTTTCACTACTCTTGCACCTTCGCCTAAAAGAGGATAAAAAATTTAAATGAAAGTCAGAATGCACCACAGAATCCAAATAGGATGAGTAAATAGTTAAGTGTGCTAAAGAATCAAATGAAAGCTTGTTCTCTTTACATTTTATAATTTATTAACTTATTTATTTCCCTCTTTTTATTTGCTCAATATAAATTTTTATTTTAAAAAGTTGTAATTTTAAATTAGTGACCAATTTTCTTTTGGTCAATCAAACCAAGGCAAGAGTTTTTGACAAACAGTAAAAATAATACAAAACACAATAGATTAATTCAGTATCCTGCTGCTGTTCACCTTTATAAGTTTGGTTTGTATCTCTCCATCAGATGCCACCTCCTGATGTGTTAACACGTATTTGTCACACTTTGACAGGGCCTTCTCGTTGGGCGCAGACACCTGGATGGCATTGGGGATGACGGGCTGCAGGACGGTGCCCAAGTCCAGGTTGGATGCTGGCTTGTGGTCCACCCATTTCTCCCCACCAGCAGAACGAGAGCGGCGGTGCAGGGCCCGCACTGGGGTCGCTGTCTGCGCAGGTTGAAAGGAACAAACAGCTTAGTGTGAGATGTATAAAAGTCAGACTTTCACTTATAGAAACTCCGTTTCAACACTTTAGTTTCATACTGCTGCACATAGATACGGTAACTCACTGACCCTGTAGTTTCTCTCTACTTGGTCTAGGACAAAATCAAGGGAGGGACAGCAGGATCTACCATAGCACCCTCCTTCTCTCTGGCTGACTGAAGGACCTGCTGGAGACTGGGTTTGCTGGGCCGGTCTAGGGAACTGAGAACGCTGCCTATCGTCTGGAGAATGGGTTATGGTTCTTTGGGCTGCTCTAGGAGACTGAGAAGCCTGCCTGTTGTCTGGAGAGTGAGTGTTGGTTCTCTGGGCTGCAGACTGGGTCCTCTGGGCTGGTCTAGGGGACTGGAAAGCCTGCCTGCTGTCCGGATCTGCCCACTCCTCCGATAAAGAGATAGAGTAAGACGATGAGAGAGAAGCATTTCTGCAGGGCGTTGGGCATGAAGATCTTGGGATCATCTCAAATTCCTCAAATCTATGAGCACTGACTGCCTGTGACCCTGGCACTGGACTGATCTGAGGAGACTCAGAGGGGCTCTAGGGAACAAAGCGGAAACACATTTAGTCACAAGTTCATATACAGTCATAAAGAAATGCATTTAGTAGGAGCTGAAACTAAAACATCTGCACAGCTGCATGTATTTAACAACAATAATCTACCTTTAGCACTTTCCAAGTCAAAATGAGCATCTTGGTTTTTTTCATAAGACTTTGACAAAAATCTGAATAAAGTTGTTGAACTTTGTCGCAGGTATGCTTCCTTTCAGAGCACCAGTCACATTAAACACAGTGAGGTGGGTGAGTCTGACACAATCAGCTGTTTTGACAAATTAGATTACATTAAAAGGGCTATATCATGTAAAATCAACTTTAAGTTTTTTATCAAGTTAGAATGTTATCCTCTCATCAAAAACGTGCCCAAAGTCTTGCTTTGACTCATTCATGCATGTTAGAGAAATCCTG
>JAUBOC010000011.1:10702065-10720369 GCA_032275365.1 Anablepsoides cearensis | reverse complement strand
ACAAATGACACCGATTCTCAACTTTATCAGCTTGGTGTCGCATCCAAAACAGTACTTGTCACTGTGCGCACCGCGGATGTAAAATATTGATCTCTGCGCGGACCAGTCCGGCGGACGTCCGCCTCGAGTCTGCGCGGACCTCCGCGGGCCGAAGTACGCCCGAGTATGTGGGGGCCTTTAGTGACAGAAGGAGGTGTTTCTCTCCTGACGGTGATGAAGATTCATCCTGACATGAATGAGGAGAACAGAAACAGACAAGTTTGAGCATGAATATGGTTGTTGTAGCTCTTAGTTTAGCTCCATGAAGCACATTGAAAGAAGTATTTCATTAATTTTTATGTAGAAGTGGGTGAACATGATGCTAACTGTCTCCTGCAGTGTCTCCAGGAGCCCTTCGTCCGCTCTCTGTCCTCCTATCACTTCCACTGCTCCAGCAGCCCGTTTGACCGCAGGATCACCTGTTTGGAGTGGCACCCCACCCACCCCACCACCCTGGCTGCAGCCTCCAAAGGTGGAGACATTTTACTGTTGAACTACACCAACCCCACGAAAAAATCCTTCTTTCAAGGGGTGAGTTTGTGTGTCAGGTTTGTTTGTTTCTTTTTCAATTAGAGACAAAAACTTACAGACAGGAAGTTGAACCAGTTAAATCCGTCTCATCTATGGGAGGTACAACAGCTCTGTGAGATTTCAGACACATCGAGCTAAGGCTTTGATTTTATTTGAAACTTTCTTATTGTAGTCTTTAATTGGTAACACCATCCACGTTATGTTGGCATGTATCTGTATTTATCTGCACAGAACGGAGCAGGAGACTCGATTGGAGGGATGAAGTTTTGTCCCACAGATTATTCCAAAGTCTATTTGGCTTCTGGGGAAGGCACGCTCACCCTGAAGAGCTTTGAGGGCCACCCTTCCACTCTGCTGTCCAGAACCGGAGACTGTGACCACGATTACCACGACGTTTGGTGAGGAAACTAAAGAACAACACATGGCTGCTCATTTTCTCTGTTTATTCAGAACTCAAGACAGGAAGGTGGAAGCCACATGAAATTTGAACGCTGTACGTGTGGAGCGATGTGTAACCATTGGGCTCGGTCAAAACAGCACTAACCTGTCTGGAAAAAGATCTATATTTTTGAATATGATGATAGTTCTAGCTTAAGACAGGAAGTTGCTTGTCACACCAAATATGAAGTCAATAAGTTGTTTACATGTTCAGAATATTCTTACTAATTACGTCATACATCAACAGCATTACGCCATCTTTTAACTTCCCCCTCAAGTCAATCTGACCAATCAGTTTACCTGAACTCCTCCCACAAACCCAAGAAACTCCCACTTTGTGACTGCAGAGACCCCCTTCTCAGTAAAATAGTGTCATTTTAACCTGATTTAGCTGTCGGCTAGTCCCAATGGGTTAATACCTGATATCTTTTCTAAACTGAGGTTCTTTGAAAACCTTTTCCTAAACAGGTAAGATATTAACTGTTCATAAACGTTTCCACAGAACCTCACTTCCGAAGATCTGAATACTTTTAAATAAGACATTAAAAAATGAATGAATTTAGTAACAGTTCTTGGTAAAATGTGCTAATTGATCATCTGTATCCTGTAAATTGTGTTTTGTTTTGCAGCTTTTGGTACTGTTGTCTCGACGTGTCTGTGAGTCGACAGATGCTCGTCACCGGAGACAATATGGGACAACTTCTGCTTCTTGGTTTGGATGGTCAAAAGGTAGATTGTTTTGTTTTTAAAAGAAGAGAGGAACAAATGTTGTTATATTCAGGCAGGTCTGTTGGCAAATATTGATACATTTTCTTCAGTTTTGACTCTACATCATTACAGCTTGTTTGAAATGAGGATCTTATTTGTTTCTGGAATAAGACTCGTTTTGTCTCAGTGCTTCTGTCTGATCTTACTTATAAGCTCAAGTTAAATTGGAGAGACGGTATAGAGTTATCTGTAAGTGTTGCTGAAATATAAACTGGACTCTGAGAAATAAGTAAAGCTTTAAAAAAGTGTCAACTTTTAAAATCAACACTTGCTCATAAATAAGGAGTACATCAATGAGTTCAATCAAACCACATGTAACGAAATGAAAGCTGATTTGTTCCTTTAGATAAAAACACAATGTTTGTTGCTGTAAACAGATCAGTGCAGAAATCTGCACAAAAAGAGTGTCAGTATTCTGGTTTATCTCCAGTTTTAAATCACGCCTTATTTTTTTTATAAAGCTAAACAAGTTATGTTGAAATGTTTGAATTTATCCAGTATATTTTAAGTTGAACACATCTACGCTTTAATTTAAAAATTATTAGAAAAAAATCAGTTTAATTATTTAGAGGTTTGAATGCATTTCATTTAATAAATTAATTATTTGTATATTTTAAAGGCTTGAAGCAGAGTTTTGTATTTGTTCTGTTAGTGATTTACCTCTGCTTGTGTTTTTTAAAGATTTTTAGTGATAAGTTGCACAAAGCCAAAGTGACCCACGCAGAGTTTAACCCTCGATACGACTGGCTGCTGGCGACGGCCTCAGTGGATCACACGGTGAAGCTGTGGGACCTGAGGAACCTCAAAGACAAGAAAAGCTTCCTTTATGAATTACCTCACGAGAAAGCTGTCAACTCAGGTCAGATTTAGTTTAAAACAAAGTATTTTTTAACTAACAGAAAGGTTTGAAACTGCTCTGTTGGACACATTTTATGAAACTGTCAGAAGATTGATTTATTTAGTTTTATTTGAGATAATAAAAAAGAGTCATTCACAGCACTTGTTTTTTTATATTTGACCAAAATGACTATAAACTCTGGCATGAAAGGTGATATCAGATCCTTCAAATCTTTAACGATCTTTAATTTAAGATATTTATTAACATTGTATTCAAAAACTGTTTTAATCTATCCCTTAATTGAGTAAATGTAGAATTATTGACTAAAATTAAGGAAAATTTATTAAAATAATAAAAAAAATAGGTAAGCATGGACAAGTTTTTAATAGAAAAACTTTATTACTGACTTAATATTCTGTTTAAACGTTGCTCTGCTGTTAGTGTGGCCCTGTTTATATGAAATGATCTCAGCAGGATGTTTGCTCACAGAGAACATCAGGAAGGTGGAGAGCAGGTCATGTCATCGTAGCCATCTAGAAACAGCTTAGATATTTTGCTTTGTTCTGCTTCATTTTCAGCACTTTGCCGACAGTTTTTAACCAGTTGAATAATTTTTGTTTTTGTTTTTCCCTCGCAGCCTATTTCAACCCGTCGGACTGCTCCAAGCTGCTCACCACAGATCAGTACGACCAGATCCGTGTTTACACTTCCTGTGACTGGACCAAGCCTCAGCAGATCATCCAGCACCCACACAGACAGTTTCAGCACCTCACACCCATCAAGGTTAGTTTTATCCTTCTGTAAAGTAATAATTTCTTTACATTAGTGGGATATCATTTGTATTGATCTAATTGTTCTGTAGGCCACGTGGCATCCCATATATGACCTGATTGTGGCTGGGCGCTACCCTGATGACCGGATCTGCGCCGGCGATGAGAAAAGCATCGACATCTTTGACTCCAACAGTGGCGAGCTCGTGTTCCAGCTGTATGATCCCGCCACCTCAGGGATCAAATCTGTGAGTCATTTATCAAAGGATAAATGTATAAAAACACAACATTTATAAATATCTTAATTTTTTTGTTGTTACAGGTCAATAAATTCAGTCCGATGGGGGATGTGATTGGGTCTGGCATGGGTGAGCACTTTGTAGACCTTTGAGCCTGAATCCAGTCAGAGACGTGTCATTAAACCGTGTCTCCCTCTCTCACAGGCATCACTCTGCTGGTCTGGGACCACGACGAGTCGCTGGTCGGCGATCGGCACAAACCGCAGGAAGAAATGCCGACTTCGTCCGGTTTGTCGAGGGGCCAGAGGAGGAGTCAGCAGCGCTCCAGCAGGGACCGCAAAGATTCAGCTGCGGATGCAAAGCTCAAGAAAAAACTCGCTTCTCTGCAGACTGAGACCAAAACCAAGACTGGGTGCACTAAACAAAAACCAGCTCAGACCAAGAGGAAGAAGTAAACAGAGTCAGATTAAGAAATTTATTTGTTCATAACATCAGGGATTGTTTGCATGTTTATAAAAATGTTCTTGATTCTTTTAAAACCTGTTGTTTTTCTACTTTTATTACAATAAATACATTTGTTCATACATGGCCAAGTCATTTTCTTATTTTTAGAAATTCTTAGGTGATAAAAAAGTCAAATTTAAAGCTGCTGATCAGCATCTTTTAACTGCACGGCTGGTTTTCAGGAGTAACTGAAGAGGAAACTTCCACGCAGTTCGTAGACGGTGATGTTTGCCAGCTGGAGGAGCACTCCACCCCAGGCCTGCCGCTCCTCCTCGCTCTCCTGAACCCGAGCCTGGTGGGCCGAGTACACCAGGCTCAGGACCAGATTGTCAAACTGATCCGGACTCAGTGGTTTTCGCCGATGAGCTCGCACCATGAGCTCCATGGAGCTCAAGCTTTTGGGGATTCCGTCGTTGATCTGAGCCAAGAATTGCCGCCCTTTCCTCATCGATGCCATCTCCTCATCCAAGAGGAAGACCCTGTCCTGGTCCATGACCACCCCACCCAACAACTGCAAACGAGGCCGTAAAATTAGTTTAGCATCAGGTCGAGAGGAAACGGCTCAACAATTATTTTCATTCACATTTAAATCTGCATTAAAACAAAAATCTACCTCAAACATGAGGTTTGCATCAGAGACAGATGAGACAGTATGAGACGTTGGCTTTGTGCCTCCAGCAACATCTAAAGAGGAAGTCACTTAAAATGTTACATTGTAATGTATCCATGCACATAAATATGTCTGTGACGCACTTTCACAGTGCATGAACAATCTTAAAGTAGTAAAACATCTGAATCAAATCTCTGAATTAGTTTTTTTACTCACCCTGAAGCACTTTATCAAACCAAAGCAACAAAATAATCAGGAGCCTGATCTTTAGATGTGACTTCATTCTTCTCTCGGTGACAATAAATAAAGACGCTACATCTCTTCTACCTCTGCTCTTTCTTTTTTCTTCTTTTTTTTTTAAACGGACTGAATTCCTCACATTTTTTCCAGCTTGGAAAAAAGGCACTAAAAGCCAGACTGCTGAAAAGTATCCACTGAAGAGTCAGTAGTATTTTGGGAACACTTAATACCAGCTGAAAAAAAAACTTCCTGTAGCCTGCAGGTTTCAATAAAGCAATATTTATTTATTTTTCTTTTTATCGTGGAATTTCAAAGCACTTGTGAAAACACAAATGGAAAAAAACTAAATCTGTATGAGCTAACTAATTAGTACAGAGTTTACATTTTTTTTTTTAGATTTGGGGTGGAAGGTTTGTTAGGTTTGTTTTAGATTAGTTCTGAGTTCAAGGGATTGTCATCCACCATGTTGCTTCTTGCTGGTCGTCTGATATGAAGTGTGCAGGTAGATTGCTTATAAAACCAAGATTTTATTTTTATAAATGTGTAAAATGTAGTTTGTATGACTTAAAATATATTACTTTCTCTAGTCTTGTGCTTTGTTATTTTCTTTGTTTTAAAATTTAGACAAAAAATTTTGCTGCCCTGTCCTTGTTTATTTAAATCTTGTTTCTAGCACTAAATTTAAAATAAAAATGTTTTTTTAAGTATGCCATCTGTCATATCCTGCTTTTAATATGTGCAATTATATACTTTAAGTTAAATACATGACCTTAAGCCTTTGTAAATAAATAAATGTATTTTTTATTTACTTTATTTGGCATGTTCCATAGGTTCTCTTCAGTAGGCCTTCAGAAGTTGCAGTATCAACGTTTGGCCACACGGTGGCAGTAAGCGTTTGATGCTCGCTGTCATCGCCAGCTCAAAGAGATTATTTACTTCCAGTGCAAAGTTGCTGATTCTGATGTAGCAGCAGTGGAATTAAAGGTAACAGCCACTTAAGCTTGTCATCTTTAAGCGTTCCTGACCTTAGCGTAACTTTAGCTCCGTAAAACCATGGTTTATTTTGCAGCAGAGAAAACAGCAGGAAGCTAATGCCAGATAATAACACGAACACAGCAGCTAGCGTTAGCACAACACATGTTAGCCAATCATCATTTCATTAGCTTCAGTGGTTTTTATTTAGGGATTCTCTGGCGTCATGTGATATTAAATTAATAACACAGAATGTATAAACCCTATGTTTAAAATGCGTCATTTTTCAATATTTTATTTTTCCTTAACATTTTAGTGTAAAGTTGTTTAATAGCGATAGACCAGCTGTTACACTGTTTGTTGTAGAGGGTTCAATTAACAACTTACTCTACAAAACAATTAATTATCCACTCTATTTAGTTTGTGTGACATATTCATCGTATCAGTACGTTTTGAATTATATACGTAATTAAACTAAAGTTTAATGAAAAGTGTTTAGAGCTCACATACTGCCATCAAAATGCAGCTAGAATGTATTGTGCGAGTTTTGTTACTTAACCCAGGGGAAAGTGTTGTTTATTTAACAATTGTTAGATCCGCTTTTCTTATAAAGAAATTAGAATCTAAGTTTTAATGTATTTTTTGGGTCTCAACAGATCAAGCAGCAGATATGGAAACCAGTGAGGAGGGTGGCCTCAATGCCGGAGGCTCTGTGGGAGAGGAGAACTACTTCCTGGGATACACCTTTACTGACCGATCTCATTCCAGTCGGGTGGTGAAGAGCATCATGGACTTGTGCCTGGAAGGCGGACTCTTCGCCGATGTCACTGTCATCGTAGACGACAAAGAGTTTCATCTGCATCGACTGGTGCTGTCTGCACAGAGCAGTTTCTTTCGCTCGATGTTTACATCCAACCTTAAGGAGTCCCACAACCGCACCATCGAGCTGAAGGACGTTAGCGCCACGGTCTTTCAACTGCTGATAGACTACATCTATCTCGGCACGATCAAACTAAAGGTGGAGGAGCTGCAGGACACTTATGAAATGGCAGACATGTACCAGCTGACGGCTCTCTTTGAGGAATGCTCCCGCTTCCTCTCACGGACAGTGGAGGTCAAGAACTGCTTACAGGTGATTTCTCCCCCTCCCCCCATTAATGTAACAGTCTGTGTGATTTCATGGTGTTTATCTAGACTGAGGTTTTCATTTTTGTTTAGGTGATGTGGCTTGCAGACAGACACAGTGACCAGGAGCTGTACACAGCAGCCAAACAATGCGCAAAAATTCATCTTGCTCAACTACAGCAAACTGAAGAATATCTCAATCTGCCTCTCTGTCTCCTTTTGGACATCATCAAGGGTAATACAGCTGCATAACCTCAGTTTTTTAAAGTTCAGATGTCCACATTAACCATCAGTTTTAGATGTTTTTATTACTCAGTGTTTGTTTCAAAGTGGAACAATGTAAATACTAAATGTAGACAATTATTCAAAAAAAATCAGCATTTTATGTCAGATTCCACTTTATATAGATCCCAACTGAACGATTTAAATGTGAAAAAGAAGGATTTAAAAGCATATGTCTACTTTAAAGCCCCTTTATCAGTTTAATTATTCAGAGGTTGCAGGTTTGAGCCCAATCAAGAATGGCATCTGGCATAAAACAGTTGCCAAATATTTCATGTGCGTTTGATTGCTGTGCTGACTCCCTGCAGAAAGGAGCAGCTAATAGATGAACAACAGCTTTCATGAGTTTAATTGAAGGGCCTTGTGTTTGTGTTCAGATGGTGTTCCAACCTCCCAGAATCCAATGGTGGCCATCGAGTCGTGGATTAACCACAACAAGGTTGAGAGAGAGGAGTTTTCTTGCATCCTTCAAGAGAATCTTAAGGTATTATTGCCTTAAACAGGAGAAGTTTCTCCTTATGGGTCAACTGAGAGTATTTTTACAATCTTGTAGTTTAGTAAGTATACACGTATGAAGAGTATTTGTGTCTCAGATTAGTCTGTTTGGTTTATAGGAAATTGGGGAGAATGTCCATATTTACCTGATAGGTAAGGAGGAGACGCGGACTCACTCCCTCGCTGTGTCGCTGCACTGCGATGAGGACGACGCGATCAGCGTGAGCGGACAGAACAGCTTGTGCCATCAGATCACCGCCGCCTGCAAACACGGCGGTGATCTGTATGTGGTGGGCGGGTCCATCCCTCGCCGCATGTGGAAGTGCAACATGCACACTATGGACTGGGAGCGCTGTGCGCCGCTGCCCCGCGACCGCCTCCACCACACCATGGTCTCCGTCTCCACCCAGGACGCCATCTACTCCCTGGGAGGCAAGACGTTGAAGGACACGCTCTCTAACGCCGTCATCTACTACACGGTGAAGGACAACGTGTGGACAGAGACCAGTCAGCTGGACACCGCAGTGTCCGGGGCTGCTGGCGTTAATCTGGGAGGGACCATCTACCTGCTGGGAGGGGAGGAAAACGACATGGACTTTTTCACGAAGCCGTCTCGTCTCATTCAGTGCTTCGACACGTCCTCCAAAAGGTGCCAGATCAAACCCTACATGCTGCCGTTCGCGGGCTGCATGCACGCTGCCGTCCACATGGACGTGATCTTCATTGTAGGGGAAGGAGACTCCCTGGTGTGCTACAACCCGCTGCTGGAGAGCTTCACGCGCCTGCGTTTCCCCGAGGTCTGGAGCTGCATCCCGTCACTGTGGAAGGTGGCCAGCTGCAATGGCTGCATATACGTCTTCAGAGACAAATGTAAAAAGGGCGACGCTAACACGCTAAAGTTTAACCCGGCCACGTCTGTGGTTTCCTTCATCAGAGGCATAAAGATCCTCCTCACAAACTGGCAGTTTGTTTTGGCATGACCCACAGATCATTTTATGACCTCACCCTCCAGCCATCCTGCGACGGCTGATAAAGACACATTTATTCAGCTGCGTTTCTCATTCCAGCCTGGTGAAGATAATTCAGCTGTCTGTGTCACTTGCTTCTATTCCAGTGTATCATTGTGGGCCTCTTTCTGAGGAGTAAATCTGTGGTGATGCTGTGACCAGTGATGAGCTAAGCTGTTGTTTCCTGCTTGTTTACAGATGTACACGAACCAGTTTAGTGGAAAATGCCTTATTGTGATTATCACGATGATTTGACTGAATAAATGTAACATTTTTAAGTTTTTATTTATAAATGTAATGTCAGAGATGTTTTGTAACTTTTTAATTTTTACAATATTTTTAGGTATGTTGGAAATGATGTTGACTATTATATAAAATGCTAAAATATCGCCTCAAAATGTCACCTTTTTTATTTCAACTATTGGGTTTTTAGTTTAGTTTAGTTTAGTTTATTCATTTCATTAAAAACCAAACAATTTTATATACAATATACAAAAAGAAAAATATAAAAGGAAAAATAATATACTTATATATCAAAAACTTAAATAAAATGAAATGAAAGGCAGCAGAAAGAAGAAAAAAATCTTATAATATTGGCTCCTTTTTTCCAAGAACAAATTTTATAACAAAAAATCTGTCATTAACAAAATAAAAGACAATATCATCTAATCCCTCTAGAACGAAAATTGATACACATTATACTATTTCGTATTTCTTTAACAATTCCACTTTTATCATTTTCTTAGTTTAAGGAACAGCAATGGGCCTCATTCCTTCAACAAAGACTTAAAGGTGGGAAAATATGCAAAATTGACTTTTTGAGTTATATATGTTACGTCAATCCCTCATCAAAAACATACCAGAGCGTTGCTTTGATTCATTTATGTTTGAGAAATCATTGAATCTCCTGTGGTAGCCATGTGGAGCTGCCTATACTTGCTGGCACAAAGTACCGCCTATTTACAAAAAGCCCCTCCCTGGAGCTCAGTCTGCAGCTCCGTCCCATGGAGCATTGTTTTGAAGACGTGCTGAAGTGGAAGTGTCAGAAATGGTAGGAGGTTTCCTAAAGAGACAGGCCAATTTCAAGGTGTTTAGATAGACTATGATTCAAAATCAAATTTATTTTTGATATGTACAGCATTTTCATAACAACTGAAGGTAACACAGTTATTTGATTGTGGTAAACAACTGAATCATGTGCCTGGAAAATACGTAATTCCCCTCACCCAAAGAAAGAAAATCAGTCATTTAGTTTCCGTTTTCGAAAAAAGCGTTGGACAGAAAGCTACTACAGAGGAGCCATTGATGTGCAGCTGAAACCCAAGCTCAGGAACATGTCAGACTCCGAACTATTCTGAGCATCAGTTGCTGACACCAAGATGAAGGCTGGGAGGGGGCAGGTGGGTGGGGGGTACGCATAAGGACTCCCAATAGGAACTTAGAGTCGTAACGAGCCCCGTCAGATTTGATTGTGGAAAAAAAGATAAAGCTGTGTTTAGCCCTCCAGATGACATTCCACAGCCTCACACACGAGACTCGCCGTCAGACCCGTTTGTGGATGTTTTTGACACTGCAGAAGTTTGTGACGTAGAAACTTGAGTTCTGGTGTTGGATCAGTCAGGAATGTTTCGTTGGAAGGTAGATTGCTAGGAGCTGTATTGACCTTGGGACAGTTTGCTGAGGGCAGAACATAATTCCTGAAGGGACACATGGTCTAGAGTGACATGGCCATCTGCTGTAGCGGCAGCAGGAGGAGGAAGGTGGAGGGGGGCTGGACGCGGGGGTGCTAAGAATTCCTTTGGCTGGGGTGTGGAGGGAGTGGATATTCTGGGACACTACATCTTGTACTCAGCTGGGATACATGTTTCTTTGGTGTTTTTCAAACGGAAATCCAAGAGAGAAATTCTGCATCGAGTCTTTCGATGATGAAACAGGATCACATGGCTGAACGGAGATGATGCTCCTCTGGATCTCCAGGTCTCATCAAAGCCTTTGGTGAGAATGGTCTTTGTGTGTCGCAGATCTTCTTTCTTGGATTTGGTTTCCCCTCCATCTCAGCACAGCCGGAGCTGATAGACCTGGATCTAGTAGGCCCTCTGGCATCGACGTCCCCTGAGGATCATCTGCAAGGGATCTTCTTTAAAGTTGCACTGTGCATGGGAAGGATCTGCTTTCTTCCTACCTCACTCGACGTGCATGGCCTAAACGAATGAATATTTTTATGAGGCGCCTTGCACCAGAGATGGGCCAGGACCAAACCAAGCAGCAGATAGAGAAGGGCCTGAAGTTGTATCAGTCTAATCAGACTGACAAAGCCCTGCATGTATGGACAAAAGTGTTGGAAAAGACCTCAGATCCTGGAGGGAAGTTTCGAGTGCTGGGGTGCCTGATCACAGCTCACTCAGAAATGGGAAAATACAAAGACATGCTCAAGGTAAGTCACAGAATGCTTCATGAGAAGTCGCCATCAAACCTTCAAACACAGATGAGTCTTCTAGGGGTTGTGAAAATAGCCCAAACATCTTCACATTTTAGATTTTTACTTAATATTTTTACTTTGTAATAATTGTGTGATGCAACTGGTGCATGGTTGCAAATCCGCGGCACGAACGCATATGTTAGGGAACATCTCGTCGTTTCATATGTCAACACGTCAGCTCAGGACAGATGCAGTTCTGCTGTAGTAGCATTTTAGCGTTTCTACAATGAGTGAATTCAAAGAGGTCAAAGGTAACCATCTTCCACTTGCAGTCTTCTGTTGAAGCCGGGGTTAATTTGTGGCTTCCATGCAATGCAGAGTAAATAAGTGCCCTGCAACCTTAGAATCAGTGTTGGGTGTCTTGTTGACATAATCATCCCAACGCCACCCACAACCCCAGTTTTAATGAAGACTTTAAAAAGAAAAGGGTCTCATGACTAACAATGCAACTTTCCACAATGGATGATACGCGACTTACCTGCAGTGTCTATTCTTCTTTTCAACATGTTTTCGTCAGTATGCCCTTGATCAGATTGACACAGCCCGAGAAATGGAGGACCCGGACTACCTGACTGAAGGCTACCTGAACTTGGCGCGCAGCAACGAGAAGCTGTGCGACTTCCAGAAAACTGTCTCCTACTGTAAGACATGCCTAAACATGCAGGGCACCACGGTGAGCCTGCAGCTCAATGGCCAGGTGTGTCTGAGCATGGGCAACGCCTACCTGGGCCTCAGCGTCTTCCAGAAAGCGCTGGAGAGCTACGAGAAGGCCCTACGCTACGCGCACAACAACGACGACAAGATGCTGGAGTGCAGAGTCTGCTGCAGTCTGGGAAACATCTATGTTCAGCTGAAGGTACTGATGTTGATGAAACTATCGGATTAGTTTATAGATCAGTGCTGTCTCATCCAGGATCGATTCTCATTCGTTTACCTAAACATTATGGTACATGGGAGATATAAAGTACAATCAACAAGTTATTTACAGTTTATGATAATAGTTGAGTACACCTGAGTGCAAAGGTCACCAGTGGTTGGCTCATAGAGTTGTCTGGGCTGTAAGCTAAGTAGACTGGCTGGTAGGTTTATGTTGTACCCTTGACATAGATTTGTTCATATAATCCCCTTGCTTCCCAGGGAGGATCAGTTTCAATGACAATATGATGAAACAGCATTTAAATAATGTGTTATTTTAGTAAACAAAGACAAAAAAGTCCCAGTTTCAGACCAGTTGATGAATACGTTTTCCTGTTGTAGCCACTTGTTTAACATGTCTGCTGACTTCCTGCTAATTGTCCACATCTGCCCACAGGACTACGAGAAAGCCCTGTTCTTCCCCTGCAAGGCTGCCGAGCTCGTCAACGATTACGGCCAAAGTTGGAGCCTGAAGTATCGAGCCATGAGCCAGTACCACATGTCTGTGGCCTACAGGAAACTGGAGCGCCTCCCCGATGCCATGGAGTGCTGCGAGGTATTGTTTTAAAGCCTCCGGTGCTCTCCTCAGAGACGAACCTACGCAACTTTAAGAATCTCACCGTTTAGGTTTCCTCGCCAAGGCACCGTTTGGACGCCAGGGCTGCAGATTCAGTAAATACTAGGGCTGCAGACAGCTGCGAGTGCCATTTGTTGTGCTTGCATGAGCCCTAAGACCCAGACAAAAATATGCTCCGAGGCGCTGGTTTAAAGTGTTAATGAAAAGGGTGGCTTAAGTCCTAACCCTGTTCTAATTATGTACTGAGGGTGAAAAATAGCTTGATGTCATTGCCTTGGAGTGCAAAAGTATAGTAACAAGAGAGCAGGATGCATTTCAGATTTATTACTTTTGCCGAACACATTTAGCCAAACAGATTACACATCCTGTCATATTCCACATAGCAGAGCACAAGGTGACCACTCACACACCTGACAGCTCCTTTCTTTGAATCATATGAAAACTGTAAGCATCTGTGATAACATGCATCTGTTATTCAGAGGATACATTGTAGTGGAGCGTGATGTGTTGGACAAAGGACACCTCTGAAATATTCTGTGCATTGTGCCTCAACAGGAATCTATGAAGATTGCTCTGCAGCATGGGGACCGACCTCTGCAAGCTTTGTGTTTACTAAACTTTGCAGACATTCATCGCTACAGACACGACGTTGATGTAAGTGACACTGTTGTAAGAGGAAATATCTATTTTCAAAGTAGTTACTGGGGTTAAACATTGTCACCTGTGTTTAGAAAAAGTGAAAAGCTTTTGTTTTATTTCCTGATTTTGGGTGTGTTTTTCTTTTCTTCTGTACTCAGAAAGCGTTCCCTCGTTACGAGTCTTCACTGGGGATAATGACAGAGGTTGGAAACCGTCTTGGACAAGCACACGTCTACCTGGGAGTTGCAAAGTCTTGGCTTCTGCAGAAAGAATTTGACAAGGTTCGTATAAGAAAACCAACCTAACGAGTTCGTTTTAAATCCTAAAAATCCAAAAGTTGTTTCTTTTCTTTTTCTAAGAGTGTGGTAAATACTTTGTGTTTGTGAATACTCTGCAGTCACTGGAGTCTTTGCAGCGAGCACAGGAACTTGCAGATGGGATGGGAACCAAGGTAACTTCTGTTCTTTAAAAATAAATTGAGAGGACATAAAAGAATTTGTAGACTTTGTAAAAGCATTATTAAGATTTTTTAAAAGTTTGGTTCTGTGGAGAGGTTATGACCAATTAATATCTTACCTATCATAGATAGCTCATTGAATAGTCTTAATTTGGATTAATAGAGTTTAATTCTGATCGGATAAAGGAAAAAGTAGGTTGGCATCATCTTGACGGATCTCCAGCTACAGGAGGTGTTTACAGGCGGATGCTAACAGCTTGTCAAAGCAGAGCTAAGATAAAAGTATCACTGCTGTCTTAAAACAAATTCAAACTCAAAATTTAATTGCATATAATGAAAATAGTATTTAATAAACTTTTACACTTTTATTGTTTTGCATTTCATGTTTATTGTGGCAGAAATATTAGGATTCCTGCAGCAAGTTAATTTGGCTGGACTGAAAGTTCTACAGTTGTACTTGAAAATAACTGTGGAAGATTTAAATAACCATGTAATGCAACATTTACAGGCGGTGTAAAGATTTACAAATTATCCACAATAATATAATTTTACCATAATTTCAATATCATTTTTGATGTTGGAGGTACTTTTGACATGGTCTAGCTGTTAACTCATCAATCAGCTTTGATTTAAAGTCTTTTTTTCTTCATCTTAAAGTTGTTCAAAAAGCTATCTGCATCAGGTAAGATGTTGTTTATAATCTTTCTGCAGAGCCCCCACTTATTAATTTCAGATTAGCCAGTAATTCTATATGGTCCAATAGCATTTTATTGAAGAAGCTGTCTTTGTTATGTTGATCACCGTGTTTTTGCACATTAGCTGTTCACTCTGAAGGTTCACTGCCTGCGTGAAGGCATCTACCGAAACCTGAAGCAGCAGAATGAGCTCAGAGAGGAGGTGGTGAAGTTCCTGCAGTGTGTCGAGGAGCTGGAGCTTTACTGCGGCATGTGTGGCGAGTCCATCGGGGACAGGAACCAGAAGCTGCAGGCACTACCCTGCTCCCACATTTTCCATCTCAAGTAGGTTTTTGTCAACTTTAATAGAGGTATCTGCTGACTTCCAGACAAAAAAATGTCATTTCATTTCTTTGACTCTTGTTTCCAGGTGTCTGCAGACAAACGGCACAAAGGGTTGTCCGAAGTGCTTCAAGTCCTCCATAAAGCCCGGGTTTGTGTGATTTGCAATGCAGGGAGGGTGAGTTGGATCTGCAGACGCAGCACGACACCTCACAGGCTCCTGACTGTTGTGAGCAAAGCAGGCAGCCTTCGAGATGTGCTGGAATACTGGAAAGAGCAACATTTTACCGCTCTGCTCGACGGGATGCTGAACAGAGCGGCCTGGATTGGGGGCTCGCAAACTCTGATCGCAACATCCATCAATGTGGATGATGCTCAGCTAAGAGTGTAAAGTCAGATAAAATGACGAATCATCGTTTCTGAGGACTTTTACAGGAGAACTGACTGTAAACAGCAACATTTCTGGCTTAGTGTACTCATTATATCAGAATTGTTTAGTAAAGTTGTAATTAATTTGTCTTTGGCAAAATACTTTTGTGATCTTAGTCTTGTACCTTGCTATTTTCAAACTCAAATATATATATTTCTTCTTTTTTAAGAAAACATCTGATTCTTTTTTCACAACAGTTGAGCCATTTCTGAGATGTAATAATTTCATACAAATGTAACCATGTACATACTTTTGTCATATTCGTTTCTTTAGGTTGATTTATTTGAAATCTTTTATAAAACTCAACTCTTAAACCATTAAAACTAGTATGTCTTTACAAAACAGGTTCGTGCAGCTTTTTCTTTTTTTTTTTTCCTTTATTGCTAGGGATGAGGGAGCAGGATCAAGACACATTGGACTTTTGACCAATTACAGTTAACATGACTTTTTAAAGGAGAAGCACAGATTTTGTATGTTTTCTTGTAAAATATTAGTTTATTTTCTATCACTGGTTGCATTTTCTCTGCATCGAGGGTCATGACACAAATCTGGGCTTTTATCTCAGTGAGTGGCTGCATGTTTTATTTAGGATGCAAAGCAACAATGTAAAATATTTACATCAATTTATTTTCTTTCACCTTTATTATAGCTTTTCTTAATAGTCGAGTTTTACAGTTATTCCATTTTAATGATTCAGATTGAACTAAATTCTCCTTTTGATCAGAAAGCCAGATAAACTAAAGTAACCATTGTTCAGACAAGGTGTTTTATTTACTAATGAACATGTTAGTTTTGGTGGCTGTGCTTGGAGTTGGCATACGATGATGCGTTCAATTGCACAGTAAAAGTCAATTATTTGGAACTGCATCAAGAAAATGTTTGAAACTAATGCTGTTGAACTTTTTTTTTTTAAATCCTCAAAAAGTAATGTTTCCTTTTAAATAGACTTTTTGTTTCTCTCCTCATAGTAAATCAAAGTACAGGTTTTATTGCACAACCCGTTGTGCTTTTCTTTTACTTGGCCTCATATTTGGACACCAGCCAGTCCATGTCTAAGGTTTATGCAAGCCCATAATGACGAGTCATAGTGTGTTACATGAACAGATGTGTCACATGTTATCCAAGTTCATTCAGAAAATAAAAAAGCATGATTTACTGACAGTATCTTTAATACATTTTGAAACTACCTCTGCCTCCATTGCTTTGAGGATAAATGCTTTATTACCATAACGTTTAAACCCACAGATTTATGTTTTTCTAGGCATACTTAAATTTGTTGTTAAAATGTGTACACATTTAGTCAAACCATGTTATTGTGTCTTTCATTTTGGAGAATAAAGGACACTTAAATTAAATGTATTGTTTTTTTTCTTTTGTTTTAGATCGATTACTTTACATTTAAAAATGTTTCTAATAATAGCATGGATGAGCATCTTTAACCTGCTCCTCCAGTTTGTCTGCATTCCTCAGTGTAGTGGGAAGGCCCTCCTCCAGTGAGAATACCTAACAAGCAGAAAGGAAGTTCTTTTATTCTACAGCAGCCCTTCAACATGCTGGGAACAAACTCCTTCTCTGATGTGGACCTGCTGTGTCCTCAGTGCTCTGACATCTACTGCCTTCCTGTCATTTTAATATGCGGCCACAACATCTGCAGAGTGTGCTTGTACAAGTTCTGGGAGGGGAAAAGATGCAGGAACTGCCCGGTGTGTGGCAAAGAGACCTCCTCCGGGTTGCCTCCCATCAACTTGGACCTGCAGAGCGCTGTGGAGGATTTTAAAGAACGAAAGAGCGTGGAGGATTCAGCAGAATGCGCTCTTCACCACGAGAAGCTGAAGGTGTTTTGTAACACAGATGAAGAGCCCATCTGTCTGGTCTGCCAGATATCAAAGCAGCACACAGCACACAAGTGCTGCCCTGTAGAGGAAGCAGCACTGGCCAAAAAGGTATGAGGAAGTGACAAAAGACAAAGAAATAGTATTTTCTGGTTGAGTGAAGAGATTTAATGCTTTAAATAATTGTATCCAAAATGTCAGAATTGAACAGAAAATAAATCTTAGTTCATTATAAATAAAGAAAAAACTGAATAATTTGAAAGGCAACCCTTAAAAACAATTGCTCATTAACTTGTTTTACTTTCAGACTGAAATGTCAGAACTGCTGGAGTGCTTGAAAAAAAAGGTCAAACTAATGACGAAAACACAGCAGCAATGGGAGGAAACAAAAACCTACTTGAAGGTAAAAAAAATAATAATTTCTATACCGAGACGCAAACATCAAATTATCCTCACTGATAAATAACCAACTGCACCAACTTCACAGACCCAGAGCTCCCAAATTGAAGCAGCGATCAAAGAGGAGTTCAAGAAGCTTCACCAGTTCCTCGCTGAAGAAGAAAGCAAGAGACTGAGGGTCCTCAATCAGGAAGAAGAAACAAAGACAGAGCTCATGAGCAAGAAGATCCAAACCATAGAAGAGCACATAAAATATCTCCTCTCCACCATCACCCACATCGACAAAGTCCTCCTTGAAAAGGACTTGCCATTCCTCAAGGTAAAAACAACACTGCACTTCCACAAAAAAAAAAAAAAAATTCTAATCCTAAAATATTTCCTCTCTAAGAAGTATTTTTAATATCTGCTAAATTTACTGGAACAACACACAGCAGTCTGGGAAATTACAGCAGTTTGTTAAAATGCACACAAACGAGCAAGACGAGTAAATCAGCCGCAGCCACATGGAGTAACCTCAACAGTTCAGATGGGACAAAAGGAAGCTCATTACATAAGAGTCAAACATTTGCTGATAATTACATCATTGTTTGACTGATTTAATGTTATTTGTTCAAGATGTTTTAAGCAACTTTCCTTGTGTGATTTTTAGTTTTTCTTTTAAGGGTAGCGCCTCCTCATGATGTCTTCATGAAGATGATCCTT
>JAUBOC010000011.1:10677584-10689009 GCA_032275365.1 Anablepsoides cearensis | reverse complement strand
AAAATGCAGCCTAGGTGGAGTAGTTGAACACAGATCCACTGATCCTTCAACACAGCGCGTCCTAAGAAGACATAAATGATAATAGATTTTAAAAATCTGTATTGTTCGATACAAGTGTCTTCGATACGGTGCGGTTCGATACGGGTACATGTATTGTTGCACCCCTACTAATTTGTCCTATTGTGGAGTTACAAGGGCACAATGAAGCAAAAAATCTGAGTACGTTCTTATGTCTTTTTGCTCCACTTTTTTCCAATCAAAACCTGGCGCCAGAAAACACAATCAAGATTCAATTGCATTGAGCTAAATAAATCATGACCAGATTAACAACTAAAGTCAAAACATGGTTATAATCAAGAATGAACTCAGATTTTACATAGAAAAAGTATTTTAATGTTCTCTATTTGTCTGTGGTTTCCTGTAGGTACGTTGAGATTTTGAGAGAAAACAGGCCCAAAATCCTCTGGGATGAATATTCTGCAGAACATTACTTCAACTATAAAAGGTACAGATTGAGTAAGACAAAATAAATTTTAAAATATGGTTTAAATTTGCTTAATTATCAAACATTTTTATATAAATGACTTTATCCTCTCATGTCAGAAACAACGCAGTCAAGCATGTGGTGTACTATCCATCGCTGAAGGTAAAAACACATTTTAAAAACTTTAAACACTAATAATCTATCTACACTATCATGAAAAAAAAAACATTTTTATTTCTATTGTTACAGTCAATCTATGCAAGAATCTCTTTGGGCACTGAACTGGGAACTGGACTTTCTTTATGGGAACTGGGACAAGGACTGGATTATTTCTATGACCTCCTATAAGTGTTGGACTTCTTGGTAAAAGCAGCACATTGATTCATCTTGTTAATTCAGGGTTTTTTTTTCTCTTTAAACTAAAACAATCTTTGAAATGAAGCACGGACAAAGTTTGGTTAATATTTAACTTGTTTGAAAGTCATGAATGTGATGATAAATCTTGTCTGGGTGACTGAAATAAGCACTTGTTAAAAAGGTACTTAAAGCAAAAGCAGGTACTTCAGTTTGGTTTATTTTTTATGCTGAGCTTGTGATTTGTACAGATTGAAGTGTAGTAGCACATCTACATTCAACACAAAAAGTCAAATAAAAGGGGTTGGTTGAAGTTAGAAATCCCCTCTGTTATTTGGATCCACGTCTTTGCTGGAAAAAACAACATTCTTCAATAATGCTTCATTACATATCAATACAGATTGTGTGCCTTTTTATTCAATTTATGACAATGATAAACATAATGGAGACATTTACAGTATTGCTCAACATCTGACAAATTACCATCCATGATTTCTTCTGAATAAATGTTTACATGAATTAAAGTCAGCATTTATTTGGCGTTACAAAGCAGGACCAGATTATTCACAGCGAGTGACGTTGACTGTATATTCTGTCCAGTTATTAGGTGTCTGTCTATGACTACATGAACGGCATCTTCTTCACTTGCTGAAAAGCAAAAACAAATGTTAGCTGGTCTGAGAAACAACCATTGATTCTGTGTGTTTTCATGTGCAGCGGGTTAGCTCACCTGTGTACGATCCACCGCTGTCTTTTACAAAATCTTCAACAATCAAGGGCAGGTTTGCAAAGTCGGGCTTCCGCACCAGTTCAAACACTGACGGCTTTTGAGGAAAAACGATTACAGTTGATGAGTAAATTGAACACACCCCTGCTGCCTGGATAAACATCTTGAGGCACATTTACTAACCCCGGTTAAGCTGTAACCACTAAAAATCCACCTCTGCCCTTCTGTGGCACAACACAGTCCTGACACGCCCTGACCCACGGCACAGACCGGCTCTGCAAAGTACGATGAAAGCAAAAACAGTATTCATTATTTATGTAGTTACAAAAAAAAAAAAAAAAAGGTTTTAAAATGTCTTAAACTCACTTTGCTGAGAGATGAAGTGTGTAAGGATGCGGTGCAGAGAGCCGCTGTGGGCCAGGTCATGGAGCGCCCCGGGGCAGTCTGGGATGAGCAGTGCCTGATATCTGGCTCCTTTTTAAAAAAAATATAAATTATGAAGATGCTTATGAGCAAAGTCCAACAACAGCAGCAAAGGAAACAACTTAATGATGAAACAAATGTTCTCACCATCTATAGATTCAAGTTTAGCAGGTGTTGCGTAAGATTTGATGTTGAAGTCCTGCACCCATCGAGCAGTGCTTTCATCCACTCCAACAAAGTCTATCGTCTTTCCCTGCAGTTCAAAACACACTCAGAACAAATCCAGAAACACTCTGAGGTACTGAAGTCACACGGTGGCAACAACTGCACCAGGATACACAACATAAAGTTGAACTAAATTTCAATAATGGGTATGTATTTTACTGACACACAGTTCAGTTTGATACCACAGTCTAATAACTGTTACCTTCAGTTGTTGCAAACAATGTACATAAAAGATCAAATTGTCATTTACTGTAAATGGCTTGATTAGAAATATTTTAAAAAGATAAAACTTGTATCCCCCAGTATCCAATTTTGTTTGTTAATGAATGTTTACTCATGACCATTTCTGATCGTCGTCTTGAATGTTGAACCAGAAAGATTATGAATCAATGAATGTTTGGATGCCAATAATAAAAGTATCACACCCCAGAGGTACTAGTGTCAAAAACCACAGCGTTTATTTTGGTCTCACAGGAAATTGTTAAAGGAAAATAAGTACATGATAAGAATCAGCACTTAGATGTGGTGGTATGTTTCCACATTAAAGATAAGATGTTATGCTTGTAAATAGTTATGTAAAAAGGGATAGTCAAAAATTTATTTTATGGATGAAAACTGGATCACAATACAAATGTATTAAAATATACACAGATAGATTTATTGGTACATCTAAAACTCTAAATTAAGCTAGGATTTTGAATGTACAATTTAATAATACAATATCTATGCCATTAATTACACCTTTTTTAGGTTTGTTCATCAAGACATGTCTCGTATAATAAAAATTTATTTGACATAAATAGGACAAACCTTTCCCCCTAGTCCGTAAGGATCTACCTATTATTCAAGAAATATTTTGTTAAGACTGGAATATTGAAATAAGTCTCATGAAAAAATGTCTTAAGCAAAAAAAATAATTTACATTTATTTATATTTAACGTAAACCCATTTTCAATTTTTGTCTTGATAAAAGCTGTATAATAAAACAGTGTTAAAGATCCTACGTAAACGTATTCCTGGAGCCGCTACGTAAAAAGCGTAATGACGTCACACGCAGATCGGTCGTTTTTTATTGTGCTTTTTTAAGATAAAACCTCTTACCCCCGGCGTTGCCACCTGCAGATTAAACGCTGTGCTACAAAGACTGAAGCACTGCAGAAAAGACTTGGCTGACACCCCTGTTGAATAAAAACAACAATGATTGACAAACTATTTTACGGCAATAGCAATCAAGCTAATCGCATGGATGACAAAAAACAAGACACATTATTTGGACAAATACCTGATTTTTTATTTGAAATCTATTTGACTCACCTTGAGGAGAAGCGCTTGCCACTATTAAACAAGTTGGTTTCGCAGACATGCTAAAAACGATTAGCTTAATATGAATGAAAAGCTACAAAAAGCGACGCCAAGTGGAAGTACGGTCAGCTGATAACAACATCCGCTTTAATATTTTCAAAGTAAAGTTCAAAACTAAAAGCACATTTCTAAGAAATTCAATTAAGTACGAGAATTTTATTAGCATTTCTGCAAACAGCGTACAACAGATTATTACCGTATATATAGTCCAAGTAAATACCCCTTTTGCTTAAAAAGTTATATTTTTAAACCTTTTTAAAGTAAATTTAGATTTCTTAGCTTTTTAAAAGTCATTGACCTGTTTTCTTGGTTATAAAATGAAACATGAGTGGAAATATCTGTGAAGAAAGGATTAGTGCTGTCCAGCAGCTTTATGGTCTCTTTAGTGTTTGTATTTTAAGAAGTTTTGTGTTTTATTATTTGGAATCACAGCTGTACAGTATAATAGGCAAGAGATTAGATTTATAAACAGAAAAGACTGTAAAGTTAACAACTTCACATTAACAATGTTTTAAAATTAGTACGGATCTTCTTTCAGGTTTCGATAAAGGCAGCAAGTGAACATCATCCCCACGAGCTGAAAGATAAGAATTAAAGAACTTGTTAGTTCCTCTTATTGAAAATTGATGATCATATTCTTCTGTATTTCAGTCAGTGATTAAATATTCACCTGTATAAATGCAATCCCAACACCCACTGCACCAAGGATGTATAACTGACTCTGGATGAAGTCCTCTAATTTCATGATGCATCCTCCCTGGGGTGGGTGGGGGGAATAAAAATGTTGAACTGAATAAAAAGATCAGCTTACAGAATTGATGAAGATCTGTTTTTACCTCTACTTTGTAGATGTTTGATGGATGGTCCCTGAGGCCGCAGAGCTCACTGGGAGTTTTGCAGCAGCTATCGGGAACGAGACGCTTATTTTCTGCTTCCTGGATCCACACACTGTCTGTCCAGTCGGAGTAATTGTGACTACCACAGCACTTAAACTGCAGGGGAGAGAAGCAAATTAATGAAAATCTGAGTTTCATTTGATCCATTTTTTTCTGCAATCATGACAGAATCAAACACCCCCTCCCGTTACACCTCCTGCTGTAGCTTGTCAACAGCCTGTGTGATGCTCTCCTCTCCTGGCTGATGGTATTTCTGCTGCATAGTTTCCTTTAGATTCTGTCTGAGCTCCTCGTCCAGCTGTGAAGCAGAAGAAGAAGCATTTAAGTAGAGGAAAAAACAAAATCATCAGACACTCCTCCTCCCATTATTAAAAATAGCCTCTCTGGTCAAGTTTCTTTCCTCCCCTGTAACATTCCTGCCTACCTGAGCATCTGCCCACACATAACTGAAAACATAATCCCACAGATTCTCTGACCTCAGTCCATGATTCACCAGAGCAGGTTTATAGTTTAACAGAAAGGGCAGAACAAACTGGAGAGATTGAAAATGAGAAATTTCACATTATAGTTACATTGCTAGAAGTGCCCCAAGCTTCACTGAAGTGCTACAGCTAGATGCCACTGCTTGTAAATAACAACCAATTTCTGTTTTCACAACTGACTAATGTGAAATTCACTATAAAGGTTTTGCCTGAACTAACTTTGGTGTTGGCCTCAGTCCTGTCAGAATTAAACTCTGGACTGAGCTCATGCAAAGAGCCAAGTATCATATTATTTATTCCACAGGACCAACTTTTGAAAAAGACTTGAATACAAAAAAACTGTTAAAGAAACCGATTCAAAAGAGGAACACACGTTATAAAATTACCTGCTGGCAGAAAGGGAAACACTGGAGCGAGAACAAGGAGGAAGAAAAAGAGTTGTGAGAAGAATGGAAAAGAAGAACAAATGGAGAATGTGCACAGAAAGGCATGCAGAGAGGTAATCTCACAAAAAAAATCAGCAACTCAGGCACTTTTGAGTGTTAGATTTGTGAATATAAATGACAGAAGGTAAGGAATTAATCGGGTTTGAAATCACATGATGTAGAAGGATACACACTTTGCTGCCCTGCAATTTAAAAACACAAAAAGATTAAACAGGAGAAAAAGCGCCTCACCTGTTGGTAGTTTATGTAAGCCAGGACTCCAGCAATGATTTCTAACAGGAAAATACACAGCAACAAAACCAAATACTGCAGAGAAATAAAAAACAACATAAAAATATATTAATAAACTCAAATTGAAAACAAAAATTCAACCATCTTTAGTTTATGCAATCATGTGCAAAAGTGTGAATGAAACTTAAAAGTGAGACTGGGGAATAAATGGTGAAACAGAGGAAAAGGAAGGTGTATGCTTTTTTTAATGTGGGAGGATATAAAAATAGACATGATGTCACAGAGTTTGTGCAGCTCCACTGTTGAACTGTGTCATCTCACTGCACGTGTCTGCCTGAGTCCGAGCAGCCGCCCATGATGCCCCTCATTCCTGCAGCGTGAGTCGCACTCTAAATGTAAACCCTTAAAGATAAACTCTGTCTCTGTCATATCTGACAGCCTGACATATCGAGCTGCACTGAATGGATGCAGACCAGACAGAGGGCCACCGGGGATTCACTTTCAACACAGCTCAGACTGGTAAACATGTCTTACTTTCTGATTTGACATATCAAAATAAAAGTAAAACAAAGCAATAAATGATACAAAAAGTAATTTTATTTCTTGTCTTTGTAGTGTGTTTTTAAGACTGACCCCTTACCACAATCAAAAGACTTCTCATCTCCTTTAAAGTGGCACAGCATCCGATTATCCCGGTCACGATCACGACCACTCCAGCGACTATCAGGATGTAAGCAGAGGCTGAGTAGAAGTTGGAGTTTAACAAACTGATGTAGTCACTCTTTTCCACCAGAGTCCACACGCCCACCGCCAGCACGGCCCCTCCTGCCAGCTTCCACAGCACACCACCATCATCAGCACAATTCAGACCAGATGCTCATATCAAGAATGCAGCAGATAACTCAAAACAGTTCAGACATTGCTCCTAAAAGTATGATCAGAATGCAAAAAAGACAACAACTTTTGGATTTACTGTAACCTCCAACAGGCAGCTTAATCGTGTTGGAGTTGGATGCACTAAATACAAATGTGTTGATCTTTTCATGCTTAAAATCTAAAATGAAACTTAACTGAGAAAAAATAAATAGCTGTTGCAACTTTTGCAACCAAGTGACTGTGTTGCAATACATTCTTTATTATTTATATCACATCTTTCCAAGCAGTATTTAGTACATTTGCTAAAAAAGTTTGGTCACTTTTTGCTTCTACTTTGGAAAATTCTTCATGTGGACTCACCCAGAATAATATATTGAAGACAAAAAGTAGATATTTCAGACAAATGACCCCGCATGACTCTGTTTTTGTGCCACGAGCTTCCATTCTGGACGAGAAAAAAGACAAATGAGAGGTTTAAACACTGCTGCACAGACACATAAAACATGAACGAATGAACTCTAAAGGCATGTGTCAAACTCAAGGCCTGAGAGCTTCTAAGAGGAATTAATGTCTTAAAAAGAAGCATATGCTGTTTTAGAGTTTGAATTGACTGTTAACATCTATAATGATGTAAATTATTTTATCAGCAAAATGATGGCAGTCGTAAACCTTTCATTGTTCATAAAAGGACATAAAACACTGTTTCTATGCAGGAAATACCACATAGAGCTCAGTCGTTTGTTGGCAGAGCTCAGCTGTAGCAAAGAGATAAGGAACACAGTGTTTTGTGTTGATGTCAAACATGAAACATCAAAGTTAATTACAGCTGGCCCTTTGAGGGCCACCATAACTCATGTGGCCCTCAGTGAAAATGAGTTTGACACCCCTGGTTTAAAGGATTAAGAGAATTAAGACTTCAAAATCCAAAATTCCAAGATTGTTCTGTCACTGGAGATAATAACATTATCATCACATATTTTTTTATTATTATTATTATTATCTAATTATTTCTGCCCAATGTCAAGGTAAAGCCTCACACACGAGCACTGTATCAGATTAAGAGTAGTTAACTGCAGCGTTAGAGATTTCCTCTTTTCAGTCTGCATTGGTTCCTCCTTTGGGGTAATAAGGTGATCCTGTGGATGGAGCTCAGCTGCAGAATATAAATGACCTTTTCTAAAAAAAAAACATCATCTTTGTTTATTCTCTGGCTTTTATTTAAAACTGCAAACAAGTTGGTGTAACTGTGGCAACAGAAGGAGCCCAGGGATGAAATCAAATATGTTGTGGGGAAAACATACTTAACGACTTGTGTCACATGTCAGCCAGCAGACAGATGCATGTTCCACCATCTCAGTAACTTACACTGATCCTGAAGTTTGCTTTTATCCTAAACTGAACTGTTTTTAAGAAGAAAAAAACAAACAGAATCTGAGCAAAACAGTGAGGTTGTGCTTTTAAATAACTTTCCTGCATTCTTCTGTCTCTAGTTAAAAACAAGTTCAAACAGAAGAAATTGACAATAGACACTTAATGTAAAGTTTACAATAAAACTTTTAAGATATAAATTAAACTTTATGTGCTAATGTTGCTGGAAAAACAACAACAACAATGCTCACATAGTTATTTTTACCTCATAGTGTCATGGAAATCACTGCTCTCCCTGTTTTATTGAGACCAAAATACTCCTACCTGATTTTAGATGATGGACCTCGGAGCGTCTTTGCAGATCCCGCTGACCCCTCGGTCACTGTGTTGCTGTTGCTGAAGGTGAACCGAATACAGTGTGAAGTTTTCAGCTGACGCTCGGAGCCAAGAGCCTCCCACACCAGCGTCTGAGCGTCTGTCCTCTTTTGGCTCCACAGGCAGCACGCCCCCCTCACACAACAAGCTGCAGGGAGTAACTTGTCTGCCCCCATCTGGTTTTCTATTCACATGGGTTCTTGTTGCACCAAAATGAAGCCCCAACCAACAAAAGGAGTTATCAAAATATATTAAAATTTTATTATTAAGACAATGATATAAAGTAGACAAATGATACAGATGTTATTCAGTAAACTTGTTCACAGAGAAATGTCCTTGTTTCATGTTAAACTGAACGGCCCGTGGCACATAATAATCCTTTGTTGGTGGATGGCGCAGAACCAAAGCCGGGGAGTAAATATTCTCTCCAGAAGCTTGAACGCTACTTTTTACCTCAAGTACAGCAACGTCTCTCAGCGGTGACCTCGCTCAGTAAAAAAGCATCTTCACACTGTTGATCATGCCTGGTAATCAACATCCTAAAATGAATAAAATTAAAAAAATAAAATAAAATAACATTTTTAAATTGTCATTTTGTAAAATTAACCACAACATTTAAGGAGAACAGTTTGTTGAGATCTCAACGTAAGAAAAAACTGCTCTCTTTGCAACATTTTAACCAGATTTGTATCGAAATAAGTGAATATGTAAAACACTGGTGAATTGTTTTCAATTACTTTTTACTACTAATTCAGAGTAATTTGGGTTATTACCAGCTGATCTAAGATCAAGTTAAATGTATTTTATTTAGTCATTTCTTATGTATTAAACAAAGCATCTTATCCAGTGGTGTGTTAGAGTGTTATTGGAAGCATTAATGTCTGAGGAAGGAAGCTGTTTCCAGAAATGTCAAGTAACAAAGTACAAATACTTCATTGCATTACTTAAGCAAATATTTTGGTTACTTCTACTCCTTACATTTTCACACAATTATATGTACTTTCTACTCCTTTAAGAAGAGTCTCATTAGCCCTATTACATTTCAACTTGTTGTTGCTAAAAACAAATGTACAAAAGAAAACCCTATCCAGATAAATCACAACTCCCAGATAGAGTGAATTTAATTGTAGTTGAATGAGAAGTATAAATATATTATTCTGACACCCTATCAGTTTGTTAGTGATCCATCTCAACTGTATGACACAAATCATGTCACGCTCCAGCAGGACATACAGACATATGTAGCCTAGTATGAAGAAGATTGTTGTTATTATATGAAACAGGTAGCAACCCAAATTTATCAACACTAACATTTTACTATAAAACTGAATTATTTTTTCAGATGGCAGGAGGTTAAATGGATTGTGTGCTGGAAGAAATGAATCTCTAACAACACTGAGGGTATTTTCCTTGCAGCTGTTCAGGACGCTCCCCCATATGTGCCTCAGTAAAATATGGTGAAGGTGAAGGAGTTGCTGGGGGATTTCTAAAAAAAACAATGAGCTCTTTAGTTTTAAGGACATTAAGAAACATTTTATTTCCAATTCATCTCACTGGCTGTTCCCCCTGCTGCTCTGTACGATGCTTCATCATCAGTGAGATGAGTCCCAACACTCATGGTGTTACATCATCACCAAACTTATTTAGTTGACTTGCCCTGAATTTAGAAACACAGTCGTATCGGCAGAGTAAAACACAGAGGACCGAGTACACATCCCTGAATTGCTTCTGTGCTCAGTAGCACCTGTGACACCTTTCTGACAGGAAGGCTAAAATTCAAAAAAATATTTTAATCAAAACGGGTTTGTTCTACAAAGTATCACAAAAATAGCAAACCACTGTTGAGGCTTTTAATTGTTAATGTGAGTTTATTTAAAGAGTCTTAAACTCAGAATTTCTGTAGCATTTTTCATGAAAGAATTTGGTTAAATCAACTTAATATTGAGTGAGAGGCGCTCTGATTTAATTTATTGAAGTGAAAAAACAAATTCTGTAAGTAGAAACATGCAGGATCTGGACATTCAGTAAAAATAAAAGTCCTACCCAGCCAGGTGCTCAATGAGATTTTCCATGTTCTCTCCTGTCTTGGCACTACACTCATAAAACAAAGCCTGGTACTGCTGTACAAGCCAAAAAGAAAAATTATTTTTTTTATTATTATTATTGTTGTTGTCTATTGGCTTTGAGTAAATCACTGCAGAAAGATCTTTGAATATGCAAATAAACTTCACCTCCGCCAGATTCTGACCCTCTGCTGTCGTCACTTTCCGGCTGTGATTGTCGGCTAGGTCCAGCTTATTCCCAACCAGCATCAACACAGTCCCTTCACACATCTTCTCCTAAGACAGACACACAGCAGTTAATTATACAGACATTTTACTGTAGACACAGCAACAGAGACAAATACTATGTCTGCCTTTTGTGTGTAAAAAATAAAATCACAAAAAAAAAATCAGATTTTTACTTTAAAATGAAATCCTTATGTGTTTAGTGGGATGTCCACTGTGAATTTTCCTCAGTCATCTGCATGTTTATTCAAATCCCCAGTTTTGCATGATACCTTGACAGAGTCCATCCATCCTCTCACTGCAGTGAAGGAGGCAGAGTGAGTGATGTCATACACAGCGAGGACGCAGTCAGCCTTTCGGTAGTACTGCTCAGTGATACTACGATACCTAAAACAACATTTCAAATATTCACCATGAAAAGTATATTTATATATTTAAGGAAAAAACAGCAAACAAAACAAAGAGATTTCTGAGCTTTAAGCCATGAGTCTGACCTCTCCTGCCCTGCAGTGTCCCAGAGCTGCAGTGTGACGGTGGTGGAGTTCAAAATTAAAGTCTTCATTTGAAAATCTACACCTAAAATACAAAGATGGCATTCAGTTTACATTTTGCTTCATAAAGTACTCTCCAAAAAGACAAATACACTTATTCAATGATCTTATTTTTTTTCAGCACAGCTTTGCAGTCATTAGTTTCACATGGCACACAGTTTTGTCCAGAACTGAACAGTTCTGAAGCAAAGAATAAAAATGAAGTCTGTCATCCAAGCTTTCCTTAAAGGCATTTTGAGGACAATTCCACAGTAGTTCTGGATTTAAAGGGGTTATATTATGTGTTTCTCAGGCATATATTTAAATACTATACCATAATAAAGTATCTATGTCCCCT
>JAUBOC010000011.1:10654519-10665365 GCA_032275365.1 Anablepsoides cearensis | reverse complement strand
AAAACGCATAAATGCAAACTTTTGAGTCAACCATTTATTGCAGTTTATGCAGTTGCTGCGATATGCATATTGCGATGTGATTTATTGCGATGACGATAAATTTTCGATATATTGTGCAGCCCTACACAGTATATGTTCTTTATACTGAGTTTTTAAAATTAGTATCTTTTGGAGAAAGAATGGCACATCACACTATATCATATTGTGACCCATGTGTCATGATCTGCATCAGATAACCAGATTTTTGCCAACACACAGCCCTACATTACAACTCATTAGAAACGGTCATTTCTGAGACAAATCAGCATTACTCTCTCACAAACAACCTTTTGTTCTTTGGGAAACTGCAGAATCCAGGACATCGCCATCTTGTTCAACATCATCATCATCCTCCTGATGATGTTCAACACCTACGTGTTCCAGGTGGGCCTGGTGTCTCTACTGCTGGAGAGATTCAGGGCTCTGCTGGTGTTTTCCGCTCTCTACCTGACCCTCAGCATCTGTCTCCACTCCTGGGTGTTGGTACGGTCCGCCACTCAGACGTTTATGCAAACCCCTCCCTAAATGCATAAACTGCATCACAAATCATTAGCAGTGCATATTGACTTTTCTGTTGTTTTAGAACCTACGATGGCTGGATTCAAACCGCTTCGTTTGGACAGATGGTCTCCAAGCTCTTTTTGTTTTCCAGAGAACAGGTGATTCATTGCAGATAACAGGTTTATTTTCCATCATATATATATATTTTTGTAACTCCCTCTGTCTGTTCACAGCGGCTGTGTTGTACTACTACTTGTACAAACGTACGGCAGAGTTTATGGGAGACCCGAGGCTGTATGAGGACTCTCTGTGGCTGCGTGACGCTTTCGCCAGAGCCCGTCAGTGAAGACAGGACAGTTTTAAGGGAAACCCCAAATGATTTGAGGGGAAAAAAAATAATCCCTTGACGCTCCAAAACTGGGCAGCCTCATCAGACACTTTGAATGAATTCTTATATTTTCACATGGAACTCAGAACATGGATGGGACTCACAAACAGGTAGTGGCTGATACCAAGTATCCAGGTCTGTGTTTACTGGGTCCCTCACAGATGGGTGGTTAAGTGGTTTACACAGGTAGGTGTACACCAGGATGGCACATGAAGTGTAGTTTTAATCAGGATTGAGGTTGGTAATCTTGGTGGCCTTGTAAATTGAACTGCAGACTTAAAAGAAAGTGAAACATTTTGGAATGATTGTTACATGTTTAACCCGCCTTGGCCTGTTTTTGTTTTCTGTTCTGTACCCAAGAACTCATGTTAGAATTTATAATAGTCCAGTTTGAACGTTAAGATGCTCTCCTCAGAGGAAGAGAGCACTTTAGCTGCCTTATAAAACATTTGTACATGTTGTTTACATGCTTAATGTAAGTTTTATGAGCCAATTTTTTTTTTACATCAACTCAGGTGGATTTTGCGCGGAGATTTTTTAGGAATTGTGTTCGCAATATTTTTTTAAATTAAATAATCCTTATCTAATCACAGTGTAATCCTTCATTACTGGGATAGTCAGTATTATCCTGAGACAAGGTGAGACAGGGTGCTCTATTTTTAACGCAAAGATTAATCAGGGATTGAGGTTTTAGGCGCCACTAGTGAAACGCTCCACAAATAGCCATCTGTGCGACAAAATAACTCCCTATTCTTAGTCAAGAGAAGCTGAAGTGCACTTTGGATCTAGTGTAGACATTTTGAAAAACTGCTACGCCTCGGTAATATTGAATCAGTAGATTATTGTTGAGCAGGGTTAAAGAAAAACAACACACGTTGTACAAATCCCATTTACTTGTGAAATAATATCCAGAGTCCATATGATTCCAAATATTGTCAGTGCCAAACAATTCAATCCAAAATCCTGTACGTGTTGTCCGTGATGTCCTTTATTCTGTTGGAATGTGTCTTTTTTTTTTATTTGTTGACCTGGATGGGGGGAAAAAAAGAAAATAAAAAGAGAGTATGTAGTTAAGTCTGTTTGGGTAACCTGGAATCTGTTTAACAGGATTTTGGACGTACCCTCATACGTAGATGCCGACCCACAGTAGCAAGAACAGCACGCCAAAGCCCATAAAAAGTGAGGCCACGAGGGAGATCAGCAGCTCTTTGTAGACGTCCCTTGTGTATTTTGTTGACGTCACCTCATAACTAATGGAGAGTTGAGGTAAACAAACAAAAAGTACAAAAATAATCTAAAATAGCCTTTGCTCTCAGTCCAGTCTGCCACAGGCCACTTAAATGTATTTACTTAATGGTTCAATTTAGTTAATTAGAAAAAGACTTTTAGTAAATTTACTGTATAGATTCCTAATTAAAATGTTTTCCTACACTTGTGTAAGAAAGATTTTCTGCGAATCAACCAAAAGTTACACATTTCACAGTCACTTATACAGAAAAATGGATAATTTTCACTGGACAACAAACCAGCTTCTAAATTTCTCTAATTAAATAGTTTTCATTAGATGTCGCACTTTTAAAAAATGTTTGGAATTTTTGCAGTTAAACCTCTTTTGGAGCCTTTGCAGGAGGAGTGAAGCATATTCAAACAATTTGAACTCCTTTACCCACACTGTTTTTAAAAGATAAACATTTTTCCCCCCACACCATCATTGCCTGTGTTTTTTTTTCCTGCAATTAAAAACAAAACATGGAAATAAAGCAAAGAAAACTTTTGAAAATTCTTCTGTCTGAACTGCAGATTTATTTTTCTGTAAGTACTTAAAAAACAACAGCTGAACCTAAGTATTTGTAAAAGGTTTGAGGAGTAGCTGTGCACACCGACCATTTAAAGGTGCAAACAGACTGGCTGAATTAAAATTAAGCATAAAAAAATCTAAAAATACTATACTTTATTTTCTGTACATAACTACTGAACTGGTTTGCTTATTTTCATATGCATTTTTAAGAAAATGTAGGTTTCTGTTTAAAATGTACATTTTTCCTTCATTTAAAAAAGAACAAGAGATTCTGGATTTCCTGCAGTGAATGCTGAATGCTGAAGAAACTAACATTTACTTGAAATACTTAATAGCTGAAAGAGAGCAGAAAGAAGCATAAAATGCTTAAATTATCAGAAGGAAGTAGAAGGAAAGTGACTGAAAAAGAATAAAGCTAAACTAAGCAAAGAGGGGGTTTAAAACAACAAAAAGATTTTGACAAGAGTGTAAAGGAAGCTCTATTCATCATTACTGTAAAAGACAAATTGTCTAAAATATAAATTGAATAAAAAAACACAAGCTTAAATAAGAAATGTCCTGAATGAGCTATTAAAAGTGGGGACAAAAAAAAACATGTTGAAAGAGTTTGCGGACAAAATACATCTTTAATACTCAAAACAAGAGAAACAGCATCACTATATGCTGCCTATGCTGACTCAGCATTCACACTATGAATATTATCATATATAGATGATTAAAATTGGCATATGCAGTAGTACTACTACCTAGGCATAAAATAATACATCCTCTGAATATTATTTGAACTGTAAGAGTCAATCGTTATAAATGTAAATTCCAGTCACAGACCATCATTGCATTTTTAACTACATACTTAGTTTTCTTGTCCAAGAAGTTTCACTTAACAATTTTAAAACTAAAAAGACTGACAGCTGTTGTGTTTACATGTTTATAACACAAACATAATGAAATAGTTGCAGATCTCAAAGCAATTTAATAATAATTTAAAATAATTATGTGAGTACCAGATACAGCAGTGGCAGATTTACTTTTAAAACAAGAATCCATAATTAGTGGCTGTGCGCGTTCACTGTTTTTGCTTTAATCAGCTAGTGTGTAACATATTGGGTTTACTTACAAGATGTAAAGGTGACAACATTTTAAGGTAAAATACCCCAAAACAATGGTGCCTTGTTCATTCTGCATTAGCCCACTCTGCTATCTACCGGGACTGCCCTGTGGAACTGCAGCATAAATTTAACAGAGAGGCAATCAAAGGATACACGAAGAACCAGGCGGTGAAGAACATCCCGATGGCCAGCAGGACCACGGTGAGGTGCGGGAACACCGCAGGGTTCACCGGACTGGTGTATCTGGTCATGGCCTCGAGTTCCTGCAGCCACAACAAAAAGAGAGCAAACGTAACATACAGCCAGCTTTAACTTAGAAAACCTAAGTTAGTTATTTTCCCAAATTAGACTGTGATTTTGGTTTAAGTTTGCAAATAAATCGGCTATGGGTTCTCATTAGATTAGCAAGTAGCTAACTTGAAATCAGTGGAAAATCACAAACATCTGCCTGCTAGCACACTTTCAGACATAAAGTTCTGCTTCACACGTGTAATTTACCATATATGGATAAACCTACAAATAAACATTAAAACTAAAGTTACAAAAAATAAATCTGAGCTATTCTTTACCATTTTGTGAAGAAGAAAACCTCCCGCAGCTGCTGTCTCAGATGAAAAGGCCACGTACTGTTTACCCCTTCCTGGTTTGCTTGACGCACGATTGACGTTCGATTTGATGGGTTGTTTTTTTCCCTCGGTTTTGACTTTCAGGAAAGTCCGTCTATATCTTTTAGTAATATCTTACAAACTAGCTTTGATATACACTTTGTACTATTTATTTTTTTTAATATTATTTATATAAAGCAGAATTCCTTGCTATGTGATGAAATATTTCTGTTTCTAGGTAAAATCAATGGTAAAAACAACTTGGTTCATTTGCGTCTTCGAGAAAGTCTAAATCATCTACTGCCACCTAGTGGATTGAATGAACAATACGTTTCAGAAAGGTAAACGAAGTCAAGGCAGTGCAATAACCACTTTATTTTCTGTTTACAATCATAGTATTACAGAATATTTTCTGACCAAAGGCTTAGAAATTTAATATAGAATAGGCCCACAATTAGTTAAATTAATGTAGCCATTGAGATTAAAGCTTATGTTATTTTTATTTTTCAAACTGAGAAAAAAATAACAAAAGTGTATCTAGGTGTTTTCTTGTTTATCACTTATTTATCGACTCTCAAATCTAAAAGTTAATATATTATTGATAAAAAAAGAAAAGAAACAAAACAACAAAAGACAACAGATACTAAATGAAACATTAGGTAACAGTAAAAAGAGTTCTACCAGAATATCTGACACCAGTTTGATGCACTGGATAGAGCAAAAGCAGTTTGTATATACAAGTGAATAAAAGTGCTACAGTGATTTATTTATGCTAGCTGGTGCATTTTAAATAGGCTAAATGGTACACAATACCCACTGAGTATACTAAAAGATGGTCTTCATTTCATCTTAAATTCTATGATCTTTGATGGCTTTTTTCCTCTTTATTGGCAATGTTTGTTTGAGTTACACTGCTTTATTTAATCCTCTAAACAAAGGTACACACAGAATACAGATTTATTACCATTTATGCATATTGTGTGATATTAGAGAATGCCTCTGGAGCAAAAACACAATACAAAAAGAAAACATACATTTCAGTTATATCAAAGTGTTATCCTTGCATAGTCTTAGTCCTATATGCACAAAGAAAGATAAAATATGTCAAGAAAAATATATGAACAAATACTGTAAATCCAGTGTAACATTTTCATGTTTAGATTAGAGTTTTTTTACCTTCCTCTCAGATTTGTGAAGCAGACCTTCAAAATAAATCAAAAACAAATCTTCCTTCAACGCTGTAATGTATTATTTTAAAGAAATGATTGGGCAAGCACCTGAAATGATGCCATTTCATGTAAAACCAGCATTTTTTCCAGTTAACAAAACACAGTGTAAGCTATTCCAGTGTTTCTTGAAATATTGTCAGTGTCAGACTTTTCACTAAGAGTGGGCAGTGTATCAACACATTTAGTTCCTGTTTACTTATCCAGTCTTAAAGGGACAGTTTATACTGTGTCTTTGAATTGGGTTCTGTGGAAAGGTGATGAACAATTAATATCCCACCTGTTGTAAGGTTATACAAAAAGTGGATTACTGTTTTAAAGAAAAACTCCAATTTTAAACATCTCATTAAAGTTCATGTAACCAAATTTTGAAATCCCTACATGAAATTTTACAGTTATCTGCAAGTTAAATTGCCTTGCAGCACCCAGCTGTAGCACTTCCTGAAAAAAATCCTAGTATTTCTGTTGTATTAAATGTATAATTCAAATAGTGGTGCAAAGGATTCTAAAATAGAATTTGCATGAAATTATTTGAATTCATTAAGAAAAATCAAATATTTATCCAAAATTGAGGTTGTTCAAAGTGCTATCTACAACAGGTGAGATATTAATTGTTTATAACCCAATTTTAAATTATCTGAACTACTCCTACAACATTGTGTCTTCCAGTGATTTCACTAATTGGGTTTGAGTCAGGAATGTCTACTTTTCCATTAATCCTTCACATGAGGAGCAATTAATGTGCATAAATTTATAAAAACGTACCATTCAGTGTTTTAACTCTTATTTAAGTTGCATGATGATACTGCAGGGTTTGCCAGTGTGTACTACTGAGGTATATTTAATATTAAAGACGTTTGGCAGAAGCCAGTAATCTGTTCACGGTGTACAAAACTATAAGTATTGTTGTACACACTGTTTCATGGGTACTCAGAATAATAGTATTACAAATTAAAATGAAAGTTTGCAGTCAACATCAGCAATATCTTAACCTAGAAAGTAATAATGGCTTAAAAGACACAGTGATCGATAAAGGTAACTAGAGATTTGTGGATATCGCTGTTACAGTCAGCAATACCTCAAATATTTCAGGGTTTTGTAATCCAGTGATGACAGGAAAGAGAGATGTCCTACTGCAAAATACATCCGGACAGTGTATAAATTTCCTCTTAAAAAATTAAAATAATGAACAATAATGAGACAAAAACAAAACTCATTCCATCACAACACTATACAAGACATCTTGGGAAAAATATACAATGCAGTATGAAGAAGCTGGGAACCATCTTCCTCCTCACACACAGCTGCTCTGGATAACAAAATGGACGTCGGCGTACGGAGACAGTTTTCCTTTTGTGGCACAAGTCACTTCTCTCTGTCAAGCAAAACATGAATACAAAGAGTTTCAACACTTTGGCTTAAAACAGTCTTAAAATCACACTCACTGCATTTAAGAAGACAAGTGTCTATTAGATCCTCGGATTTATTTGATATTTCCTCCCCAATATCAACTTTATGCTGATGATTTCCAGCTCTACTCTTCTTTCAAGCAAAGCAAGTTTCATCAACTAAAGGTTTTACTAGTTGATCAACAGTAAGCACTGGTTAATTATGGAGATAAATTCATCTCAAAAAGATCTGAGCGCCTGCAACAAGATTTGAGCGAGGGTGTTTGAGACTTTTTACCGCTGCAGATTCACACATGTAATGTTGCTTTTAAGGCCAGTGAAAAGATGGGAAATCTGAGTCTTTTTCCACAAAAAGAACAACCTACCCATTTAGAGATATTTATTTACAGTCCACATGATGTTTTGTATACAACACCCTGTTTTATCTGTATTTTTATGCCTATATGGTGACATTTATACATATTTTCGATTTTATGTGTACAATTTTCTTTCTCTTATTGTGAAACACTCTGTGACATTATATCTATGAAAAATGTTATTTAAACTAACTTTAAATAATTACTTGGAATTTTAAAACTAAATTTACTTACAGATTGAGAGACTCGGAAGTGATAGGTGATGTCCTGGAAGGACAAGGCTGACACTGACCAAACATGATGAGTCCCCTTAGTAAAAAGCAATAAAATAATTAAAAAAAAATTATTTAAAACAATTATATGAAGTCTGCTGATTACTTGTGTTTTGCTTTGTATTTTTTTTTTTTGTTTTGTACCTTTGCAGATGAACTCTGTCCAATGTGGAGCTCTGTCTCTTTGTGGTTGAAACATGAATGTCCTCTGGTAGCTCCACACGGATGCATCCACACACTGTTTGTATATCTGGAAAACACAAGACTTAACTGTTTAAGGATGGTATTTTTAAATCCGTGAGATAATTTAAAACATGTTTATTGATTACTTCTTATCAAAATCTTTCTTCATTACAAAGTCAAAGCTGTACAATAATAGTGTTGAACATGTGCCACCTGTTTGACTGCTCAGGAATAAGATAGGAAGGGAAAAAAATGAACTGAAATGAGCAGCAAATGTTAATATATGAAAAGGATAAGTCACATTAAATGAGATGAGCTCTGTTTAATTTTAGGTTAAATGCACTAAATTAATCTTTGACTATATTAATTATGGCAAATTTAATTTAAGAAATATTTACTAAGTGTATTTACGGTTCTGTCATACTCATACTTACACCATGAGTAAAGTCATTTGAGAGATGGAGACATTTCTTTGTCCGTGAAGTGAAACAGTGAAGCTGGATTGACACAAAGAAATTGTGCATCATTAACAAAACACAGGAAATTGCAAAAAAAATAAAAAAAATAAATAAAATGATTTAATCATCAGATCCTCTGTCTGGGCCCAAGAGTTTAATGGCCCCAGCTTATGTGTCCATACACTATTCATAATATTTATAGAAAACCTGATCACACCCCTAGGGGTTGTCCCTCTTACATCATCACTGATAAACCTGAAATACTAAATAATATTCTTACGCTGCTGGAGGGAGGCACATATTAAGTAGATACATGTTGATTCTCTGCCTGTTTAAAGTAAATGACTGATTATAAAGTACAACATATAAAGCTGTATTTAAAATTCAGTTAATAAGTCACAAAATATCATTCACTACAATTGCACTCATGACATTGGTGATGATTCTATGAAATAAAAGACGATTTAAACAAACTGAAGCCATCAGCATCCATCCCCTCCCCCTGTAGGGTTTTTATTTTGGTAGAAATGCACCAGGAATCTGCTGACCAAGTAATTAATATGTCATCCTAAGTTTGACTTTTTTTCTTTCATTCTTTCTTTTTTACTAACGACTCAGAAGCATAATAGATCTACTGTAGCCGTATACCTGCAGGTCTCTGCTGTTGCACAACTTTGTGCAGTAATTTCTTGGTTTGTCTCCACAATACGAACACTTGAGAGAGAAGGAGCAGTTGTTCCTGCAAGAGAACAAATAAACTCCTTTATTAGCACCAATCTTAAGTATAAAAACTTTCTTTTGCTATCATGAAACAAATTGTCTCACTGGTTGAATGGTACATATATGGTACTGTATGTACGTATGGAAGCATTCAGGCTGAGCGGTGTAACCTTTTGCATGTAGGCTGCGTTGTCTGCGTGGAACAGGCTGCTGAGGCAGACGGTTGGTGGTCCCGGCTCCTTCTGGGTCTGCTGAGACAGGTTTCTTGGACTTGGCAAAATACATGGGTGCAGAGGTGTGACTGAGGCGGTTTCTGTTGTGGCCGTCCTTGTCCATGGGTCTGGACTTGGCCTTCTTGTTGATGGTGCCTGTTGTCGGAACCAGGCTGCTTAAACCTACAAGACATAAAACTTGCTGATAAAGCAGAAAAAAGCTGAAAATGCAGCTTTTTTTTAAATTAATGAATTAATTTTTTTTACCAGAAGTTGTTTGGCTGTTATTCAGTGTCAGGGTAGTTGCTGATTGGTTGTTTATAGCTGTGGTCGAACAGCAAGCTACCAGAAAACATCACATGAAGTCAAAATGATAGTTTTTTTTTAATTTATTTTATCCTCAGAGTTTAGGTCATTAAGATTTTTTAAATGTTTGGTCCTACAGGTTACTCAGGACTGCCACTCACCTGGTGTAGGTGTGGTAGGGAGCGGAGTGAAAGGATTCTTGCGAGACAATCCCAATGCAGCTCTTGACCTGCAACCAACAGGTGCAACAGGTGAGGACCGTACTTTGATGCATGTTTATTCTCTACAGTGTACTTAAATGTAGCTCATGGTCCAATTTCAGACACAACAAAAGGAAAGAATCAAATGAGAAATCTTAAAGAGGAAAAAAAGGAATATTGGCGCTGATGGAGTACCATTTGCAGACAGGTGGACAGACAGTTACAGTAGCAGTGAAGATGGGCATCCAAGAGATGTAGAGAACACAGGAAGGAACATAGCTAAAGGAAGCAGGGATGGATTTTGAAGGATTATTGGAAAGTTGGAAGCAGATTATTTTCACTGTTTTTATCTCTGCGCCTATAAAAGAACATACCCATCTTTTTCTGTGACGTCTCCTCTGTGGTGAAGAGTGAGCATGTACAGCACTGACATGGAAATGACGCTGAGGACGTAAAATGAGGTGAAAACATTGTCATTGTTAATCCCTGCAGAAGATTTCACTCTCTCATAAAACACGTACCTGAAGGCCATGACGATGACCAGAGCCAGGATGGTCCCCTGCACGAACCTCTGACTGATGCAGCCATGATCCAGAGGTGAGCTCTGCAACAGGAAAGAACATAAAACATAATACGTGCATGTACAATACATACCAAAGCACCAGTGGTGGGCATGGTTCCGCTAACCTGCAAATAATGGGACTAACTTTTTTGTGGAGCGGTTTTTACTTGCATTAACTTTATAAATAATTAGCACACTCCACCCTTGCTAATATAAAATTATTTTCTTTACCACTAATAATTTTTGAATACATTGCACCACAATCTAAAATAAACAAATACTGACATTTACAGCTGCGACATGCACAGAAAGACAGAAGCTGCGTTTCCATTACAAATGTGCACAAAACTATTATTCTAATATAAAGTTCTTATTTTCTACTGAAGTGGAAAAAAAATTGTTGTGGAAAGATTATATTTATTCCCGGGAGCCCCTCAATATTCTCAGGCCTAGTTATCAACCTCTCTTCTGCTGACTTTAAGATGTCATCATGTTCACTCAT
>JAUBOC010000011.1:10596894-10608300 GCA_032275365.1 Anablepsoides cearensis | reverse complement strand
CCTTAGGCAAGACACTTCACCCACCTTGCCTACTGATGGTGGTCAGAGGGTCCGGTGGCGCCGGTGCATGGCAGCCCAACCCTAACCATACAGAAGCTGAAAATTATTTATTTATTTATTTATTTATTTATTTATTTAAGGAAGATCCGATCTGCCTTCTGCCATTGTTGTTATGCAATGGGCTCACATTCACTGAAAAGTACATCAGCAGCACTAATCACAGTAATTGTAAAGTGGCAAATATTAATCGGTGAGAGTACTCGGACGGTAAATCACACAATACCATTTTGCACAAGCCTAGTTTGTTTGTAGTATTTCATTATTTTAACAATTTATCAAATATGTATTAATAACTCAATATCAGTGTGTGCAGTGTCAGTATTATAAAGGATTAAAAGTATAAAAAAAAAGTAAAAAGTATAAATTTGAAAATCAGACTCCCCAACCCATGCTCACGGCCAGAATGGAGAGGGTTGTGAACATTGGATTGACAGGATCTAGTGAGACTCTCGGTTTAGATCGAACTCCAGCTGTCAGCCACATGGAGGCTCACAATTAATAGTAGAAAACATTTTAGAAACAAAGGAGTTTATTGTCGACTTGGTGCTACAGTTGTGCTCCTGCAGCACAAACTCAAAGCGTCCACCCTTTGTGACGATTGTTGGTTTGACGTCTTTCTGCTTAAATACTGAGTCTGTTTTTAGCCAGTCTCAGCTTTGGTTTTATCAGAGGTAATTACTTCAGAAGTCCTCTGATGTTTTTTACTTGCATCTTTGAAAACCCAATTCTGCTGCCAGCAGCTACCTGGCAAACCTCCACAAACACATTTTTCCAAGTTTATTTAGATCTTTTAATCTCTCCAAGGTCATATCAGCTCGTCACAGGTGAAAAACTGAGCGTGGCGCTGTCAGAGATCTTTGAACCTGCAATAAATCTCTGCTTGTAACTCAAGCCCTTGATCTTTGATACCAACCTGAGCAACAAAATGTATCGTGTAAGAGGAAGGAAATAAGATGTAGGCATTCTTTGATATGAGATTTAAATATTAACTTCTGAGATAAGTCTGGTTCCTAATTTTGTCTTTTTTTTGTTGCAACATTTTTGGATAGAAATTTAAGTCAAAGAGTTTGATTAAAGAATGGTTTGTTGTTTTACTGCTTCACTAAAAAACAACATCCTAAACTATCTAAGATATAGGTTAATAGTTAAGTGTTGTTAACTGAGCGTCGACACTCTGTAACAGAAAAAAAAGAAACCTGTCTCGTCACTTCCTTATTTCCCTGTCGTTCCTTTTAGCTCTCGCCTTTAGCTTTTCCTTCCATCCGTTCTCTCTGCTGAACCGACATGTGGACTCATCATGGTCAGTGCTTCGGTCCGTGTTTACTCGGGGGGATTTACTGCAGTTTCTCAGAAGAGCTCTAACTTTTTGTTTTTGTTGTCCACAGAACAGCGGAAAAAATACTCCAACTCCAATTTCATCATGCAGGAGACGTCGCAGTATCACGTCGAGGTAATCTCGTAATCCTTAATATGATCAGATTTTAAATTTAACACCTAAAATAGTGATTGTTTAATGCTTTTATCACTGTCTAAGTTTATTTTATTTTTTGTTTGTTTTAAACGTGTTAAATAGTTTCAAAATTGTTTAAACTAACCATAGATAAAGACCATATTATGAGCTGATGGTATAATTTTTCCTTCACTCCAGAGATAAAAGCTCACCTCTACCATACCCTGATTGCGTTTATGGAAACAATCTGTTCTGTACTCTGGCCGCAGCTCCACGGAGCTGATGTTAGAAAAACTGAGAGTTGACTGTGGATCATGGATGAACAATATAGATCTGGGTTATTTAGTTATGGTTTCCTAAAATACTTAAATTCCATTATCATTTATGAACAAAAAGTCAAAGAGATTTTAACAATGGCAGCAACCATGAAATCAGATATAAAAGGTGTAACTTTAGTTACCAGCTAAGGATTTTTCAGTACATGTGCACATTCTGTACAAGTATTTGCTGGTCATAGTTGTATAAAAACTAATTAAATCTACAGAGATTATAAAATCTGTACACCTCTAATGCGTGTGTTTTTAATATAATGATTGTATTAGAGTTTAAAAAGCGGTGTATGGAAGACTTCACGTTGTTTGTGAAGTTTCTTAATAATGGATTTAAAAAAAACTCCTGGTAAGTTTAGGACTTTGTACCATTTGTATCCATCCTTTGACTTGTACTTTCTCTAAGTAAAATTAACTCAATTTTAAAGGGGTAAATATCTATGCGGTCTCTTATTTTTTACTTAAAATATTTTAATTTAATTGGTATTACTTTGGAGAAATTTTATTATTTGTTGACAGTAAAGATTATTTTTTAAGCTTTTTAATTTTTTATTTATTTATTTCTTTGTCAAAAAGGCCAATTTATGATCTAGACTGATTCTTAAGGGTTAAAACAATGTATTGCATGAATTATGGGATTTATTTTATTGTGTTCTTGCTGTAGCGTAATGATACAAAAAATACCATGTTAATTATCTGAAATAACAAAGCTTTAGCAGCAACTTTAGACTTTACATTTAATTTTGTATATAGGCCAAGGCTAAAGCTAAGCTTTTCATCCAGTTTCTTGTCAAATCAAACAAATTTTTTCGAAGTAGACTCATAAGTTCAGTGGTTCTATAAACAACCAGGTGACCTTTTCATCCAATATAAAATGTTTTTCACATTAGATAATATGCTCATGTTTCTGCTAGCTTCGATGCAGCTGTCTGCAGTCACTAACAGCTGTCTTCTCCTCAGCATCTCTCCACCTTCGTTATGGACAAATCAGAGGCTATTGTCACAGTAGACGATGCCATCAAGAAACTGGTTCTTCTGGACTCGAAGGACAAAATCTGGACCCAGGAGATGCTCCTGCAGGTCACTGACAAGGCAGTCAGGCTGCTGGACTGTGACACACAGGTACAGCTGCTCACACAAACCATCAGGTTAATTACAAGTGTTTCCACACAGTAAGTCTCTGTCCGTTGAGAAGTTGTTTAATTTATTATTTTTTTAAAACATGAAATTAAAACTGAGCAAAATACAAGTTTATAAACTTACTAAACACTTGTAATCAATCAAGATTTATATATATATGTTAATAAGGATATATCAAAGGATGCTGTTGGAGTATTATTTATCCAACAAGTGAGTTTCTCCAGTTGTCTTTGAAACTTAATGAACCCCGCAATTATTATTATTTTACCTAAAACATTTTCTGATTTATACACATGTAACTGTGTATAAAATTGCTAAAGAAAACTATCACCTGATTTACTGCCTAACTTGATACTTTAACTTTTATGTTTGTAGTAGTGGAATAAAATACAAGTATTTTATAAGTATTTTTTTTACAAGTATAATACAAGTACAAATATTTAAATTTAAATATATATACGTTTCTGATGCTTAAAAAGCAGGAAAATATTGCAATTAGAGAGAATACTGAAAAGAAAATTAGAGTTGATTCTCTATTTCTCTTTCCACAGAAAATCAAAGATCACTGAAAAATTCTAACTTATTTTTCTTGGATCAAACTTTGGCCAGCTGTCATGAGAAGAATGCAATTAATGCAGTTCCAAAAATGAGAAACCGCAAAACTACTTTATATTTAAAATATTACCTTTTGGGGCCAGACAAAATGTTAACGAGGACCAGATTTGGCTTCAAGTTTGAAACATGTGCTCTAGGTGCGCAAGTGATTCTTCTAAAGAACTGAAGTTAATGTTTTGAAAACATCAAGTTAAAGGTAACTGTGATCCGTCCGTGTGAGAAACTCCACCAGCATATTGGTGGTAAAGCTGCTCTGTGTTTAGGAATGCAACAGGATTTGTCTAACCAGACGTGCTGAACAGAACATATTTTTCAGCTGTTATCGTAGCGTGGCAGAGTTCACGCTTCACCTCTTTCCTCCTGTAAGCATTTTTTTATTTTTGCCTTTCATCTTCCTGCAGGAAGAGTTGGAGAACTTCCCCGTTTCCACGATCCAGCTTTGTCAGACGGTGCTGAATCAGACACGCTACCCGTCCGTGCTGCTGCTCGTGTGTCAGGACAGGGAACAGCACCGACCCGACATCCATTTCTTCCACTGTGACGAGGTGGAGGTGAGTCAGAGCAGAGGATTCTACACGCCCTAGTTTAGTGTGGGCCTTTTTATTGGCGACGTGTCCTTAAGTGTCTTTCAGTTTTACGGTGCTCTTAATGCATTCTGAGGCAGAAAACAGGTCGGTTTTAACGCCGTCACTGCTTCGTGGCACACAAAATCAAATCTTTAGGATCAAAGAAAGAAAGTTAAATTTTAATCTCTTATTTTAAATCCTATTTTAAGTACTCATTATGGCTTTGTGTGTGTGTGTCGTCTTCTTTAAGGCTGAGTTGGTTCACGCAGATGTAGACAGTGCCATTGGAGACAACAAGCACGGAAAGAAAATGAGACTTCAGACTCTGAAGTGAGAAAAATGCTGCTGGAACACAAATACGTTCTCTCAAACACACGCATAGAAATCAGCAAACATGATGTCTTTACGATTTACTCTCTTTCAGGGTGAACCAGGAGAAAATGAAGCGTCACAGAGAGACCATCCTCCCTCCCTCGGCCCCCAGGGGCCCCCCACCTGTGAGGAATCGACGAATGGAAGCTGCTGCAAACCCTCCAGGTAAGAATACACCGACTAAAGAAGACCTAATGTTTGTGTTTGCTTAGATCACCAGTTGTTTAGTCACGTTACGCTTTGTGATCGGAAACAGAGAGGCGAGCCTCTGATGCCGAGTCGCACGAAAAGCTGGCTCAGCGCATCGAGAAGGATGTGGTGAGCGACACTCGTCACGATGGAGCGACACGGATCATTTCATGAGATCATGACGCCTGAAGCCTGTGTTTTTGTTTTGTTTTGTTCTTCTGTCCTCCTCAGCAAATCCTCAACTGTGCCCTGGATGACATAGAGATCTTTGTGGCGCGGCTGCAGAAGGCAGCAGAGGCCTTTTCCCAGCTCAACCAGCGCAACAAGAGTAAGAAGAATAAGAAGAAAGGACCAGCAGGTCTGTCCCCCTTTCTTCTTTTGTGGTGGCAAGGGTGCAGTGAAGATGTTGCTCCACGTTGTCATGTTTGGTTCTACTGCGTGTCCCGTGACCCGGGACATTCCAAACATGAAAAAGGCAATTATCACTTATAATGGTACTGATTATTTACCTCATCCTAATGTTGGTGAGATATAGTTGCTGTTTCACCAACACCCAGGCTGATTTAAAATTTAATAACATATTTAAATGTGTTGTAAATATCTTGTTTCCAAACATGTATATTTTGAACAGAGACTGTTTTCTTACATCAGCAGAACAAGTCATTCTCTACATCTAACAGGAGACGCCACAAGAACATGCTTTGTGTTTGTGTGTGTTTGTCTTGCTATCTTTGTGTGGACATTTTTGGGGCAATTGGAATGATCTTGTGAGGACATTTTGCCTGGTCCACACATGGGACAACCCCGTTTGTAGGTCAAGGTTGGGCTGTAGAAATTAATGGCAGACGATGCACAAAGATAGTGAAACATGTGTGTTTGTGTGTGTTTTTGTGTACATGTTTTTGCTACCTGGTGGGGACGATTTTTAACCATTTTCCTGGTGCACACAACCCAGTGTTCCTAATGGGGACAAAAGCCCAGTCCCTGTTGGGAGAAATACCGTTGATGGGTCAGGGGTTTATTAAAGCACTAAGATATGACTTAAGTTTAGGTTCAGTTTAGGGTGAGGGGTCAGGGCTGGGCTATAGAAGTGACTAGAAAATGAATGGAAGTCAATGCGAAGTCCCCATGAGAATAGAAGAACAACCGTGTATGTGTGTGTGTGTGTGTGGTTAGACGTGACTATAGTGTTACTTTCCTGAACATTGTTTGGTAATAACAGGGTAAATGACAGGAATTCCTCATGCAGAGGATCTATTATCCAGCTTCAAAGCTGATATTCAAGCACATTGTCAACATCAAGTCTTTTCACTTAAACTAATTTTTTTTTTTTTAAATCAGCCATAACTTTATGAACACATGTAGATTCCAGAATGCTTCTTATTTTGTAACGGTTTGATTTTCTGCTTGGGTAAAATAAAAATCCGTACCTGCATTCAAATTAAACTTTCTTTGACATTTGAAACCAGATTTTAAAAGTTTTGAAACCAGATTTAAAACGTTTTTAAGAACAATCAAACTCCTAGTGTGTCAGCTGCACTCCCCAAATAGTGGCACCACACCCCCACGAAAACAAAAAAAAACACAAAAGACTGGTTCGATAAACAACTTTAAACGACAACTTGAAAGCCAGAAAGAGGAAAATAAACAAATTCATCAGATGAAAGATAAAAATTTATCCCTTGAAAGAAAACTCCAAAGAAGAGACGATAAAATGGCACATCTACAAAACGAAATGGAGAAACAAAACCCAAATGGGCCAATCTCTAGAGATGACCTCCATAATGGACAGAAATCCAAGTTGCTGAATGGATCACAGTCCATCTGCAAAACAGCCTCGAAAAGCAAACTAAGATCTGCATTTGACAATATTGGTGGATCTTTGAAAAAGTTTAACTTTAATGATGAACTTGATATTCAGACATACATACCTCCCATTTAGACAGTTTCTAGACACTACTGTGTCTGACAAGCTCATTCTCATGTCAACCTGAAATGTGCACAGCTTCATTAGATGCCAGTGCAAAGTGAAACATGAAAAAGACAGATTTTCACCCATCTGATGAAATCTTACAGCATGTGTAAGGTTCATTCACAAAAACCCACTAACCTACAGGAGTCTGAGCCACTATAAAATAACTTCAGTTAATGCACCGACAGCTTAGAGGGAGACCTACTCCATCTTAGCCAGGTGGTCCTAATGTTGTGGCTGATTGTGTCTAAAAGCAACAAATGCATTTTAGAATCTAGCAGGGACACAATTTTGCAGATACTTTTTTTCTCACAGGTTGAGTAACTCTGCAGCAGCACAAACGTTTTTACTCCAGCCTGAATGCTGCTTTTTTTATTTTCTGAAGCTGCTTATTAACCAGTCGTCGGGTCACAAGCTTTTTGTAGGAACAAGAAAGAAAAGCTTTTATAACTTTGAACCTTGGTCAGAAAGTGAAACTCGTCTTTGGCCGGGGGTTGGTAACTGTGGAGTCTGTGTGTGGTCACAGAGGGCATGCTGACCCTGCGAGCCAAGCCCCCCACTGAAGCCGAGTTCCTTGACAGCCTGCAGAAACTGAAGCTCGCCCTCAACCTCTTGGTGAGACACCGCAGCTCTCTTTACCCTGCCCTGGTTCTGCCTGCTCCGTCCTTATCTGTGTTTCTGTCACTCTGCCCCCTGCAGGCCAAACTCAAGAGACACCTGCAGAACCCCAGTGCTTCTGAGCTCGTTCATTTCCTTTTCAGCCCTCTGGAGCTGGTAAGAGCTGAAAATCAGGTTTTTAAGCGTGGCCTGGTTTTTGTTTTAAATCCAAGTATGAATGAATGCATATTTTTGCTGAATTAGTTGTTTCTGTAAAATCAGCTCAATCAGATTTGAGGCCACAGATTAAATGAAACCCAGGAAAACAAAAAGCTCATTAATTTAAACACAGTGCATAACTCACATTTTTTTCCTCCATCTAGCATTAGTCTTTTTGTTTTTATTTTCTCCCACACCACACCCTACTGCTTTACCGTAGCACTCGCCCGACAGGAGCGACGTGGCTCAGGTGATGTTGGTTTCCCGGGCCACGCCTTCGATACCTCTGGACAGAAAAAAACAGCTGCTGTCAGGCATTACTTTCTTCATTTGTGCTTCATTTAACTTGCTAAAGACAGCGTTTTAGCTGTCGCTTCATCTGCATTTGCAACGGTACTTTTATAGAGGTTGCAAAGAAAAAACAAACAATGCAAATCAGCATTTTATTCTGCACGCTTCTGCACACAGATTAACAGTGAGATGAAGTATTTTTGCTCAGTTTCAGTTCCTGAGGCGAAACAACAGAACAGGGCTGGGTTTTTGACCTCGTTACGTTTGAGCGTTTTGTTTGTTTTTAGCATATTGCTATATTTAGCTTTAGGCTAGTGTTTTGTTACTTTTAGTTAACTTTTTTTTAACTAGCGTTCACTTTGTTTAGCTTTGACAGTTTTTTTCAATAAAGACGTTCAACATTCACACATTTTGAGGGAAAATGCTGTTTCTCTGGTTATCAGAACCGCTGCATCAAGATGGCATCCTACTTTAACCTTTTCAGTTCTGTATGTTAGGCACAGGCTTCATGATTACACCCGTGTACAGCACCGCCTCAGTCATCCGTAACTTACAAACTTGAAAATGTTCTCTCAGGTGCTGCAGAGCTGTGGGAGTCCTGAACTGGCTCGTTCGGTCATCGCGCCTCACCTTTCTAAAGACGCTGTGGACTTCCTGCGGGGACACCTCACCCCCAAAGAGATGACCATCTTTGAGCTGCTCGGAGACGGGTGGACCAAACCCAGGTACATTTTAACGTGGCTTCTGCATGTGCATAATGACCGGTCCTTTACTCCTCCTCTTCCTCCTGCAGAGCGGAGTGGCCCAGGGATCAGGTCGCTCCTCCGTATTACCCCAGATTTCGGAACAGTTGGGAGCCACCGGCCGAGCTTTTCATGACGGCCCCATGGGAAACTGAGGGACCATCTGTACCGCTCGGGTCCCCCACCAGCCCCGACTACAGGAAGCACTCTCCTGATGATGTAAAGATTTCACTTGTTATCAGCGACACTTGAAACTCTGACTGCATCTTTACACAAATCTTTTGTTTTTTAGTATTACGAAAGTCCTCCTCCTCCTCCTCCACTGAATGGGTAAATATTAAAATCCTTCTCTCGCATTTCAGTGTCTTTACTCAAAGAATATCAAATTGTGATGCAACGTTTCTCCTCAGGTCGCCCAGCGGTCGCAAATATGCCAAAATTCGCTACCACTTTGTGGCGAGGAATGCCAACGAGCTGTCAGTGCTGCAGGATGAAGTCCTTGAGGTTGCAATACCTGCATACATAAATAGTTATATTTTTCATTGGGAGTTTGTGTCCCAGTCTTCAGTGCTGTGCAGTGAGGTGTGTTACTCCTCTTGCAGGTGATAGAAGACGACAAACAGTGGTGGAAACTACGGAATCGCAGCGGGCAAACGGGCTACGTCCCAGTCAACATCCTGGATGTGTTGAGGTTAGAAGAGCCGGAGCCCCCCTACAGCCAGGTACACGACCCACCCACTGGATTCTTCAAATTAGCAGAGCTGTCACAGCTGTAATCATTGCTTTGATTACAGGGTATCCAGCTGCACGTCTGTATCATTATCTCAGACCTGCTCCAGGTTGCAGCATGTTGATGAGAAGAGTGTAGCATAGTTAGCATGTTCGTACAAAACACGTTTCCTTTTCTGCAGCAATACTGATTTATCACATCAACACACATTCTGAGGTGAATTCTGACACCAAATATTTTTGCATCACTGGCAGCACATGAAGTGGCTTTAGAAGTCAGTAAATAAGGGTTAACTCTTCGCAGCATAGCATCAAACCCTGAGGCTCCACATACTAAAGAAACACCTTACGTTTGCAGTGCACGTTTCCTAACCCCATAAATCACAAGCAGACGACAAATATGTGAGGGCAGCTAAATTAAATTATAGTAGGTGTGAGATGCACAATAGATGAAAGAAGTCAAGTTATTTTGTTATGTGAGGGCATTAAGTTAAAGGTTGGATGTAAATAATTGCAAAAATTGCAATTTTTTACTTTAAAGAATCTGTGAGATGAAGCTCCTATAAAGTCCCCTCTAATGTACGAGCTTTACTTCAGCTTTTGTTCTATGTGAGCTGTGGAACCTATAAAAACATGAAATCATGTGATAAAATGAATCTGTGTACGGTTCTTCCTTTAGTTTTTCCATTTCAAAATAAAACAAGAAAAAACTATGTGGGTGATTTTTTTTTTTTTTTTTTTTTTTTTTGATTTGTAAATGTAATTTTTAAAACAATTGTTAGTTCATTATTTGGGACATTGCAGAATAGGAAATCATGGCCTGAACTCCTGACACTTTGTTTTCACTTCTCACCAGCAGCCAATATCTTTAGGAATATTTTTCATTTTTAAACAATATTCCATCCACTATAATTTCTTCTTTGATGACTTCCGTCATTTCCAGCAGCGTTACATATTAAAACAAAAACTGTATATTTTTTTTTGTATTTAGATAGCTGAAGCAAAACATAAAACTCTGTGAATTTTTAACTAGTTTGATTTTACATTTTTACATTTAGGCTTTAAAAATGGAAAAAGAAAAAACTTGGTTGTTTTCTTTTTGTGATTTTATTTTGTAACTGACAAAAAAAAAAGAAGAAACCATACACAGATAAAAATAGATTTTTTAAAAATTATTGAAAATCATCTAAAGTTGTTGCATCTTAAATAAATCTGTCAAACAAATGTGAAAGAATCAACAGTGCTGTGTTTTTCTCCTGTGTGATATAAAAAGAAAGTGTAACTTCTCAGTCAACTAGAACCTGGTGATCCTGTGTGTTTATGTAGAAAACAGCTCGACTTCCTTCCTTGTTTCTTAAAACTTATCAGCAGAAATCACATTCTTCCCCCTCCCATCGCACTGTTTTGCTGCCAGCATGCGCCACCAAAACCCTGCAGCAGAAATCACATGCCACAACTCTGTGTACAACCAACTCACACATATTTTAGTTTCTTTGGCTTCTGTACAAAAATGTGCCAGAATGGGGTGAAAGAAAAACCAGTTTTCAGAATAACACTGTGGTTGTTCTGCTGTGAACTGAGCCTGTGTGTGTGTTTGTGTGTGTGTGCAGAAAGGCTACATGTCGCCTACCTCTGAGCCGATGACTCGTGGAGACAGTTTCAACAGGGGCCCACAAAGAGACAAAAGTGAGTGAACACGGCAAAGCTTTGAGTTTGAAAGCAAAGCGTCTTGTTCTTGTTCTTACACCTGCTTCCATCCTCGTTCCTGCTCCGCAGTGATGGACAAGGTCAACAGTGAGCTGCTGATAAAAATCACTGCTAACCACAGCCAGCCGCCCAGAAAGATCCGCATCGATCGTTCCTCTGCCACTCAAGTGCCACTCAGCTCCGACTCGAGACCGGAGCAGGTCACCTCGTGGCTCAGCGCAAAAGACTTCTCGAAACCGTGAGTTCACCGCGAGTCATGAATTCCTAACACTAACCTGAACCAAAACGTAATTCACACCATACCTCTAAACATAACTAATAAAGCACAGCAGAGCTACAAACACACTGAGGACATTGAAGAGGTCCTCACTTTACATCAAAGACCTCACTTTGATAGTAACTATTGTGCAAATGGTCCTCACTCTGT
>JAUBOC010000011.1:10572822-10594559 GCA_032275365.1 Anablepsoides cearensis | reverse complement strand
CGAACCCTTCATACGAACAAAAGTAAAAGAAATTTAGGATAAGAATACGAACATGTTCTTGCATGAGGCCCATTGTCCATGAGTTCCAAAAACATTTTGAAATGTGGACTCGTCAGACCAAAGGACACTGTTCAACTTTGCTAAAAAAGCAGTAATAAGACAACAATTTTTACAATAATTAGACTGTTTAGGCTGAACTTTTGCTTTTGTTTTAAATGACATTAAGTTCATTTAGATCAAATGGCATCAAATATTTGCCCTCTGCCTCCCCCTGCTGGACGAATACAGCTACAGCAGGTTAGCAAACATGAATGAGCTGCTGCTAAAACTTTACCGATCTTACACTATTTACTGATAATTATAATTTACATGTCGCATAAAATAAAAAGGTAAACACATGACATGTATGAGGACAGGACAGTGGTGAGGTGAGCTGTAGAAGTGACAGCTTCACAGTGGAGGTGGAACTGCATCAAGGAACATGGAGGTAGGAGTGAGGATGACTCGCTAAAGCGGGGGGATTAAGAATAACAAAAAAATATATCAGAACAGTTAGTTGTTAAGAAGACAAACATTTAACTGTATTAGTTATAAGAATTATGTTTTGAGGTGTGTTTTGATCAGAACATTTCTTTCCCTTCCAGAAATCTCGTGGTGATTCAGAGCTGCAAGAGATCATGAGGCGAAGGCAGGAGAGAATCGACTCCGGCTCCACAGAGTGAACGTGTTGAACAAGACCACCCCCTCCTCTTCCTCTTCTTCCTCCTCCAGATGGTTTCCTCTCCCCCAGCTTTCACAGTGATGCAGCTTACTAAATCAATCTACTGTTTATTGTGATCCACAGTAGAAAAATCAAATATATTCATTCTTAATTGTATATTTATTTTGTAAAATGTTGTTTATTCAAGTGTCTTTCTTCTTCTTTTAAATTACGCTGCATTTTTCTTAATTTCTTAAATGATTGGAGGGATTGCGTGTTGAGAGAAGCAACTTTTTAAAAGAAGTGGAGTTTGGTGTTTGCTTCGTGCAAATCTCTGCATGACATGCATGTGACGTCCTTGTATACGAACGGCGTGGGGGTCTGCGCTTACGTTCGTTCCTAATGTCGCAGCTGTTTCCGTAATTTCACTGTAGAAGTAAATCCTTGTCTTTTTGATCAGTGCCAGAATGTTTGACTTGTTTTCTGTTTTTATAGCTAATTATTTTTCATATTAACATTGACAAAAAATAATGAATGTCACTAATAGAAAAAAAATCAACACCAAGGTATTCAATGAAATATTTGGTGTTGACTGATAAAATAAATATTCTTGCTGTTTAGTTTTCTTTTTTCCCCCAACTGTCATATGCTTTGGATAAAGTATCAAACAATAATTCTGCCTGCATGAAGTTATCTGTAACAGTGAGATGATGTCATTAATATGTTGTTAACAGGAGGTTTTATTGTGTAAACTGCACAACAAAAAGCTAAATTCAGCAATGTAACGTCTACATGAGCTGTTCTGGTTTAAATAATGAAATGAAGACATTCTTTGTGTTGTAAATATTTTTGGAATGCGATGTTTAAGAAGACCGTAATTCAATAAATCGTCTTTGTAAATATTTTACAAGAGCTTTTCAGTTCACTGTTCATTTGTGTCGCCAGCTTATTAAAGGTATAGATCCACTTTTAAAGTTGTGAGTTGTAGATAATCAGGAACTATGTTTACAGAAAATATCACTTCAAAAATCACCAGACTATCCTTTTAAGAACAAACAACCTGTTCTACACTGCTCTTTGACTGTAGTTGGATAAAAACAAACCTTTTTTAAAATTTTTGATAAACATGAAGTTTTAAAATGAGTCTAAAACTTGAATATTATGTGACCAATCCCATCAAACTGAAGAATAAGTCAAACTGATCTAAGCACATTTTCAGATTCCTGCTCTTTAAGCTATATTTTGATCCCTGGATCATCCTGATGTCATGAGCAGTTCCAGAGATACAGTTTGATTCTTGTTAATCATGGCAGTACATTGATATTTGCTCTGAATCCTATTCTAATAAGGACTTTTTTAATATTTTAAAGAGAAAACCTCAATACCTGGATATTAAAATTTCCCAACTGGGAAAAAAAGCTTTGCTAGCTAACAGGGAAAATAAAAAATGTTTTTTGTTGCTACTGCTCAAAAAAACAGGCTTTAGAAATTCAGAATAGTTTTATTATTCTTGATGGAAAGTGCACCAAATTGCACAAGTGCTGCGATTTGCTGCTGCTGGTATTTCACAAATAATTACAGAATTCAAGTTTATAAAATAGTTTGCGTGAACGTCTGTAAAACAATTTAAGATTTGAGTTGTTTCAATCTACTTTGGTCTTAGCTGCACTCAGACTAGCCATTAGCTCATCAGTTCAGTCAAAATTAAACTTTTTTCATTTCAAGATCTTTCAGAGAACTATCTACAACAGGTAAGATATTGTTTTTTTTTACTTTACCAGAGCCCCCTTTATAAGATTTAAGTGACAGTAGATTACATTGCAATAGTTTTGTTCAACAGAAAGCAGTTTTAAATGCAACAATATTTTATATTATTCCTACCCAAAGGGTTACAGCTCATGTTATTGAGCTTTTAAACTATACATTCATTGAAAACAACTGTTTAATATTAAATTGGCAGCAATAAAAATCTTTAATTGTGCACAAAAAACAGAGGAGGAGCTGCGAACAGAAGAAATGTGACATTTTTAGTTCAGGTTTGAGTTTATTTTTTTCTTTGCATCTCTTCTGACGGTTCTTACTGCTCAAGCTGTGCTACAAGGCAGGATAGGATTAAACATTTTAAATTATTCACAGTTTATTTTTTAAAACATCATTACACTATAGTTGACAATCAAAAATGCTTTGCACCCTAAAGATTAAGGCCGTTTTTGTAGGTAGGTAAAAATTAGTCTATTATTTATCATCAGCTTGGTTTTTCTTTAGTTTTGATGAGGACGGAGAAAAAAAACACATCACTTTGTCTGCGTACAGTTTGTTATTTATGGAGATACGCATCGAGCCAAAGATCCCCTGATGTTTTCAGTGACCTGGGGAGTGAGAAAAGAAGAGGAAAAAACAGGTAAATAACAGACTTTTTTGCAGTCAGGGTGGCCAACAGTTGTATCAATCCACCACTAAGTCTATTAGATGTTTTTACCTGACCACATCAACCATTCCTCGCCACAGAGTTTTCATCTGGTAAGGGATCTTGTGTTTCTCACACAGTTCTTGGACTCGCTGCGCCACCAGGTGGTAGTTGTGCCGAGGCATCCTGGGAAACAAACTGGAGAAACGAGATATATAGATCAGACACAAATGTGGACTGAGTGTCATTCACTCTTCTGTTTTTTGTTTTGTTCTTTTAGATGATAAGATAAGGATCGTATGTAATAATAAAATCAGGCTTCAAAATGTAATAAACCCGCACTAAAACTGCATTATATAATAAATGACATAAATGTAATAAAATAAATAATAATTTAATGACATATTTTTATTTTATTATTTATTTATTGTTGTTTTTTGAACCAGTGTTTATGTTCATTTTATTAAATACATGTGTAATAATGATCATGTTGCAGTTACTACATATTTAAATCTGTGAAACTTTGGCCAATAAACACCAAACACTGATCTGATTCAGCTGTGATTTTACGTCTAGCACTGAATCTTTATACTTACTGATGCTCGATTTGAAAGTTGAGGTGTCCGCTGAACCAGTCGTTGAAGAAGGATTGTTCAATGTTACATGTAGACATCAGCTAAAAGAGAAAACAAAAACAAGGCCACATTAACATGTGTTATCATTCTCAGGCAGCTGTGGCTGATAGGTTAGGGCAGTCATTTCTCTAATGTGAGTGTATGATTCCCTGCTATTCTGACACATGTTGAAGTGTCCCTGGGCAGAACACTGAAAGCCCATTGCACTGATTAGTCTCTGCAGATTGATTTACGTGTATCAGCTTAGTAGAGAGATCTAGCAGAGTGCTGAATAAATGTGTGTGAATGGGTAAATGAGGACAGATCATACTGTAAATTGTTCAAGTATCCTGGTTGGATGAAAAGTTGCTATATAAGTACCATCCGTTTAACATAAAATCTAATTATTGCAAATTTTTCTACCACTGCACTATAGCAGCTTTTTAACTCTTTACTCTACTTGCAACTTAATCCTCAGTTTATTGTGATGGGTCACAAATGTTTGAAAACATTTCTTGATTGAGATAAGCCACCAGTGTCATTTAGAGGCATTTTCCTGTTGAAGCAGCAGCACATCAAGTCTCTACAACATGAAAAAGCACATACCTGCATGGTCAGCCAGTCTTGGCGTCTCTCGTACTCGATCTCCATGGGCAGATGGTTCATCTGAGTCACCCACACAAACCAGTGACTCTCTAAAAACCTGTGGAGTGAACAACACTGGATTTAAACACTGATAAATGAAAATAATGGCTACATGATTTGGAATCCTGGTAGTTATGACTATATTAGCAAGTATACAAAAGCTACAAGATTATAAGTCTCCAGTAATGGACAGTTTGCTGTTTATTTTTAAGCATATTTACCTGACAAAAAACATGAGTGCCAACGAGCCCAACAAGCCATACAGTGGTATATAACAGTAGAAGTAGCGGAGGTAGTAAGTTGTGGCCCAAGCCAGATCCTTAAAAAGAAAAAGGTAATTTTTTTCTTGCCAGGAAGGATCATAACTCATACACTGCTTAAAATGTACAATATTTACACTTTTCTGTCATCAAACTTTACAGTGATCAGCAGCGTACAACAAAAAGTCTTACCACCCAGTCACGACGAGTAATCATGGTCTTCATTATGTTAAAGTTGTAAAAAACAGGAATAAGAAGTGGTGGAGCAACTGAAACAGAAAGAAATCCAAATTAATGCAACATAGTTATTTGTATTAATGCTAATGACTTTAATGAGACATACTGAGATGAAAGTAGTGGTGTTGGTAATTGTAGGGCATGTATTTGATCTTTTTTATGCCATACTGCAAAGGAAAAGAAATAAGAAGTGTGAGTAATCAGGTTAGATGACTTTAAGGATTTAAAATAAAAACATGTCCTGAATCTACTTGCCTCCACAGGCTGCGTGTTTCCAAGTACAAAGATGTCCAACATGTAGATATCTGGATCTTTCCGGAAGATGTTGGGTTTGGCGTGATGCTGGAAATGGCGATGATTCCACCAGTTGGCTGAAGCTCCCTTCAAAAAGGCAAAAACACCTGTTTTTAACCATCAGTGTAAACTTTACAAGACAATATTGTTGAAAGTTTACCTTCAAATGTCCGATGACAAACTTGTGCACCAGGTGGTTCCACTTGGACTTCTTGAAGACAGACAGGTGACCAAAGTCGTGCTGCAGCCACCCGGCCTGAGACTAGTGACGGACAGGATGAATGAGTGAGTCTGAGCGGTCTGCAACCTTTATTAACAAAGAGCCATTTTTGCCCCCTGGTTCACTAATGTGTTCAGAGCTGCGAAACATACTGCAACTGATCATCAGCTGCTGGTCCGTGGGCTGCTTTGAGAATGTTTGTACATTAAAATGCTAAAAGTATGTAGTAAATGTTAACATTTATCTTATTTTTACACTTTTCGAAAAAGGAAAAGATCTTATGTTGGAAATATTGTGATTCTCGTTAAGAGGCAAAACAGGTCAAGAGGCTTTTAAGTTTATTTTATGGTGCATGTGGTAACTGTTGTGCAAACTATTAAAAGAAGATCTGTTTGTCTTGTACTCTGCATCATGAACTCATCAACTTTAAGCGTGAAGCACGAGGCCGTCTCATTAGCCTAATCTTTGAACTGAATGGAGGTTTACCAAATATGGCCTGGACTACAAGATGCGTCTGCAGATGAATAAGAACTGAGACCTCATGATAATGAGGAAGTTGAGTATAAATGCCTCTTTAGACAAATGATCCATGTTCATCTCTTTGCTTACATGCATGTCTGTACTCTTTGTAAACGTTTGAACCCTTGCAAGTAAAAGTTTTTCATATTTTGAGGTATCTTGGTAAATAATTTACACTTTATTCATATAAACAGGAAAAAAACATAGTTTAAACTATTTTTTAATTGTTAAAACACTGAACTGTGCAGGCATGTTTTTTGTTCCTAATTCTTACTGTTATCTAATCACCTCACCATATTTCTTTTAAGCTACCTGTCTTAAAGGTAATGCAAACTGAAAAAGATCATAGAGAAGGATCAGACTGTAAGGATGGAAGTAGGATGAATGTTTCACGTCTTGTATTAGTCGTATCGATCACATATTTGCAAACAAATTGACAGGAAAAACGCTAATGTCAAACTGTTGTGAGTATTAAAACAGAAAAATGAATCTCATGTTTGCTTTGGTCAAAACTTCAAAGAGCCACTTCAGAGGGACCAAAGAGCCGCAGGTTGCAGACCCCTGTTCTACAACAAAACAATATTAATAATAATGTTGAAAGTACCTGAGAGGTAGCCAACATCACCGCACACAGCAACGTCAGCATCCAGCTCGTCCCCCAGTGTGAAACCATCCAATAGGCGAGGACCTCCAGCAGCAGGATGTGACCCAGATGGAGGAAGAAGAAGAGAGGCTGAGCTCGGAAAAGACCCTCCTTCTCTGCTTGTTCTCGTAAGCGATCAAAATCCTCCTTGATTGTCGCCTGAGATCAGAATAGAAATAACTCAAGCGTTCAAATCTAAAGAATCATCTGCAGAACTGATGTGAAAAACCTTCAACACCTAAAACCAAACTGAGGTGAGATTATTCTTGACTGCTTCAGGAAGGTGTTTTTTTTTTTTAACTTACGTTCTTGCTTTGGTCCTGACTCGACTCTGTCGCTGCCAGTTCTCCGACCAGCAGCGGCTTCAGAAACTTTTGCACAAACTTCTGATCGGGATGAAAAGCAGAAAACGCCTCCTAGATTAAAAAAAAACAAACAAACAAAAAAACAAATGAGAAATAAATTAAATAGCAAAGACACCTTTCATAAAAGTAGATAATACAGTAAAAGTACAATCTGTAGACGTACAGATTGTATAAAGCATATCTGCCAAAAAGTAAACAAAACTTCCCTGTTGAGTAAATTAAGAAGCTTTATTAAATCTTCATTTAGAGCTTTGATAAGCTTCCTTCCCAGTAGCTCATACACAGATCAGCGCACACATTTTGTTGCATGTGGACACCTGATGTTAGTGTTTGACCTGCGCCAGGTTAGACTGTAAGACTTCTCATGGTTTTAAATAGTTCAGAGAAAACAATCACAAAGGATGAAAATCAATAAAGATACAATAAAGTTTCTATAGATTCACACTGAAGTTCATAATGCTGAATCCTGACTTTTTGTTTAGATCCATTTATTTTTTATCATGACATGACCGTTCAAACTGTATTCTCTTTAAACAAAACATCAATTATATGTCCAATTTAGTAGCATAGTGATAATTAAAAGAAATCTGATTTGTTACGTTCAGATTGTCATAAAAAATCAGATATACTGTAGATCACATGTAGGTAAAAAATATATTTGAACAAACAGTCTGTACTAAGGCTGCAATAAGAAAACATGTGATGATATTGATGAATACCCTGATCACTAAGTCAATCTATATTTTTCTCATGCTTTTGTCTGTTTGTCATCATGATGCTCAAAACATCTCAAAATTCTTTAGCAAATTATCTGTCTGATGCAACCATTAAGGGCAGCAAAGGTCCATTTGATGAGCTAATGTTATTATTTGCATTCAGCTTGTTCTTGTGATGGTCTTGCAGTCGTTTCTGATATTGTTATTGTGCACATTGATATTTGTGATGAACTTTTGATTTTTGTGCAGCCCTGTGGATTCCACAACATCCTATTCCTGTTATTATTTTAAAGGTTATGTTTTCTTAGAAATATCCAAAGTACACAGTGACAACTATATTTTATCTATATCATGATAAATTACAGTAGTTTCAAACAACCACAGGCAATACTGTCAATAAAAATGTTACTAAATTGCTTAGTAGAGCACAGCTGAGGAGATAAGATATTTTTAGTCATAAAAAAAGGTTCCTCGACAATCTACTTATTTAGATTTCTATAACAGAATTTTGTGTGTCAAATTTATGCTTCCATTGTCCAGCATGGAATTACAAATTATTCTTAAAAAAAGTTTTGATTTGTCGGGGTGACATTCAGTGATATCTGCCACTATGGCAATGAGTGATGAGTTTATTAAAGGTCACTTACACGTAAAGGCTCTGGTCAAAGGTCACAATGATACAATATCAGATGTCTACAACTTTCTCAACAGGAACAATGAAAATGATGCAGATGTTCACTGTTGCATCTTTCATCTAAATCCTGCAGTTAATCTCTTCAAATACCTTCTGTATTTTATTTCTAGATTATTCCCTGTGTTTATGTATTACTTTGTGTCTTTCTTATTTCTACCTCAGCCAGCTACTCACACCTGTTGCCACTACTTAATCAACTCAGCTGTTTCCCATGTCCCATCAGTCCAGTTTCTATAAATTCAGTTTCCCGATATATTCCTGCTGTTCATTGTCTGGTTTTACATGCAATCTTGGTCGTCTCTTTGTGCCTTTTTTTATTCCTGCGTTTCCCGTTTTCTGTTAGATTTGCTGCCACTTCTGCCTTTGTTTCTGTTTATTAAAAGTATTTTTATTTGTATACCAGAGTTTTGCAAAGCAACTTGACGTGTCACTACTAAGTATACAATAAAAATTAAATAGATTACAATGCCACGAATCAAATATAAAAAAATACGCCCAATGCCTTTTATCTACAACAGGTAAGATATTTACAGTTAACTTTTGCACACAACCCATTTTCAAAAGATCTGAGCTTTCTCTCTAAGTATCTTTGTTCTGAAAGGTAAAAGTGATAAAGATTCATGTGTCAACAGTCATGCAAGAAAACTGAAGTCAGATCTCTTCCAGCTCATCATGATGATCACACACAGCAGGTATTCTCAGCAGAAGCATTAAAAGTACTTACCGTAGCATCCTCTCCTCCATAGTGGCTGATGACTCTGAACCCTCCTGGGTGCCTCTTGGCCCACTGAGTGATGTTGTAAACCTTCCTGTTGATGACCAGCCACTGGTCGCCCTTTGTGTTGTGCTTCTGGACCTCCTCCCAGGTGTAAACACCTGCAGCCTTCCCGCTGCCCGGCTCCCCCTGCTCGGTCTGCTGGCCTCCACCTCCCATCCCGCCTGGGTCCACCTGCAGCTAAAAGGACCGGTCTGACCCTAAAACCCCAAACCTGGATGTAAAAACAGAAAGGGAAGGAAGGGGGCCCCTCAAACTGTCGGTGGACTATTTGAGGAAATAGAAACGTAACTTCCTTGTTGTTCTCATATTACAGCAAAGAATCGCCGTTATTATTTAGCTCTGATATCAAACAATAAGCTAATAGCTTGTTTAGCTAACAAACAATTTACACTTACAGCATCCGGGGTCTTCACCACTCTCTCCTCACTTCACAGACCGCACCGGTTCCCCTCGGCTCCGGCTCCGAGTTCCTTTTATAAAAAAAGGAAGCAGGGCTATCATAAAAGCCGACCACTTTTCTCTGTCCTCCCTGATAGGCGGTCTTCGTTCAGCCCCCTCCCTCCCTCCAGACGAACATCGGGCAGATCTTTCGAGGGTTTCTGACCAATCAGAGAGCAGCAGCTCCGGGTTTTGACCGCTGCCTCAGCAATAGGAGGGAGGGCAAGATGCTTCAGCTTATCTGAATATTAAGAACCCGTCTGAATTCAAACGGGAAGCAGCTCGATTAGAGCCCGCCTACAGTGAAAGGCTGCTGGGTTCAGAGAGAATTAAAGGGGGCATTAGTGGAACAAAAGGTTACTGTAGTTCAGCTGCCTCTGACACACTTTATTCTGTTTTACAGACATTATTTAAACCAGGGCCGCTGCTGCTGGACTGGGGTACTGAACAGCTTGGTTTTTTTTTGTGTCCCAATATATAAGTACCCAGTAAATACTTGTGATTACCCTATTAGTACCTCAGTATATCTATATCTACCGGTACTTAAAAATGCCCTGTAAGTGCTATGTACACTGTAATTACTATCATTGGTCACTGTATAATAGCCTGTAATTATCCTAAGTGCCTATCTTGTAAACGCCTTGTGAGTACCTTATATATACCTCATTAAGTACATGTATGTTTTCAACAAGTACCATATGATTACATGTAAATAAACCCCTACAAGCATTGTGTGTATTTCTGCATGAAGTATCCTGCATGTAAGTACTTTATAAGAATACCGCCTCTATCCCTACCATTTAATTACCCTGTATTTGACCTTGCGTAGCCTTCTATGTATACATAAGTGTATAAACATGCATACCTTGTGAACATTCTGTAATTGTCTTTCATGTACTCCCATAAGTACCTGTAATTATCCTGTATATGTTTCTGCATGTACCTCGTGTGCATTTGTAAGTGAACCTGTGATTTCCCTGAAAGTCCTATAAAAATGCAGAATAAAAACTTGACTTTTAGTTTATTTTCTCCCATGTAGAGGGATTAATTTCTTACACACATTATGTGCAGAATGTTTCTGACCGGAAACCCTAGGCTGTTTATTAGTTGAGGCTTTCTTGCATGCAAGTGTCTCCTTTCCTGTAGTCTCTCTTGGTTAATCTTGTTTTTGCAACTTGTTAGAGTCCAGCTGTGCGGTCCTCTTCATATCTCTCTTTGGATTTTTTTTAGACACTTGGAGTCAATCTTGAGTTTGCTAACAGGTCGAACACTTTGTCAATATGCATATCTAAAAAAATATATATTTGCTGGAAAAATTATATTTAATTGTTCATTTTGTGACAGTCAGCACCACTAATCAGAACCACAATCAGTGATTGCAGGTTTTAGGGTTAATTTAATTGATATGCTGGTCAGTTAAATCATATTATTTTATTTACATAAAATTGGAAATTGCAAAGCAAAACAATGTTTTTCTGATATGGTTTAAAAAAATGTAATTAATAATTTAATTTTAAGCACAGAAATACAAAGAATATTTGTTTTCTTCAAAAGTTCTTTTAACATATTTGAGAAATAACAATTTAAAGCAAAACTAATGGATTATTTTGTTCCTCATACCCACACGTTTGTCCATTTTGCGTTTAAAGTCTCATGGGTTGTTTTACTGCTGCTAAAATGAGATAAAAAAAGGAAAATTCAACATTAAGTAAAATATGCCTTTTTTTTCCTCAGCCTTTAAGACATGATTATTCATAAGCAGCACAGAAAATGTAATATTTCAAGGCTAAAAAGGCTCCTATTCAGACTGCAGCTTTGCGAGGTTTTTCCATCAAATTCCAAGTAAATTTATACAGATTCATATATATGAATGAACAGGCAGGATAGTTTGATGGAATATTGAAAGAACAATACATTTTACTTACAGTAATTGTACTCCCCTAAAAAAAGCTTTCAAAATTAAACAAAGTTTTTGAGATGCATCAACTTTTAGACTGCAACTGGTTTCCTCCCTTGAATCATGATTTAAATAAAGGTCAGCACTCTGATTTTATTTGACTATTCAAATATTGTTTCTTTTCCTAACAAGTATTTGGGACGGTAGTGTCTCTACTTTCCTTTTAGGTCCACTTCAAACACACTAGTGTAGTTTTGAATAGTTTAAACAGACATGTTGACAATCATAATTCCATGACAGTGTGAGTATCATCAGGTGAAACAGCTGTCAGAGGACAGAGATCAGGTTAAACATTTTGCTTGTCTACATGTTAAATCCCACTGAAACGTCAGAGTTGTGAGGACTGTGATGTGTTGATAAAAAAGCGCTGATTTGGTAAGAGGAGACGTTTACAGTCAGCGGGACATTTGGAGTCCGCTGCAGCCTGACCCACATTCCTGCGGCCACCTTTCAGCTCAGTCTTTGTTCATTCAACTAAAGCACTGGAAGAAAAAAGAAAAAGGACTCAGGTTCAGTTGAATTCAGTTGCTCTTTATGCTGAGTTGTTCATTAACGTTAAGTAACGAAGGAAAAACACTATTTAAAAAACACTTTCATGATAATATAAATAAAGTGAATTTTCCTCTGAAGCAAATGCTCTTACAGCACAGGTTTGAAAGTAAAAATGTTACTTTTCAAGTTTTATAAAGATGATTTGTGTAAAGAAAAATGCTGGCAGAATTAAAGGACTAATATTTAACACTTAAAACAATGCATATTGCACCTTTAAGAGGTTTAGAGTAAGATTTAGAGAAAAAACAGTTTTGATCAACCTTTGTAAATGCCAAGATTTTCACACCACCAGAGTTTATAACAGTATCAGTAAAAATGACTGAATTACAGCCATCTTTGTGTATAGATTAAATTAAGCTGGGTTAGCTCCAAAGGTTAATCAGTTGTAGAGATACAACCAATCATTATTTCCTGAAAATATCATTAAAATCTGTGCAGTGGCTCATGGGAAATTTTGCTAACAGATATGACTCCAAATAGCAAAAATTTAGACAAAGATCTTGTGAAATGGATTAAGCCTCAGAATATGTGATAAGAACCAATTTCAGCTACTTTCACACCAAAGTTTAGGTCTTTATATATTAAATTAATTATAGCCACTTAAGGTCAGTCAGATGTGGCAGTGAAGTTTTGTTCAAACTTGTCCAGTGGTTTATGAGATATTTTGCTAACAGACAAATAACATGCACAAAAACATTGTCACCCTCCTCCGAAACTGACAGAAAGTTTCAGTCTGAAACAGAAAATGTCCTTTATTTTAGTTTGCGTGCAGAATATTTTGTCCAGATTTATAATCTGTATAACATTCATAAAGCAGGGAAAGACTGAAACATTTGAATTTATTTATAAAAAAAAAAAAAAAAAAAAAAAAAAAAAAGCAGAGCTGCTGTTTTTAAAAGTGAGTCTCTCAAGGTTTTTGCAACTAGGAAAATGTCACTGTTTTATTTCTTGAAAATTCTTTCAGGTTTCACAAACACATTTACACAATCAAGTTTTTTTTTTATTTGCCATATCCCCCACAACGTTAGAATAATCCCTTAAGACCAGCTGGAAACACACAAACTAACTTAGGAAATATTTTAAAACACATTGTTTTTGGTTTCAGTTAAAAACATTCCTCTTTTTAAGAGAAAAATCAAACATTTAAAATATATTCATACATACATACGTTTCAGGAGAAAATATTGCATCATGGAAAAAATTATCAAAACTGACAGTTTGTAATGAATGAAACTTGTTAAATGATTCAGTTTTATGTAAAACACCAGATTTGTGTTGATCAGGATACTGTAAAATTCACTAGATTAAGCAATTGGTTACCTTCAACTTCTTAAAAGTAAAACATTCCAACATTTTCAGCTGAATTTAATAATTTAACAACACTTTTGAAGTAAAAGATCATTCAAACGTCTCATCATTTATGAAGATAAGCATCGAGCCAGAGATCCCCCGAGGTTTTTAATGATCTGAAAAGAAAAAGAAAACATGGACAACTTATTAGTTATTATCAGTCAGTTTATCCCACACTTTCTGATCTTGTTTCATTGTAAAATTTAAACAAGTATTCTCTCTCTTCTTTGACAGCTTGGTCTGACAGAAAAGTGTGAGTTCTGGTTTGGCTGCATCATGTTCAGAAGCTCACCTGACGACGTCAGCCATGCCTCGCCACAACGTTTTCACCTGGTAAGGAATCCCATGTTTCTCACACAGAGCGCGAACCTGCGGAGCCACCAGGTGGTAGTTGTGTCGCGGCATCCGGGGAAACAAGCTAAAGACACACAAAAAAAGTGAAAATCTAATTTGTCCCTCAGAAAAAGAAAGAAGCATTTGAGTCAAAAGCTAGTCCTTTAGATTTTATTTCAGGCTCTTCAGTGAGTCACTGCTTCTGTAACTCGTGGAGGATCCAGGGAGAAATTTAATTCTTTAAAACATCTCAGCTCAATCCTGTTTTTCTGCACAAGGGTTTCATGTGTAATTGTGTAATAAATGTCAGTATTTGTGTATTTTTGTTACTTTTCAGCAGTTTTTGTGCTAATTATTATGTTTATTCCCTTTTGGTTAAAATATTTTGGGAATTCTTGTGTTTTGTATTTTTGATTCTGATTGCTTATATTTGGAACCAAACTGTGACACAACTGTACTATGATGAGTGTTATTATGTAAAGAAATTTGCAGCGTTTGCATTGATTCTGTTTGTTTGCCTGCATTACTACCAGTCGTGGCTTTTAATATTTAAGTATTTTAAAAACAATAAAGTCCATAAATGCGTGTGTTTGTGTGTGTGTATGTTTAATCTGTTCTGGTTTTCTGATTTCTGTGACTGCAGATGTTTCTGTCTCTGCTGCAGCCCCGCCCACACTCACCTGCTCCTCATATTTCTCTCCCAGGTCTTTCTTGTTTCAGGCTCATCAGTTCCTCTTTATTTTCTGTTCTCTGTGCTCAGTCTGGTGTCAGTGTCATGTTCTCTGATACCCAAACCTGCTTCTGTTTATTATAAGTACTTTTTTACTGCCTTGCCACCTAGATTTTTTTATTAATAAAACCTGTTTTTTTATTGTTTGTTTGTTTTTTGTTGCACAATCTCAAGCTCATCAATAAGTCTCCTCTTGGGGTTCAACGTTTTAATGCTCAACATATGCTATGGTGGCATTTTAACACCAACATGACAAAATTTAAAAAGCACTTTATAAATTCACATGAGAAAGAAAAGAAATCCTGAAAGAGATTTTTTCTGTTTAGTTTCAACAGAAAAGCCACAATAAGCAGATGAGTTAGGCTTGAAAGAGTTTTATTTGTTATAGATATTAGACTCACTGGTGTTCAATCTGAAAGTTGAGATGTCCACTGAACCAGTCGTTGAAGAAGGACTGCTCGATGTTGCATGTTGCTTGTAACTAAAACAGAAGATGAGACACGTTGGTAAATCTGCGCAGCTTTCACTGGGTTAAAGTGGCTGCAGACTGAAAGCAGAGGAATCTCATAAATCACAACTCCTGCTCATCAGATCTGCAAATAAAAATCAATGTCGTGGCGGCGTGAGTGCTATTATAAACCACATGCCTGCATGGTCAGCCAGTCCTGGCGCTGCTCATAATCAATATTCATTGGAAGATGGTTCATCTGAGTCACCCACACAAACCAGTGGCTCTCCAAAAACCTACAAAGTAAACAAACAATTCATCTCACCCTGATGTGCAGAAGAGCTCATCTCCATTAGTTTTAAATAATAAAACACTGTTTAAAATAGACGCTTGTCTAGATTTGCTGTTTAAATTCTTACCTGACAAAGAGGATGAGCGCCAGCGAGCCCAGCAGGCCGTACAGCGGGACATAACAGTAGAAGTAGCGGCAGTAAAAAGACAAATACCAAGCCAGGTCCTTTTAAAACAGCAAACTACAGGTTATTTAAAAAATATATATTTGAAAAGAAGATTCATGATGCACTTATTTAACTTTTGATGCAACCTCGTGAAGTTAGAACAATGCAGAAAATGCAAAAAAGTGTGATTAATACACTGATTTGTTTTATCGGACTGTAAAAGTTGTACATAAAGTTCTACATTTCATACTTTAAATAATTATGGTTTAAAAGAAAATCTAAAGAAAAAGTTGATTTATTAGCTGCATAAAGCTAAACTGATCTGTTTTGTTGGGTTTTAGTTTTAAGTAATGATTGTAGGCAGGCCAGTAATTCTACCACTTCCCTCCGCTCATAAGCAAAGGGATTCAAATTTTTAGAGCCGTTAATAACTTTCTGAGTTGTCTTTGTTTTAGACCATGTAGAATCCATTGCTTTTAAAAGAAAGACGTAATACATCCATAATACATGTTTGCATCCAGAGAAGTTGATGTCATTTCTAAATAAGGTTAACACTTAATTGCTTTTTTAGATCATAAATTAGATTAAATGTAAATTTATTACACTGGGAAGACTCCTTCAGTGAAATTAAAACAATAATAAAGTCTATTGTGGTTTTTGTGAATGTGCATTTTATGTATTGCCATCTGTGGTCCTCAAATCCTTTTATAATCCTGACTGATTTGTTGAAAATCATGTTATTTGTAACATGTTGTTATTCTAACCTCATTTGTATTGTTTAATTTCCCCAATTCTGACATTTTTAAGCATTAAATGTTTTGAATTTGTTGTTTATTAACAAATGAAATAAAAGTCAGGTCATGAAATATCCTACAGTTTGCAATTAAATAAATGTAACTGTACATAATGTCTCCAGCATTTCTCATGTCTGATTGAACATAAATCAGTTTGTTACAAACTCAAACAGACTTTTTTATAAACAGAATCATAAAAGCTTTCTTACCACCCAGTTGCGGCGAGATATCATGACATTCAACACCTGAAGGTTGAAGACAATTGGAATGAGCAGAGGTGGTCCCACTAAAGCAGAAAAATGGTAAATTGACTGAACTTATATAGAGCTTTATCAAGTCCTTCACCCATGCACACACCGGCACCACCTTCTGATCTGATCTCTGACCACCATCAGAAAGAAGAAAAATATTTGAAAATTTATTATTATTTTAGAGACTTTAAACTTACGAAGAAAGAAGTACTGATGTTGGCGATTATAGGGCAAGTGTTTGATCTTTTTAATGCCGTACTGTAAAAACAAGAGAACAAAACAGGTTTAGGGATCTGTTTTTAACAAATTTGGAAAAACTTTCTTTTTGTTTTTTTAGCTTCTTGCCTCCACAGGTTGAACAGCTCCAAGAACAAAGATGCCCGACATGTTGACGTCAGGATCTTTACTCAGGATGTTTGGTTTGGCGTGATGATTGAAATGTAGATGATTCCACCAGCTGGCTGCGGCTCCCTGTTAAAACAGCTTTTTAATACCTTAAAAAACATTTGACAAGAGATTAAAAAGAAATCTCAAAAAGGTTACCTTCAAATGTCCGATGACAAACTTGTGCACCAGGTGATTCCACTTGGACTTCTTGAAGACAGAAAGGTGACCAAAGTCGTGCTGCAGCCACCCGGCCTGAGACTAGTGAGGAAAAGATTAATGAGGTGCTTTTAGATTCTGCAGAGTTTGTGTCAAAGTTCTTCAAAATACATTTAGCAGCTGTGTTGAAGTAACCTGTGAGGTTGCCAGCATCACCGCGCACAGCAAGGTCAGCGTCCAGCTCGTCCCCCAGTGAGAAACCATCAGCCAGGCGAGGGCCTCCAGCAGCAGGATGTGACCCAGATGGAGGCAGAAGAACAGAGGCTGAGCTCGAAAAAGTCCCTCCTTCTCCACCTGAACCCGTAAATTCTCAAAATCCTGTATGATTCTCGCCTGCAGAGAAGATGAAAGCTGATATTACATTGGAAAAGCCGTTAAAGGAAAGTTATATCGGATGATTCTTCTATTCTATTCTACTTGAAATATAAAGACTCACACTTTTTTCCCTGTCCTGACTCGGTTCTGTTGCTGCCAACTCTCCAATCAGCAGCGGCTTCAGAAACTTTTGCACAAAGTTTTGGTCAGGATGAAAAGCAGCGAACGCCTCCTGGAAAACAAACGAGGACATCATGTCGATCAAGTAAATAAAAACATAAATAGAAGCTTACTAAATTGAAAAGCATCAAATATTTTAAATCGAATTTTTACTCATATAAGTGTTAGTTCTTGATACATGTTTTTCTTGGTATATATTTTTTAAAGCCTACAGTGACTAAACTAAATATTTTTACAAATGCATAAAACATAACTACGTTAAATTCTTCTATCTTGAAATGTTTGTGAAAATCAGCTAAAAGGTATAATTTCAATATAAAATATTGAACTGTGTACAGTTCTTTTTGAAGATTTCTCCTTGTTTAAATCATCGATTTTGAGTTAATAATAGAATTACAGGTAAACACAATTAATAATCAGAATGACATTTGGACATATTTATTATTACAGCATGAGGTGATGTTTTTATTACAGGCCACATGAAAATACTGAATAAAGGTCAAACACTTACATACATCAGGTACATTTTTATAAGAGAAGCTCAGAGGAAGAGGAGTTAAGGATTAAATACCAACTTTGATATGCAACGAATGGTTTGTAAAAGGAATAAAGCAATTTAATTTAGTTTTATCAGTATTTTATTTTGTGATAGCAAAATGTCCTCAACATGCAATCTTGCTGTGTGTCTGCAAAGTACCACTAAAACAAACATAGATATGAACAATGTTTTAGACTAAACAAAATCAGGCATGAATACAGCCAGAACACAGTGCATCGCAAAATACTGACACAGAGCTTTTCATTAGCTGTATAAAGGTCAATTTATTTAGTATTAAAAAGAAAGTATAAGTAGGTCCTCTGGACGAGTTCCTCTTTATTAAACGGGTTCATTCAAGAAAAACCTGTCCAGAGGACCTACTTGTTTTTTCTTTTTGATTTTTTTTTTACCTGGATTACTGAGATGCATCAGGACTTTTATTTAATATTATTATTAATACAGCCAATTATACATTTCCTCAAAATAATAAGATAATAAGATAAAGAAACCTGAAGTAGAATAAAGTCTCTTAAAGCGGAACAAATCCAGATCATTACTTGAATGTTGACCAAAAATAAAATGCAAAGACATTTAAAAACATAACCAATCTGAATAAATAACAATAAAAAAGAGAAATAGAGAATAGTTACCGTAGCATCCTCTCCTCCATAGTGGCTGATGACATGAGACCCTCCTGGGTGCCTCTTGGCCCACTGCGTGATGTTGTAAACCTTCCTGTTGATGACCAGCCACCGGTCGTTCCTGCTGCTGTGCTTCTGGACCTCCTCCCAGGTGTAAAGACCTGCAGCCTTCCCGCTGCCCGGCTCCCCCTGCTGACCTCCACCTCCCATCCTGATGCTGTCTCTGATCCACCTGCACACTGAAGGACCACTCCGCCTCACCTAAATAAAAAAAAAATGGCTGTAAATCTGTAAACATAATGCATTTTGAGCCTTCAGATGAAGATTTTGCACTCTTTTGGTAAAATATACAAGCGTCATTTGTGCAGCAGCAACAAATGTAACCTAAATATAGAGAATAAGATGCGCCATTGCATTAATGATAGTCTACAAGTGGATTTCTGAATAATTATATATATTACTACAGTTACAGCACGAAATTAATTAAGAGAAACTTACATAATCCGGATTTTTGACTGCTCTCTGGAGGTTTCAGTCACACTAACAGACTGGTCCACATTGTTTGCTCGCCCATGTCAAGCAGAAAGGACCATAAACCCATCCCGAGACGGTCTGCTCTGATAGGACGGGTTCGACGGCTCGAACTTCGAGCAGATCTTTCGAGAGGTTCGGACCAATCGGCGCACAGCGGCGGAGATTTTCGGAGCGCTGCTCCCACTGCGATAGGCTGAAGAAGCTGCTCACCACAGTCCGAATGTTGAAAGATAAATGAATTGTTCTGGTGATGTCGCAGAAAGAAGCGTGAATCAGTTTAAAAGTAGGCAGAAGGTCACAAACATCATGTTTATCCTTTTTCTTTCAGCTCTGCTAGCTGAGCCTGACGCGCCTCAACACCCGGAATCACTCCGACATCATTCACCTGACTCCTGCTAAAGCCGCTAGATTTTATGAACAAAAATTAAGTAATTCATTTTAAGACTTATTTGTGAAGCTGAGACCCTGCTATTATGAAGTAACTCGAAGAAGAAGAAAACCCGAAAGGAGCAGCAGAAGAAGAAGAAACAGAAAAAAACACGAAGAAGAAGAAAAAAAGAGGAAGATGTTTTTTTTTTTTTTTTTTTTTTTGACATTTTAGCTCACTTCTGTATTTCAGACTATTGTTTGTTCCTTTTTTTGGGTTGTGACATAATATTCAGTTTAAAATAATGTTCTCAATGAGCTCACTCCGTTTTTTAAATTTCTTTGAAATTACACAAATAAGCAATACAATTTCTATTTTCAGTAATTTGAACAGGGGCGCCAACACTATATAGTTTTATATATCAATGGTCAGAGTGGGCAATGACCACCCCTCAAAAAGTGGTGGCCCCCCCCCACCTGACTAGACAGGGCAGTGGTGGTTTTAGGGGGTGGCACAGAGGGCCAGCTGAAAAATACCCAACCACCCCAGTTGCCTTCTTTGTAGGCAACAATAATAATTTATGTATATTTCATACAATGTTTAAAAGTCAAAAATGCCACATAACTTTATTTGTTATTTTAGTTCTCTGATTAAGATTTTTTATTATCTTCAAACTAGAAATTTCTCCAGCAGTTTCAGGAATCTATCAAAGTGGCTGGTTCATCTCTGCAGAGGCAGAAAGTAAATAAAAGTTAAAAGGATTTTTGTGACCATTATCTTCGTGTTCAGGCTTTTTTTTAATGGAATGTGAATTTATTGAACATAATGTCAAATTTTCAAATATTATCATGTATTAAGAATATCAAATCTTAAAACAAAACTAAATGTTGCACATAAAAACACAAAATCAAAATGTATAATTTCACAAAAATTAAATGATTTTAACAGTGTGGTGACTGAAACAAGCTGTAGTTCACGGGGAATAGATGTGAGGAATTTGTGTTTGTGAACGAGTAGAGTATGCGAGTGAAACTACAAAGTATGAAGAGTTCAGCAGTTCTGGACCCTGATGGCTTGAAGGTAGAAACTGTCCCCTACAGTTCCAGAGGTCTTGGTGCTCCTATATGACCTGTCAGATGACAAGAACAATGCAAAGCTTTTACTTTATTGTCTGCAGAGCTCAACGTGCCAGTTGGATCTATTTTTTTGCAGAGCTTTGAAGTCCAGAACATTACAGCTGCCACAAGGTGGACAGAACACTCAGTGGTGCATTGGTGATAATAATCAGTGAACATTACTAAAAAACAAAATGTGCCTTTAGGTGTGTTTTATGATGCTTATAAACTGTCACGTTTGTGTTTGCTGCAGAATTAAGGAGATTTTTTTTCAGAGTGAAAGTCTGTCATATAAATGCCAAGTTGGAGAGCTTTACAAAGTCCAAGGCAAACTCAGCTCAGGTATATCGCTCCATCCTGCAGTGTTGTGCAACACCTACAGTAAGTTTAACAGGTCGCAGCGTTGGCATGCAGCAAGACCATGACTTCATGCACGACTCTAACCTGAGCAAAACCTTTCAGATAAAGCTGCTGTGATATCAGTCACCTGAAACATCTAGGAACATTTTATCACTCTACCTCCCATAAGGTTTTCACTTTATTTATTAATTTATTCTTTAATTTTAATTTTTATTCGTTGATTTATCTTTTAACAGACTTCTGCAAAGAACAAATTTCCTTCTGTTTCAACTTGCAGAAGAAACCAGTTCATAAACGCTCATAGGAACTAATTAATATTCTGCATTATTTTATGAGTTGTTATCAGACTTCAGTAAGTTTTACAAGCTTAGAGAGCAATAACTATGTAATATGAGGTCATTGTCTGTTAACAAATGAGTGAAATTCTGTTTTAAATTTGAAGATATTTTGTAGATTTTTATTGTACAAACAAACAAAAAAAATCTAAACTTTATATAAATTGTCAAACACAGTTTGCTTTTCTGGTCTGAATGAATAGGTTAGAGAAGACGTTTTATACAGTAATAGTACATTTAATACACTTATTTAAAAGTTACTTTGTTAAATGTTTTTCTCCTAACAATGGCAGGACATATGAACAGCAAGCAAATAGTGTTCCAGTTGAAGAAGCCTTTTTCTGTT
>JAUBOC010000011.1:10559554-10572722 GCA_032275365.1 Anablepsoides cearensis | reverse complement strand
AACATGTTATCATTGTTATCTTTCCAAAAATGCATTCATGTTTATTACAAAAAATTGATGTCACAGGCACTTTAAAGGTTGTAGATGGTTACAGTCATCTGCAGCAGAGAACTGAAAAGAAGAGCGACCAAAGGTGGTACGTGCTTTTGGTACGAGAAGTTTCTAATAAATATAATCTAAAAATAAAGAAGAAGGTCCTTTTTAAAGACTAGAACCTCCACGCTAAAACGTAATTGAGGCCAACCAGAAACCCATCCTTTTGGCCTCTCCTAATTCCTCCATCACCCAGGTTTGAGCTTCTGATACCACCTTTTGGCACCTATCAGCTGGTTTAGACACCCCACATGAGAAAAAAAAAACAATTGGGACATCCCAATTCCCAGATGTGATTGTTAAAACTTTAAGAGACAGGCTAAAGAACTAATAAAATAAGGCTTAAAAAAACTATTTTCCTTTATTTGACTTACTGGTGCTCAATTTGAAAGTTGAGGTGTCCACTGAACCAATCATTGAAGAAGGATTGCTCGATGTTACAGGTGGATTGTAACTGAAAATAAAAGAAGAAAAGTGTAGACGATTAAATTTTGTTTTGTTTTCTTTGATAACAGTTGCAGTGTTTTTGCTTGAAATGCTATAATCTACATAAAGTTACTGTATTTACTTTTATTATACAAACAATAAAACTAACAGGATGGTAGAATAAAACTAAAATAGAAAAATCTTGATATCTTAAACACAGTTTCCAATTTAAAAGTCCTGGTACCTGCATGGTCAGCCAGTCCTCGTGCCTCTCATACTCGATCTCCATCGGTATATGATTCATCTGAGTGACCCACACAAACCAGTGACTCTCTAAAAACCTGTAAATGAAGCAATAAGAAATAACTGACCAAATGTGTTGTTTGATAATGAAATTGCAAAGTACCAATATGGTCATAATTTTTACCAAAAAATTCATCTTGGGGTACGAATTGTCTTTAACACAAAAAACAAACCTGATCAGTTAAATATGTTATTTGTTTCTTTGTAGTTATTTACCTGACAAAGGTCAGGAGTGCCAGTGAGCCAAAGAAGCCGTACAGCGGTGTATAACAGCAGAAAAAGCGGAGGTAATACGTCATGGCCCATACAAAATCCTTCAAAAGAAAAGGTTTGTACAATTTCAAAACTGGTCAAAAGTGTATGAATGGTCAAACATTTTTATAAATTATACAGGCCAAGTGAGGAAAAATGAAAGGCACCCCCGTGGGGTGATAAAAAAAAATGAAACACCTGATTTTCTGGGTAAAGATCAAGTGTCCTGACTGAAAGGGCCTCAACAGGACTCAGATAGTCTATTGCACCCGCTTCTGATGTTATCATGCATTAAATGGACGTTATCAGCAGTTATCAGTCCCATAGAATGGACTGTCCCAACTGTGCCTCCTAGTGGGTTACCTGTCCCATAGAATGGCTTCAGATCATCAGCTGGTTAATATGAGGCATAAAGCCACTAAGGTTATTTATGCAATCTGATAACTGCTGATAACATCCATTTAATGGACTGATAACATCAGAATCCACTGTCTATAGTCACATGTTTAAATATGAGTGTGTCTCAGGAGGAGTACAACAAGTAAAAACAGGATGTCACTGATGCAGCGTTATGCAGTTAGGGTCCCCAAAATCATTATCAAAGTAGCTTGAAATCATATTTGTATGACTCCGTGAGTAACACCCGTCTGTTTCTTCACCACATAGGCATGATCTCCTCTCAGCCTACCATACATGCACATTAATCATCTATGGTAACAGAACCGAAATTTATCACAGAATATAATGTATCACTCTTTAGTCTATACCTCCCACTCCAAACACAACCATATCTGCTCTGGTTTCAATGGCAGCCTATGTAAGGGACAGTCAACCCCTAGTGTGACGAGTGCAGGTCACACAGATTTGAACACCTGTGTGCAGAAGGCAGGTACAGATAACATGCTGTTCTGTAATGCCTAACAATAACATAATAATAATACAATTAAAACCCCTATCAAAAACACACTGATGTATCTCTGAGGCATCTTCTATTTCTCATCATCTTTAGGCAGCAACTGCCTGATAACACTTCAACTCTACTGATGATGCCCTTAATGCCCTCTGGTACCTGTTTGAGACGTGACAGCTCCTTGCAAACTGAATCGTTTTAATACACACTGATCATCAACTTTTAGTAATAAATTACCTTCAAATCAGACTGTTCCTTTAGGGTGCTTTTTTTGTCATTAAAAGTTACTTTAAACATAATTAGCCAGTGAAAAATCTTTCTGTGGACAGCATCGAAGCACACAAAGTCCAAAAGTCTTACCACCCAATCACGACGGGAAATCATTGTCTGCATGATCTGAATGTGGAAGTAAACTGGAATGAGCAGCGGTGGTCCCACTGAAAAACAACAACCAAACAGTTAGTTAAATGACTTATTGTTGGTTTTCTTAAAATATTGTTCAAACGTACCAAGAAAGTAGTACTGATGCTGGTGATTGTAGGGCATGTGTTTAATCTTTTTAACGCCGTACTGTACCAGAGAGAACAGAGTTACAGTAAGTGAGAAATCTAAGAGTTAAATGTGTTTTTTAATTAAATCAGTCTCTGAGCCACCTGCCTCCACAGGTTGAGTGTTACCCAGCACAAAAACATTCAACATGTTGACATCTGGATCTTTCTTGAAGATGTTGGGTTTGGCGTGATGCTGGAAGTGTCGATGATTCCACCAGTTGGCTGAAGCTCCCTGTCAAAACACAGCAGTTTGATGAAAGTGCATAGATCAGGTGTCAAATGGAGAATCTAGAAAAGCTACCTTTAAATGTCCGATGACAAACTTGTGCACCAGGTGATTCCATTTTGACTTCTTGAAGACAGAAAGGTGACCGAAGTCGTGCTGCAGCCACCCGGCCTGAGACTGATGAGGAGAAATGAATCAATTAAAACAATTCCACTAACAGGTGTGTTATCATTATTGTAGAGTTTGTCTCTGTTACAATTATTATGTTGAATTAACCTGAGCGATTGCCATCATCACCACACACAGCATCGTCAGCGTCCAGCTAGTGCCCCAGTATGAAACCATCAGCCAGGCGAGGGCCTCCAGCAGCACGATGTGACCCAGATGGAGGCAGAAGAACAGAGGATCCGTTCGAAAAAGACCCTCTTTTTCTACCTGAACTCGTAGATTCTCAAAATCCTGTATGATTCTTGCCTAAAGAATAAAAAAACTGAATTTGCATCGTGCAACTTCTAAAATATGAGCATCCAGATGTTTCTGAAAACTTAAACTTAGGAAGCTGAATTGAAGAGCTCACATTTTTTTTCCCGTCCTGACTCGGTTCTGTTGGTGCCAACTCTCCGACCAGCAGTGGCTTCAGAAACTTTTGCACGAACCTCAGATCCGGATGAAAAGCGGTGAACGCCTCCTGTGAAAGAAAAATGACGACTCCATCCGTGAGGTCAGGCAAGAAAATATTCCCAAATTCCAAACATACTTATATAAAAATTTGACTTATTTTTTTTTGGCCCTTCTACATTCTTTAAAAAAAAAAAAAACTGGGAATATGTCCAGAGAAGTAAAAGGACTCATTAAACACAGGAAAACAAATAAATAAATCAAATAATTGTTTGCACTTTTATAAATAGATAATTTTTGCTGACATGTAGATACAAAACCAAACTACACTGCAAAAACTGACCAAGTCTTATAATCTGATATCAGCCAACAAGCATTTCTGATCTTTTTTATAGACTGATATTTTAAGCAAAAGCAGAATGTTAGATTATTAATGGAAACTTGTCTTATTTGAATAAGTCTTACCAAGTTCAATTGTCTTACAGAACTGACAGATTATTTCATTTAATTTGAGATGATTTAAAGTATTATCTAGTATTTTTGAAGTTATTTTTACATTGCAAAGAGCATTCACTGATGAGCTAATAAAGTATTTGAGATATCGACATTGACAAAAAAACATTATTATTAGCCAGAATGGCAATAAAGATCTGCACAATTCCATGTTAACAGGTCAGAATGACATTCAGAGATAATCATAATTATGGCATGAGGTGATGTGTTTATTACAGATTACAGTTACACGTAAAAACACCGGTCAAAGGGCAAACTTAAACATTAGTTTGCATTTCTATTTTGTCCATAGTTCAAATAAAAAAGGGTCAAAATCCAAAGTGAAATGGACATGGGCAAAACCAATCTGAGACACAATGATTCATTTATAAAGAGATAAAAACCAGTTCTGGTGTTTATTGTGTTTTAAAAGTGGGTCAGAGCAATCTATTGTAATATTACACCCCAATGTTATTTATTGAAGGGAGAACAAAGCGCAGTGAGTGCAACCTGAGAACGCCCTCCATGCTCCCTGAGGGGTCGAGACGGGCGGCAGCGTTCAGGTGCGGCTAATTAAATCCACTTGATCCACATCACATCGTCACACATGTGAGCGGCTCTGTAACAGCAGGACCTGTTGGCAGGTCGGTGGTTTCAGGTGTGTGAAGAACATGCTAAGACTTTGTTTCTACACGTCGATCTAAGGATCATAAGGAGGATACCATTTGAATTCCTTACACAGCTTTTTACACTTTCAATAACTCCAACATATTAACATGTAGAAAACAATCAAGACTTCAAGAACAGTCAAGATTGTTTAGGCAAAGCTGCATAAAATCTAAGAAACCTCAATCTTTACGGACCTCAGTTAGCATTTTAAAAAGTAGTAAAAAGACTGAAGAAGTAAAGTTTTTTTTTCTAGAATTAAAAGACTATTTAAACAAAGACTTTTAGAAGACCAGAGTGTTGTTCACTGATCCAAACAGAGCCATGTTTGTCCAGGCATCAACATTTTGAACTGGTGGTGGAGAGATGATGCTTTAAACCAGGACCGAGCTAACGTGTTGCTTCTGCCATTTTTCCTAAACCAATGAAATTAAAGTTTAACATGTACACCTTGTTGTAGCTGCCTGATTATACAATTTAGCAGGGATCAAATTTGTTGTATTATATCCAGACATGAAAGACTTTCAAACTAAGTTGTGCATTTACCGTAGCATCCTCTCCAGCATAATGACCGATGACTCTGAACCCCCCTGGGTGCCTCTTGGCCCACTGAGTGATGTTGTAAACCTTCCTGTTGATGACCAGCCACTGGTCGTTCCTGCTGCTGTGCTTCTGGACCTCCTCCCAGGTGTAAAGACCTGCAGCCTTCCCGCTGCCCGGCTCCCCCTGCTCCGTCTGCTGACCTCCACCTCCCATCCTGCCTGGGTCCACCTGCAGCAAACACTTAAAGGACTGGTCTGACCCAAAGCCTCACACCTATTGGAGAAAGGTAAGTCTGCAGAGGAAGCAGGAGTCAGAAATACACCAAGTTAATTAAAACAAACAAAAGAGCATCATCTTCATTAATATTAATGATGAAATCAGACAAGCTGCAACACCAAAGTGCAGTAAGTGATGTGAAAATATAGTCCTTATATACTGATGACTTAAATTAGTTAAATCAGATCCCAACGCAAAAGTTTTAAACTTACAGAATCCAGCTGTATCGGCACCTCTCTGTGTCTCTCTTTATGACTCAGTCACATGAACAGGCAGGTTCAGAATCTGCGCTCCTGCTTGGTACATTCATTCTTTCTAGTAGCGCCATAAAACTCATCCCTTCTCCTCCTGTCTGTCCTCATAGGCTGCGCACATCGTCTCATGCAGCCTCCCCGGCAGAATAAACTCTGAACGCATCATTCGAGCCTTCCTGGCCAATGGGCGCGCAGCGGCCGCGCGTTGGAGCTGTGCGCGCGGCGCCATAGGTCCAGTCCGCTCCTCATCTGAATAATGCAGGGGTCGTCAGAGCGACCAGAGGGAAAACATTCAGCTGCAGGACCGGAAGTCTCACCTCGCGGGGATGCTGCTGCCCGTTTCTTGGAAATTACAAGTACACGCGGGACCTGGCACACTGGGGCATTATCGGCTCTCTACTGCACCTACAGGTGAGACTGAAGCACACCACCTGCTCTATGGTTCAAAAATGATATATTGAGAATATGTTTGACATTGTAAGACTTGAAAACTTATAAAAAATAAAAATATAGGCCTCTCATTCTCTAAAGTAAATAATTTGTGTGGATTGAATCTAAACATTAAACATACGCCGATCACTAGGAGTTTAAAAAAAATTCACCCAGTGAATCATGAGATATTTTGCTAACAAACAAACATGCTGTTTTCAACAAATAATTAATGCAATTTTGAAGTGTAGCACTTGGAGTGTGTTGCAAATCATTCTCAGCTATGTTTACACCAAATTATAGCACAAACGCTTTAAAATTAACTAAATTATAGCCATTTATGAGATTTTTAAGGTCACTTGTCCATGTTGGCTTTCTTTTGGATTTGTTCCAAAAGTTAATCAATTGTACAGGTGCACCTCAACAGTAGTGCAAGTTTCATTAAAATCTATCCAGATATTTTGCTAACAGACAGATAATTTTGCAATTATTATTGCCAAAGTTTTAAAAGTAGATCTTGCTCGATCATTTAGAGGTCAGGGTAAAGACAGCAGCCAAATCTTATTTGCATTATGAGGCAGAAATGCACAAGGTAAAGTAAAAGCCGGAGATAGAAAAATGTATAAAAAACAGAAATAAAGATTTGTGGAAACAAGAAAGACAAACACATACAGTTAAAAAAGGAAAAACAAAAAATATTTTTTTAAACCAGTAAAATTTAAATTGTGTGCTACAATATATAATTTGTTGTAACTAAGCTGGAAAAAGATCATGATGTAAAGTCCTACTTTTTTAAACTAATTGGTGCATTTTAAGTGTATTTGTTTATTTATTGGTCCATATTTCTGCTCTTCTTTCAATATGTCAGATTCAGTTATGCTTTGACAAACTCTGTCAGGTCTCTGAACAGAAGTGGCTGATTTTATTAACTTTGCACTGCATCTGTTTTAATATAGTTAGAATGTTTAACAAACGGTCTAACTTTAACACATCTACTTGTCTTGGACAAATGCTCTCACACTCATTTTCAAAGCTTGTCTAATCATATTTGATGTAGAGACTGAAATAAATGTTTTAATTTAAACTGTATTTGGTGCAATTATTTTTAAGAAACTGAACTTGCAATTGTTAGTGGAGACAGGGAAGAAAATTTGCAAATGTTATTTAACTGTAATTGCAATTTTAAGTTCAGCTGCTGCCTTAAAAACTTGAGTTAAATTAACTTGAATAATTAATTGGTATGAATGTAGTTAGTCATTTTAACTTGAAAATGTGAGGTGAAAGTATACATAATTGCATATTACTTTGACAAAAGAAAACAAGTTTTCTCAATTGGATAATGCAACTTTGTAAGTTGTTTTAACTCACAGTAACAAGTTGAAACAACAAGTGGTCGTTAATTAGACAACTGGTATAACTTCATTTTGTGAGTTGAAATGGTATATAATTGCAAGTTTCCTGGACAAGAGAAATCCATTTTTTAGAATGAATAATGTTTTATAGTTAGTTATTTCAACTCTTAGTTTCAAGTTTAAACAATAAATTATCATCAATTGAACAACTTTTCTAACTTACCATCCTGAGTTGAAAAAAAGCTTATTTTTAAGTTGAATTCACTTGTGATTTTAAGGCAGCAACTGAACTTAAGTTTTTAAGTTTAACTACCTTATTAATTTTAACAGTGTATAAGTTTGAGCTAATACCAAATTTTAGTTCAATATTTGTATAATTGATTGTTTTATTGCTACTTTTTTATTTTACTGGATCACTTTGCTGTGGCAGCCATCTTAAATTGGGTTGATTCCAAAAGATAATCTATTATTTTACAGACACTAAACAAACAAACACACACACTCCCTTTGCCTCAAGCAGCAGGTGATAAGTCTGATTGTGTTTCTAATCTTCTCTGTCCAGATGTTTCCTGGGTCATTCAGTTTTCACCACCTGAGGTCTCTGTCTGCCCGCCTCCCGCCTGAAGTTCATTGTGCTGTTTCAGGGTTGTGTGAATCCTGAAAAGAATTGTGCAAATCAGCTCTTTTGGTTTTCAGCATATCAGACACAATTACCCTCAAGCAGCCTGTCTGACTGGATGGACCATCAGTTTGACAGAAGCCCCTACAAATTTGACCTCAGCAACTTTTTCTGCCTTTTCATTTTTATCACAGCTAACAGAATTATTCAGAAAAGCTAGTTATTGTTATATAAAGTTATTTTTAATATTTCTTTAGTAATTTGTTTCTTATCAACCAGTTTTGTTTCCAAATTCATGAAAGATTTACTTTTTTTGCATTTCTGTTCTTTTTGCAATGTTTAACTTGTACAAATAATATGCATTAGATTTTTTTGTATACTCAAATCATTTCACATAAAGGCAGTTACCATGTAGAATAATATATATTACAGTTGCATTTTAGGATATTGATCATATTTAATGAACATTTTAATTGCAACTGAAGTGTTTTTTTCCTCTAGAATTTGTAAATTATGTGTAAATACAAAAACTAATAAAAAACAGTATCACACAACAGAACTCCATTGTTTTAATGCACATTTTTTATTAGACTTTCAGTTCAAACTCTTCCTGTTAAAAAGGGTTCTGTGTTGCTTTTTGATTTTTATGTTGACGTTAATTTTCTGCAGGAGGTAAGTGAACTGTCGGACAGAGTTTGAGCTCCTGAAATTCTGCAGCTTTGCTTTTCTCTCCCTTTACTCCCAGAGCAACATAAAGGTTCAGCTGAACTTTGAAGAAGATTAAAGACTCACTTTTAAATTGGATCAAATTTTGGATGTTGTAAACTGGTGTCTCTGACTTTTGTGGACCCATCTTTGCCTACCTCTTGGTTTTCAAGGCAGCCAGCCATGATGGATCTGTGTGGCTGGTGCAGCTGGTAGCTGTCTTCTGACAATCCTCCAGAGATTTCTCTGGATTCCTTGTTCTTTTTCTTTCCAGGTGAGGTTGCCTGTATCATGTGGTCTTCCTTCATCAGTTTCTGAGTCACTCTTATTCCTCCTGTGGGGGTCCATGCATTTGATTAGGACACCTCCTGCATGTGCGCATCTTTCTAGATGGTTTCATGCATGTCCTACTGGAATGATGGATGGATGGATGGATGGATGGATGGATGGATGGATGGATGGATGGATGGATGGATGGATGGATGGATGGATGATCCTATGTCACTGAACAACTCATCTTGTGACAAATGAGAATCTTGATCAGAGTTAACATTTTTTATGTTTTTAACAGAAAAACTAATGCAGACAAACAAAATTACATCTTTTTTTACAAATACTTTGCAATATTAATGAAAATATGAAATATGGTTGTCCATTTTATTGTAACAAACTAATAAATACAAACAAATGAAATAAAAACAAACTCAATGGTAACTTTTAATGAGTAACTCAAGTATCTGGAAAAGTTTTTAAAAGTCACTTTGACATAAACCTTACGTGTTGTGTCTGACTCACACTCCTTCACACACACAAACACACACACACACACACACACACACACTGGCCATGTGACGTGGATGCCCCCTGTTCCAGTTACAGAGGGAGGGAGGGAGCGCGTAAACCTCCTCACAGATGGAACTCAGTAGCCAACACCAGGAGCAGAGAGTCCTTCAGTCAGCTGCAGTGTTTCCAACATGTTAGTTCTTTTTAACTTGAGCAGACCACAACCTTTAATGGGGAGCAGCTGTTTTAACAAGTGGACCCATTTTCATCCCTTATTTTTTCTTTCTTTACCACCGGATCACTGAACTGCGCTCAAAACTCTGGGTATGACCACCAGAGGCTGCAAGCGAGGAAGAGGAGCAGTAAATGGCTGTTCACTGTCCTAAAGTGGCCATTTTTTTAATTTTCATTGCAAACTGGATCACGTGACCTAAAAGCTGCCGGTTATGTTTTACGAAAAGCCTTGAGGAAATAAATGAGGAGGGTGTAAGTTCAACATCAGCTGCTTTAACTTCACACACAGCAACATTTTCATCATTATAACTACTATAAAAACTATCATTATTTCTATTATTTGCTGTAGATTGTTGTTATTTTCAGATGAAGCAACAAAGAAACTTTTTGTGGCTGTGTGAGTGATTGGTGAGGACGATGATGCTGTGTGCAGCAGCTTCCAGCCTGACGGTTAACTTGTCACAGACGCTGCCTCATCAAATGACTCTGCCCTGACTCAGGTTGGAGTCAGGGGCCACTCGGCACAACATGGGCAACTCTTCCAGGAAGGACGAAGGGGAAGAGGAGGAAGAGGGGGCGAAGGACGGCGAAGAGGACGATGTGGAAGCGACGAAGGATAAAGCAGAGGAAGAGGTAGAGGTCGAGCTCCCGCTGGGGGTGGAGGAGCTGCTGGAGAGCGGCGACCCCGTCTTGGACTTGAGCTATCGCAAATTCAAGAGGTTGCCTTCGCGCGTTTGCCAACTGATGCACCTGGAGAAGCTTTACGTCTGCGGGAACAGCCTGCGCACAATGCCTGACGGCATCTCGCAGCTGCAGGGCCTGCGGACGCTCGCCCTGGACTTCAACAAGATCGGCGATGTCCCCTCAGCCGTTTGTCAGCTCACTGGTCTCACCCGCCTCTACCTGGGCAGCAACCGGCTGATGAGCCTCCCGCCCGAGTTCACCAACCTGCAGAGCCTGAGAGGCTTGTGGATAGAGAGCAACTTCTTCATGGCGTTTCCCCGTGAGCTCTACGACCTGCCCCACCTGAAGTCCCTGCAGATGGGGGATAACCGGCTGAAAACGCTGCCCCAAGACTTGTACCGCATGGAGGCTCTGAAGGGATTATGGCTGTATGGAAACCGCTTCGAAAGCTTCCCCAAAGTCCTGCACCGCATGGAGACTTTGGAGATCTTAGACCTGGACAAGAACAAAATATCGGAGCTTCCCAGCCTGAAGCGCCTCAAGGGCCTCCGCCTGTTCTCCTACGACCACAATCCAATCAAGGAACCTCCTAAGGTGGGCAAGGAGGTGTTCCTGGTCGGCGAGGGGGCTGCTGAGTTCATGGATAAACGTGAGGCCAGGAAGGAGAGGCTACGCAAGGCTGCCGAGGAGGCGGAGGAGTTGGCCCTGGCTGAAGAGGAGCCGGTGATTCACGGCATCCTCAAGAACAGCAGCGCCAACTCGAAATCGGGAACGGACGAAGCGGCCGAAACCGTCGAAGACTCGGGCGTCAGAGACGAGGAGGCCCTAGTGAAAGACGAGGAGGAGGCCGAGGAGGGAGGCTGCGCGGAGCCGCCAGTGACGGAGTACGACGGAGCGGAGCTGGAATACGACGAGGAGATGGTCGAATACGAGACGGAAGAATTGATATGTGAGGGAGAAGGGTTTGAGTATGAAGGAGAGGAGCTAGAATATGAAAGCGCTCCGATGGACTACGAGTATGAAAACGGGGAGGAGCTAGAAGACACGGGGAGACAAGACAAAGGTGCATAAATAAGTCAGCCGATGGTCCAAACTTTGTCCTAGAGGACCACCACTGTTTCAACACAACTATCAACAAATTACTATCACCATCCTGCGTGTTTTAGAAAAGTTTCCTCTCCAACTCCTCTTAACTTAAACCATTGGTTGACTAACAAGCATTTGCAGAACATGAAGAGGTAATTCAACCACTGAATCAGGTGTGTTGATGCAGGAAAACAATTAAAACATGAAGGTTAGTGGCCCCCGAGGACCAGAAAGAACACCTAAAGATCAGATACTCCTCTGACAGATGGACACAGATGATCGATAATCCAACCAACAGGGACAAAGTTGACTTAATGGGCACTTTCTAAGTCGTGCAGCTAATTTATAATCTGCCTTCAACTGTGAAAAATAAGGTTTCTTCAATCTAACAATGCGGAACATCTCAGTTAACTGCACACGGTCAGGTGAAATGTTTGTGTAAAATGTGTCTTGTTTGTGCTTTTCTTCATTTATATCAAAAGTTCCTGTGAAGCAACAAGTTTAACCGAAGCACTTTCTGTATAATGAGATCAGTGGCTGTTTGTAACTGTGTGTGCACATTAATGGCCCAGTTGGACTTTACTAAATATTTATGACGCGCACAACACAGCCTGCCCTCCCTCCGCTTCTTGTCAGTACTGTGTAAGCAGCCCTGCGAGCGTCAGTGCCAAGAAACGGCCTTAAGAATAGCTGAGGTGCCTCACCATAAAAGGTTAAGTCCTCACGGAGGCTTTAAATATGAAACAGACAAAAAATAAATTAAAAAGAATCTTGTCGAAAGTTTTTTTAAAAATCTGCTCTTTCTTTTGTCAGATTGCACCTTTTCTCTGCTCGTCATCGTCTAAAAAGGGCCAGGTTCTTGTTCTTCTCTCATCTCTGCACCTATTATTTATGCGGGGGCTCATGTGTAACCCTATCCCTCTTCATCTGCACATATCTTTTTCTCACGTCTCATTAAAAGAGTGAAATATTTATCTCGGTGCTGGAATATTAATGGCGGCTCTCGCGGGGCGGTGCCTCGTCTCGTCTGTCTGCGTTTTGGGAACGGTGCGGGAACACTGAGCCTTTTCATTTTACCTTAAAGATTTTAACCTATAAATTTAAATCTAGGCCAGTATGTGTATATATACACAGATAAGCCATAACATTATGACCACTGACTGGCAGTGGAACCTCCAGTGGGGGGAGCATGGAAAGGCATTGAAAATCCAGGGGAGGCATCAGAAATGTTTGTAATGTGAAGGGGGATGATACCATTGGGAAAATGGGGGGTGGGGGGTTGTAATGATGTAGATGCCATTTCCTGCATTGTGTTGTATTTTACCAGGTTGTTAAACGTACTTTTACAGTAAACACTTAGTGTGAGTGTTCTTCAATCAGGTGGAATGGACTGAACACATTTAGTTTGCAAAGCAATACATCGCTGGGTAAACTGATATTTTATGGTAAATGTGGTGGTGGGGGGGGTTGGGAAGGTGGGTCTAAACATTTTTTTCTAAATGTGAGGGGACATCACATAGACTTGAACATGTTTTTATTTAAAACGTATTATGTTATTATGTAAAACAGGCAAAAGTTTGGGACTCAAGAGAATAAAAACTGTGGATTCAGTGGTGGGGACACCAAGTTTTTTTTTTTTTTTTTTTGGGGGGGGGGGGGGGGGAAT
>JAUBOC010000011.1:10535099-10557563 GCA_032275365.1 Anablepsoides cearensis | reverse complement strand
CCCCGCACCACCCCTGACCATCGCCCCCCCCCCCCCAGAATTCAGACTTATGTTGTTATTTAGCTCGGCTCGGCAGAGTTCAGAGTTTCCCCTCCTCCGACATGGGTTCATGGGCAGCACCAGCCCGGATCGGGTGATGGGTGAGGCAGTGAGTCAGGTCTTTTTTTTTCTTTTACAAAATCATCATCCTGGGGAGTTTCAGATAGCATGGCAGTCAAGGCCATGCAGCTGGGGGCCCAATAGATAAACACAATTGTTTAAGACAAAAACAGCCTTGGGTTTTTCTGCTGTTTTTTTAACAGTATAATAATTTAATATAATATAACATTATGTTCTTAACTGCAATTTTGTTCTGAACTACATCTCTGATGATGTGTGTGAATGACAATAAAGCGGATTCTGATAAAGCGGATTCTACAGTATCGGTTTTGGAAAATAGCAACTCAGGATACATATGAACCTTACTTGAATGATCCCACACTGAGAGAGACGGTGTTTCAGCTTGGTAAGATATCTCCCAGTCATGCTAACACACACACGTCAATGTTAAGCTCATTTATTTAATACTATGTGGTGTAAGCCCACAAGAAAAGAACACATCATAATATTAAAGTTACAAATGGTAACCATAGATCACAGATAGACCAAACAACTCAATTCAATGCAATTCAATTCATCCATCCATCCATTTTCTGTACACGCTTATTCCTTTCAGGGTCGCGTGCATCACTGGTGCCCATATCCAGCTGTCATCGTGCGAGGGGCGGGGTACACTCTGGACAGATCGCAAGTCCATCACAGGGCCACACATAGAGACAAACAGGACAAACAACCATTCACACCTAGGGACAATTTAGAGTTATCAATTAACCTGACAGTCATGTTTTTGGTCTGTGGGAGGAAGCCAGAGTACCCTGCAACCTTCCTGCTGAGAGGCATCAGCTCTACCAACTGAGCCACCTTCAATTCAATTTAATTCAATTCAATTCGGAACAAATCAACTTGAGTTGTTTTTCAGCTTTTCAGTGTTGGTGTCCTTCTGAGTGTTGGAATTGCATCATCTTTTAGTGATAATCTTGTTATTAGCCCACTGTTAAATTCCCTTTTGTTCAGAAAGCTATCATCCATAAAGTGGCTCGCACAAATATAACATTTTCTTTGATTGGAGGGTTACTTCCAAAAATGAAGCCCAACCATTGTTTAATAACCGTGCTCTGTAGACAAACATGCAGCGTTTCACCACTTGTTTGCTATAACTGTTGCTGCTGATAACCTGCAGGAGTCACAGGGGAGGTGTGCTCTGTGATGCGGAAGCTCGGCTTGGAGACACAGCCCAGAGGAGGAGCTGCTCCTAACAGGCGGTTCTAGGCCCAACCAGCCATTTTTATTCTCCTACCACAGGACATTACAGGATTTCACAAACATGTATGAATGAGTCAAAACAAAATTGTATGTTTATGTTTTTGATGAGGGGATAACGTTGTAACATGATACAAAGCTCAAAAAAGTTGATTTTACATGATATTGCCCCTTTAAAAACATTTAAATAGATGACTTTTACCATTTTCAAACACTTTTATTTAAAAATAATTTATATAAACTTCAACATAACAAGCCAAATACTTACATGCTCTTATAATGTGTTATAAAATGTGAAGAATCAAATGGTGTTTTAGGGAAAACTTCATCCTTTGGAGTATTTAAAAGAAATCCTGTGAGCTCCTGAATGTAAGAACAATAATAAAGTTATTTTGATTAAAAGTTTAAACCTTAAACATTTGTTCTCATGTAAGAATGATCAAAGTTGGACCTTTTTTCCAATGATCGTCACAGCTGGCGTTCTGCTTCTAGTTTGGTGTGGGGTCAAAAGGGAGCTCTGCACAGAGAACAAAATCAGGTTTTTTTGTACTTTAATAATTAAAAGTTAAAAAAGAACCTGGAGATCAATAAGGACTAACTGGGTGGGACAACGGAGCCAATGTGCCTCGTGTGAATCCTGTTTCTCGACAGGACCGGCTGTTCAGACCTGGTATCACATCAGCTCCCTTCAATACAAGAAAAAAATATATATATATTTCAAATGAAATCTGTACTTTTTTTGTTTACCCTGAATATATTTTTACTGTCAGCTTGGCTCAACCTGCAGGAGGGACGGAGAGGTGAATGCACTCTTCGTCACCGAGATGGAAGTTTGATGAGGTTCGAGCTGAACATCAGCCGAAGATTTAAAAAAAGGAAAACAATTTACACGTAAACATGGCTGCAGAGGAGAAATAACCAAGAACTTTGTGAATATGGCTGAAAGGATATCAAAATAGCAGCAGAATCTAAAAAGCTGGTATTTTTGTCAGGTGTCGTAAAACATAAAATTAAATTTGGATTAAAAATAAGAAACTATGGAGATAATAGGGTCATAAAGTTTAATAAAAAAAATTCTAACATAAAAATAAAACAGAATTTCACAAGTAGGCAGTACTTTTTCCCAGTTTCAAATCTCGTTTTTTTTTTACTTTGTTAAAACAAAAAAAAAAAAAACTTCACCAAAGTTAAGATTTGTTTTAAAATGTGTTTCTGAAAACTGATCGATATACTTTTCATGTTCACACCCGAAATAAACGTTTAGTCCTGGAAATTAGTAGAAAAGAGAGATTTGATGACTTTTTGCAATGAAAAAGCAAAATAAAGCTTTAAAAAGACAAAACTCACTGATGTGAAACGTTTCTCCTGAAAGGTGATTAACTGCAGGTCTGTTCCTTCAGTAAAACCAGTATTTCCTTTTTTACCCACAATCCTGTGCTTTAAACCAGCTGCAGCAAAGGAAACAGTGTAGAGTCATTTTTAACTAAACGGTCATCTTCGGGCATCTTCGGCTTGTGGGTCCTTTTGACCCAAGGACAGCAGGAGGGTTAATATTAACTGCTGCAGTTGTGAGCTCAGATTTTACCTGGCAGTGAGAGACCATGATGCACAAAACGGGTTTGGTTTTCAGTCTGAAAAAAAAAAAACATATTTAAAGAAAAACAGAGGGTTTTTAATGATTGTAGTTTAAGAATCTATTGTCTCCCTGCGGACACCTTGTCCTCTGCAGGTCCAGTTTTTGACAGAATCCTCAGCTGATGGAAGCCACTGTCTCTGTGTTGGCTGGTGATGCTCGGCAGAGACCCTGAAACGTTGGCGCCGACCTGAGGCTGGTATTGCTGCTTCGTTTCAGAAATGAAGCTGTCAGACAACAACAGGCTGAAAAACAGAAAAATAATAATGAAAGTCTCTGTTAAAACTTTTGAGGTAGCCACATTCTGAGTTAATTTGGAAACTGTGACAATTACCAGGGGCTGCACATTATCACGAGCGCCACAAATGAACCACACTCTGTTCTTCTTTTTCCCAGCTCACGTTTTGACATTTAAAAATCACCGGTGTATTTGATGATAACAATGTCCATATTCCACCCGGGGGAGGTCCTGGCATTTCACAGGTTTGCTCACTTCAGCAGCTAATTTGTCCAAATTTTTGATGTGGACTTTAAAGCGCAAAGGATTTAAAAAGACAGGAGCTAAAGCAGAGACATATTTGGGTTTTAAAAATATCACAAACTAAATTAAGACAAATTTTCTCTGCCATCTCCTTCAAGAAGGCCGACTCAGCAAATAAAAAGATAGCTTTAACTAAAAAGACTATACCTCAGACAAATTCACAGGTATTGAGTTACAACTTCACATGACAGTATAGTTAAGTTATTAACACGTGTGACACCTTTCAACCCTTGTGGGACTTCCTGTCTCTGCTTGGGGTGGATCTCTGTCTCACTCAGGTCTCACGTCTGAAGGACACCTGGTCTGGTTAGGCGGCCTCACACCTCTGCTCAGAGTGAGAGCTGACACCACGTCTGCTCTGACACTTACCCGAGCTGCGGGTTGTCACTTTGGTCCAAACTGGGCTTGTAATAAACAGCAGGTCTCTGGTTTGTTGTGAAGCCTGTGGCAGTGGGACGTCCCAGGTAGGAGGTGAACCACATCCTGTCTGAAGTTAGAACCAGAAAAAAATAAATAAATAAAACCTTCTGTCACAATCTTAACCAGACTCAAACTTATCAAACGAAAGGTTTAATATCTGAAACACGTGAATGTTTTCTGTCATCCTACCCATAGTGTCTGTAGAGGACATTGTGTGAGAGTTTCTGTTGAGTTGGACTGTATCGGAGCTCAGTTGTCTCCTCCTGCCAGATGCTCCAACAGGCGGCATCATGACAGTCTTCTCCTGCTCAGCCATCTGTGTCTGCTGTAATGGAAACTGTCGCTGACAGCAGTGATGGATAGATAAAACCTGCAGGCGGGCGCACGCTGCTGTAATCAGAGAGAAAGGCAGCGAACGGGCCTTTACTGAGGCCCCGATGATTGAACCAGCTTAGAACCAACTGGAGAAAAACTGACAGCAGTCTGTGAGGACAACTTTAAAACTAATACAAATGCTGAAGCAGCTCTAGGGGGCGGAGCCACAGGGGCATTGGCCACTGCTGAAATCTGATTGGCCCTCTGAAGTGGTCCTGTCCTGTCACTCATCTGTCCTTTGCCTGAGTTATGATGGGGGGTGCAGTTCCATTTCCAAACACTAGTGGCGCTAATGAGTCAAACATGAAAGTCCAGCATGAGTCTTCTCTTCTTAAAAAGATTTGAACAATCCTGCAGAAAAAGTTTTCAACAATGGCTGGATTTTTTCACATGCTATGTGTTTGAGAGTATTTTAGCTAAGTACAGTAAAAATGTAAGTAAACTTGTTCTGTGCAAGCTTCATTTAATTACATTACATTAGTGTTTGAACATGTGTGACTGGTTACATGGGTTTGTGTGCCAGAATGTTGAACAAATACTTCACCCCTCTATGAATAATGTGGCCCCTCGATGGCCCCCTTTCTAGATCCGCCACTGCTGAGTGTAAAAGCTCTTTGGAGTAATTAGCTTGACTTTAAATGATGCAAAAAATCTGAAATATGTAATACAGGAGGAAAGCAGAACTCAGGACTTACCTGTAACACCACTGTTTGCTCACCTCTGTCTATTGTTGCTTTGTAGGCAAACAGCTTTCTGTTGCTAAGAGATTCAAGAGTTGAAAAGAAACATAGGAGTGCAATTTTATGTAACAAGGTAGGCATTGTTAGGATTCTCCTTTTCTTTAGCTGAATTGTTCTCAGTTTAACTGCTTTATTAGAATAATAAAATCAAAGACTGCAGACAATAATCTGTGGAGCAAGCTCAACTTGACACTGTGTGAACTCTGATTCAGCATTCAATCTATTGTTTTCCATATAGGTTTTTCTTGAATTATTTTTTAATATAACTATGAATTTTTTGTTTTATTTTAGTCATTCATATAAATATCAAAGTAGCCTATTTATCTTGTTCAGCAGACGAATACTATGAAGTTTGCTTCACCATTTTTGTCTTCTAATGCTACTTTTAACTACTGTTTTGTTCATTTTTTCAAGCTTTTTCTTACTTTACTTTTTTTTTAGCTACAACTCTGGCACATAGCTTTTAGCTAACCTTTTGCTTTGTTTAACTTTTAGCCAGCTTGTTGATACTTTAAGTTTAAGTCTTTTGATATTTTTTGACATTTTTGCATACCTTTTTACTGCTTTTAGCTTGTCTCTGCTTCTTTTAGCCATTGTCCAACTTTTTCTGCTCTTAACTAGCATTCTACTAGCTAATGTTAGCTTTTAGTTAGCATTTTACCAGTGCTAGCTTTTAGATAGTATCTTGCTACCATTACTCACTGCAAATTTTTTGCATTTAGATAATATTTAGCTTTGAAATAGTTCTGTTTCCATTCATCCATCCATCTATCCATCCATCCATCCATCCATCCATCACCACCAGAGTCAGGTTGTGAGGGCAGCAGCTTGAGCAGAGCCACAGCCACCTCTCCCAACTCTTCTGGGGATAAGGCCAGTGAGATACACAGCAGAGGGTCCTGGGTCTTGCTCGGGGGTCTCCTCCTAGTAGGACATGGCCAGAAAACCATCATTGAGAGGCATCAGCATCCTTACCAGATGTCTGAACCACCTCAGCTTTCACACTGCATTTAGCAGATAATTAATTTTCCCTTTTTGACTGTATTTTTGACTTTAAATAGCTGCACATATAAACTTATAACATTTATTAGAACAGTACAGTTTTATGTTGGCCATTTTCTTTAAAAATACCAGCTTTACTCAAGTAATTCTGAGGGTGTAAATCTTAAAAAAAGTACATGTTTTAGGAAAGAAGTTAACTGATTAAATTGTAAAATATCCTGGTTCATACCATCTCAAGCTCTCAAGTCAGTTCCTGCACGTGTCCACTGGATGGCACCGTGATGCTTCAGTCTGAGGTTATATAAAAAAAATGATGGATAGCTTGAAATTTGCTTGACATCTTGATCAAAATGTCCATCCAAGACAGAGAGTTATCATCCTCTGCTGTTAGCAGCATGAGGATGTCCTATAAAAACAACACACACACACACACACACACATCTGAGCATCTCAGTTTAACCCTGGGGGTATTTACCTCCCAGTCTGTTTTGTACCATCTATCAAAACACTCTCTGTTCTTCTTTCAGAAGCAGCCTTAGAGACACGGTGCTGCTAATGAACACCCAATAAAGGAGAATTTTCTTTAACAAAAAGGGTGATTTCTGCTCTCTAAATCCTGCTTTGTGCTTCAGATCTCACATCCTCCTGCAACACTTCAAACACCATCTTATTATCTTAAATCCTGCACTGTTTTAATCTTCTGGTGGGATTCTGAATAAAAGTAGGAGTTTCTTTTTTTAATGACAAGCTGCTCACAATAAAACCATTTCCACACTTTCCCCCCTTTCATTCTCACCTCCTGTTTCTTTTCATGCCGTCTAATTTCCTTGGACTCACAGTGATTCCTCACCTCAGCTTCATCACCCCTCCGTCCTTTTTCTCTTTTTTTTTTTTCTTTCCCTCCATCTGCCAACTCCGGCAGTCTGCAGAGGGAGCCTGTCTTTTACCAAGCTGTTGCTTGTGTTGCCTTTCAGTCTTTCTTGAGTGAGATTCTGTCATGCCAAAGCCTGGGACTGTTTATTATCTCCTTCGAGAAGAATAAGTAGAGGGAAACGCCTGCGTCGTCGAAAGTGACAGTCTCATTTCCTGCCTCCTTTTCTCAAACACAATGTGCACATTATTGGCATCTATAATTATAAATCCGCAGAGGTTCATGCAGCGAGGAACAGAGTGGATGTCTATTTTCATTCCAGTCAAAAATCACACCAGATGATTGGACTTATTTGAACAGCTTGAATCTGACAGAGGAAGTGGTGGAATCACCTCCTGGTGGTAAAATGGGAACCTGGAGACGTTCAGCTTTTCTCTGGTTGTTCATCCCAACAAACAAAGCAAAACAGGAGTCAGTGAAACTTAGTTTTAAAGGTGAAGGCTTTTTGGTAAAGGCCTAACATTCTATGAAAGACTTTTTAGAGTTTTAGACTAAAGTTCTTTTTATAATAAGAAATGGCAGAATTGCAGGTATTTTGATCAAACTTAGAAAATCTGTGGTTCGATACTGATAGGAATATGTGTTAGGGAGGACTCTCAGCAACTACCACATTATATTTTAGTTAAATACATGGACATTTGACAGGGTTGTACCTATTTACACGTTGGCCATTGTTGAGTAGCTGTAGTGGTGGTTAGTACCACAATCTATGTAACCTTAAGGCTGAGGGTTCGAGCTCACATTTACAAATGTTTCATGAGAATACCCTTGATTTGGCAACTTTGGCTGAAGGAGAAGCCGAAAATAAAAGAATCTGTAAAAATGACTGGGTTATTGTGGCTTGTTGTGTCTTTGAAGGTCAGTTGGCAGTGGTAACCATTATGAGTATGGTTGACTTCAAAAGTTAATCAGCTGTAGATCAATAAAATTCAGTCAGTGGTTCATGAAATATTGTAGTAACGGTTACGAGCACACACAAAAAGGCGAATGCATTATCACATCTTTCACCTTTTGGCAGAAGATGATTTGAAAAAGAAAGAACTTCACTTCCTGGTGTAATATGGAGTTAAAAAGTCAAAGAGAAAAAAAGCTGAAGATGTTCTAAAAATAGACTGAGATGATACAAGAGAGGGTCTCCTGTTGTGATGATGCTTTTGGTTCGCCTGAGGCCATCTGTTGTGGTTCAGTCCTGTCTGTAGGGTCTGTGGGGTCTTCAGTCCTGTCTACAGGGTCTTATCTGTGGATACTGTCTTTGAGTTTCAGTTTTCTGGGTCTTGCTTGAGTTTCTTGTCCAGCTGATAGTCTGCAGCTCTTGAGGGTTTCTCTGTCGGTTCAATAACTTGTTTCTTTGTCTGCCATTAAATAGCAGGATTTAATGTTTAAAGACATAAAAAGGCAGCTGAGGCGCTCAGAACCTTTGTGTCTCAGAGGTCCTCTCTCTGCTTCACTGCTTCTCTGATGTGTCTTATCTCCATCCTGCCTTCTTTTTCTTCTCTCTTTTTAAAGTGTTACTTCTGTACTTAATGTACAAATGTGTGTACTCACTGTTTTGAAGTAACCTGCTCTGTCATCCCATTGCATCAATGCTGTTTCAGCATTAAAACTGTTGTTTTTCTGGCTTTTGTTGTATTTTCTAATGTTTTTATGTATATTTGCACTTTTGCTATTTTAGCTTCCAATCTTTATAATTTTAAGGTAAGATCTTACTTTTATCTTTCAGCTAACCCTATATTGTTTTTGCTGGCTGCACTTTTAACTACTTTTACCGGCTTTAGTTTTCTACATATCTTTTGCTAAAATTGACTACAGTCAACCTTTTGCTACTTAGTTCTTATAAAAGTTTGATTTGGAATTATCTTATAACTAGCATTTTGCTACTCATAGTAATACTTTTACAACTACTTTTGGATTTTATTGTGCTTTTTAGCTAGTTTTCTGCTTCTTTTAGCTCAAACAGCATATTCAGCATTCAGACTACACTTCCACAGAAAATGCTGTTTCCCGTTTGATTATAGGTTTCACTCAGTGTTGGTTAGCGTCAAAGCTGAACAGGGCATGGAGGGGAAGATTAAGGCATGAAATAGGACATTTCAAATCAAAACAACAATTCTGTAATACAGATTGTTCTGGGTAACGCAATAAAAAACTGATTACCTGGAACACTCGGAGCTGTTGCTCTGAAGTTCAAAAATTTAACAAACTCCAACACTGCAGCAGGTAATTATTAAGACAATGTGCCGTCATCCTTGAAATAAGATAAAAATGTTCCTCCCCACTGCAGCTGTGATTCATTTCCAGCCACGCTGACTAATGTGTTGCTCAGAGCTGAGGCTGTCCACCATAGATTTTTAATTGCTTTTGAAGCCTAAAACAACTTTTGACAATTGACGCCTTTTATCTGCCGCCACTAAAAGGCAAGTCAGATTTCTGCCTTTGTCTGTGTGATTATCAGTGTCTGTTACCAAAATATATCAGGAATCACTGGATTAATATTACTGAACCTGTCAAAGTAATAATTGGATCTACAAAGGATTAACTAACTCCATTCAAGATTTGGATCCTGAAAAACAACAGACATTCTTCAAGAATGAACAATGTTGATCTTATTATGGAAGTCTAGGCTTTCAGGTTCAGGCAGTAACATGAAAATGCGTGAAGGAAAAAAGCTCTCAAGCAGCCATTTCTCTAAAAAAAATTATGTAATTTTTACCGTGTTCACAGTGAACTTGTACTTCAAAGGAGATGTTTTCTAAGACAGAAGTATTTTGTATGTAGCTGATGTCACTGGAACAGCACTTTTAAGCTCTTTCATGTTTCATAACTGCTGGCTACATCCATGTTTTATATATAGTGACACTTCATCTGCATGGTGCTCCTGCGAGATAGTGTCAGGGAAGGAGAGTGGGGGAGGACTCGGTGCGCCTCAACTTTCATTGAACCATTTTGGCAGTTGTACACGAGTTAAAACAACCGGGGTTCCTGACAAACATTCAGTAAAAGATCGAGGCATACTTTTCCTTAATGCCTAATCAAACTTATGTTAAAAAACCCTTCAGGATGTCAGCTTGGACATTATGCGTGTAGCTAAGGGGAAAACAGTTCACAAATCTGAGTTGATACTGTTAGTAAGGGAGTAAGAATGCTGCAAGAATTATTCATCCATGAGAACATGTTCTGAATGGTAGACATTCAAAAAGACAAACCATTAGAATAATAGAAGACATTTAATTCAAAACTAAATTTAAAAATCCTGGTGGCACTGATGTTGTTCAGGAGTCTTGATCATTTATTAGTCTGGGACCCAAAGCAATGGAGAGACAGAGCATGGATCCCCTTTATACAGTATATTTACTGTATATATTGTGCATATTGACATTAGTTGTTGACTTATCATTAAGAGCCTCAGTGTTGTAGAAATATTACAAAAATTACAGCACTAGTAGGCTCTCAGATAGCTAATGTGAACCTGTTAGAGCGAACAGACCAGGACAACATGACGGGGGGCGGGTCCTTCTGTTTGTACAGAATGAATGCAGGCTGTGAGGGAAGCAGAGTTCAGCTGGTGTGTTCACTGAATGTGTTCATTTCTGACTTGAATAAATCATTTTATACTGACATTTGCTGCATGTGGGATCCATGATAATGTGTGTTTAAAGACATAACTTTGGGGGAATTTTTTTTTTTTTTGCCCAAAATTTTAAGACCCACATGCAGTACCCCCATGTCCCCATTACGAGTCAAGACCCCATGGTTGAAGTCTTCTGTCATGGTTAGGAATTGTTTGAGGGTACTGTTGTTTTGATATTGGGTTCCATTGTGCTTTAAACAGGTTTGGTTAGTTATGTTTTTAATTTTCTTCAGTTACTGCCATTGTATGTCTACAACTAACTTCTGGAGTCAATGTGATTATGGAAATTGTCCAAAACAGAATTGGGTAACAGAGTCAATTTTACAGGCAATTAGCTAAACCCTGGAGTGGTAGTTGCTCTGAGGCCCCCTAACACGTCCACTGAGAAACATCAGATAAACCTTTGGCATTAACCATTGGGATTAACCTGTCTGTCTGTTAGCAAAATATTTCATTGGCCAGTGTATAAATTTGAATGAAACTCAGAAAATAATCACTGGTGTACATCTACAAATTTACCAGAAAATTTGCAAATCCAAAATGTTGCAATGAGCAAAGTAATGTAATATAAAAAATTAATCCTTCATTGACTATCAGAAAATTGAAAAATTAATATTCTGCTAATTAGCAGATAAATACAGGCTAAGTAAGTCCAATGTTCAAATGACCTTAAAAAACAAAAGACAACAAAACAGACCAGCGAGTCTCTGAACGCAGTTGTAGCAAAAATGATTCTTTAATATGGAAACAACATCAGAGCTCAGCTCCAAGGCTCCGTCCACCCAACACACTTTGTAACACTGATGAGTGGAGGAGAGCGAAACGAAAAAAAACAAAAACCAACCAGAAGATCACAGTCCGCTCGGCCCAAAAAAACAGGAGAGGCTAAAAAAAACATGGAACGCAAAACCAAAAGTGCTACTAGGCTTGACCCTGAGATGCCCTCAGTCCTCCCCTCCTGATCCGCAGTGTGACCACCGACACACGTGTCTCTGCTACCGCCTGGAGGGGGGCTCTCCCACCTCCTCCCCTACCTCACCCTCCTCTCCTCTCGGAACCCCCTGCTGAGGTCAGGTCGGCGGCGGGTACAGGTGGAGCAGAGCGCTGTGTATGCGGGGGGGGGGGGGGGGGGGTGTTTTTGGACGAACGCGCTGCCAATTGAAGGTTCGCGGGTCTCCAGAGGGACGCGACCGCGACATCTCGGTTAGTTTTCATGGCTCCGGAGGAAACGTCCGCCGTCGCGTCCTTCTGCGAAATCCGACTCACGTCAAGTGTCGCCCGCGAAGAGGTTTCGGATGGAATGTTTTGAAGTTTCTGAGGAGATGGGACCAGGACAGGAGGGGCAGGGAAGACGTCTGCTCGGGCCACCCAGTAAGAACCTGTTACTATACCGTTACAGGGACATCAACGGAAGCAATACACAGATATGTACAGAGCAACCAAGCAACACGTTGGAATACTGAGCAATAAAGGTGGTGCAAGAAAGGTAGGGTCATAATAGTCCACAACAAATGCACACGTCCTGTATTTTTTTTTTTTGTGTGTGTGTGATTGGTCCAATCTTTAAGGCTCGGTACCCTCTTGCTACAAACAGGCAGCAGCGCGGCGGCGGCGACACAGAACACAGTCTCACGTCTGTGCTTGACTTTTAAATATGGCTGTTTTTTTTATTCTGATTGCTGAGCTGAAAGAGTCGCTCCTCCTGTCATCTGGGATGAGCAGCATGGATCTACTTTTTGTTGTTGTTGTGCTAAATCATTCTCTGGTCCACAGAGCTCTGTAGCAAAAAACTAGGTGCTCTACGGTAATGTGGAAGGTGATGGATGAGAGATGCTAATGGACCAAAAAAAAAAAAATGCCAAGGTAGATGAGGGAGAATGGATTAGTGGGAAATTAGACTCTGGTGGTGTATGCATTACCATCTGAATGGAGGAGTAAATGAACAATCGAGCAGAGGAAGTGGAAATCTATACTTAGCGGAGGATTAAAACTAAGCGGTGTAATGAAGAAACAGAGTGGACACGAGGACACACACACAGAGGAGGAGGAGAGCATCAAGCAGCTTCAGCAAACACAATCCCTTTAACACACAGACACGCATACACACACACACAGCATCACATGTCAATCTACATAAGAGGAAAGAGGGAGGCACATAGAGCACTAGCACTACGATGGACGAACGCACACCTAAAAAAGACACACACATACGCGCGCACGCACACACACTACTGCACAGGGTTCAGGTCTGCGTTCCACTGCACTCTCCTGGCTGCCAGAACCTCGCTGTGTCTTTTCACAGAAAGAAAGCAAAATAACCCTGAACAAATGGGACAAAAAAGGAACACACTTTGGATCCCACTGGCTATAATAATAAAAAAAAAAAGTAAACCAGAAACAAAACTTAGAATATAAAAAGAGCCACTGGGTTTTTACAGAAAGCATTTGTCTCAGTATCTGGCTTTTGAACAGCTCTACGCTTTTTCTTTTAGTCTACCAAGTATATACTATTAACCTTACCAGGCAGCTAAAATCTATACAGTACTGTCATGGTTCATATATTTATAGAAGATATACACTATACAAAGTTGGCAACAAAACAAATAAATCAAATAAAAACATAAATAAATACATGAAATCAGATTGTACAATAAAGTGTTTTTCTTTAAGATAGAGCACTCTGTTGAAGAGGTGGGCCATGGCAAGGTGAGAAAGGTGTAGGGGGGAAACAACAGGAGCGCTACCCTTGACATCCATAAATGAAAACAGTTCACTCCGTTTCAAAACGTTTCAGAATATGGCATTAGGTCAGCTAAGTGTATTGCTTAATACCTCCCTGATTAAAAAAAGGTCCACATCATGGCAGGATTGAAAAGCTGCTTCGACACATCACGTTTACAACCAGTGATGGTTCTGGTTGAGAGGTGGTGGTGTGGGGAGAAGAAGACGCGACATTTATATTTGGTGTGTCTGTGGACATTATGACTCCCCCCTCCGTGGGAGGGATGGTGCTGCAGGAAAAAAAAAAAAACTGGATTCGCTGTCCTTGCTGGAGACAGCGGCTGGCCGTATCTGCTGAACCGTGTCACATCGGTGGCAGAGACGGTCCTAAAAGAACATCTGAAAGCGATAAGCTCCATCCCTGCACTGTACAGACGCACCCAGCCAAGTACATAAGGTTGTGGCATATGGAAAGGACAGAAGTGAGTGTTAGAATCCCTGCAGTGAAAATAACTGGACTGCAGGTCTGTGTATCATCTCGTTTTATGAGCTGAATATAAAACATAAACATTTTAAATATCAAGGGGAAAAAATCATTATTTTTTATTTTTTGTTTGTTTTATTTTTTTTTTCTTGAAGCCAGGTTAGGGTTAGGGTTAAGGCTTCAAGAAAAAAAATCCTTATTAACGATGGGTCAGTAATATGGCAGTTTTTACATGAGTCAAAGAGCTGTTTTTCAGCTTGAACAGAGAGCAACCAATCTCAAAATCAGATTTTTTTGTTTTGGAAGGGGGTCAGTGAATGCATCATAGTAGCAACAGAGCAACTTTAAGGTTGAAAATCTTTACGGAGTAATATATTTGTAAAATATTGATGATCACAAAAGGTTTAGGAGCTTACTAAAATTAAACTATAGTTTTCACAGGAGTACATTTTCTTTTCAAATAGGCTGAGAAGTTTCAATAAAGAACTAGCTGCCTTTTAGAAAGGTGAAAGTACAAACCAAGTTTACTTTAGGAGCAGAGTGACTTCAGCAGACATGAGGAAGAACAGATGATTAAAACATTACTCTATTGTTACTTTTTCAGCTTTGTTTGTCATGAATGGATTTGAGAACATTTGGAGCCGAGGTAGGCTGTATTTATAATTTGACTGCTGTAACAGTTGTTTTTGTCACGCTAATAGCAATAAATCTAAAAAAAAAAAGAGAAAATGATCAATTGAAGGCAGTTATCAGCTATCTAATAGGAAAATCCTGTTTCACCGTAGAGCTGCGTGTATTCTTTTTGCTTTCTGTCACACAATAAAGTGCAACATCACTTCTGCCCCCTATTACATGTGAAATTATTGCTCATTCGTGGCAGAAAGGCTGTTAAATGATGGTGTATAGTGAATGAGTGAGTGGTTTAGTCTAACCCATCTAACGTCATGGGAGGTGAGGGTGCAGTAGGTGATGCAGCACCCCCTGATGCATGCAGGATGACATGCTTATTCCAAAACTGATTCATTCAAGCTCCAATAATAGTTTGATAATATTGAGTTTGGTGCATAAACCAGCTCAACTGCTTAAAACTCACAAAAAGTGGGAAAAGCATCATTAGTTCAACATTGTAAATTCATAGGACTGTATTTTTTTTTATTTCACATATAAAATGTGGACGTGTGTCTCACTGCAAATATTTGGTGTAATAAATTTTTTTATGGGTGTTTAGTCATAAAAATTAAAACACACTCACAGCACCCTGCAACTGAAACACGCTCCCATGGCTTTAAACTTATTCAACATTTAATCAGTTATTTTCATGTTGGACACAGCTGCAGATTATTTTAAGTTGAGCAGCAAATAAAATAAAATGGCATTTTTATGTTTGAGTGCAAAAAACATTAAATAGTTATAATCTACCTTGATAAGTAAATATATTGTAGACAAGTGTTTCACTGTTAACATTTAACTGCTATTAAATCAGAATTTAGAAATCAGAAAAATAAATGTTGCATTTTGTTTTTAGAGTAAAACCAAAATAGGCCAAAATTATCATTTGTAGATCAGAGTTCAAAAAAATAACTTTGGCAAGTTAGGGATTTAATTTTTCATGCTAATCCTGAACTTTTCTTGTTGGAGTTTGAGGTCCTTTCCAAATATCCCGCTGATCAGGAGAAAAGCCTATTATTGGGTCAGTTTGTGGTAGTTTAGTGCGTAATAGGAGGATGAGTCACAAGCATGCAAATTGTCTTTACAAGGTCAGCTTGGACGGGTTGCATCTACTCTGAACCCGCTCCCTCCCTCCATATAAGCCCAACCCCATGTAGCACAGCAATAATGACTCCTGATTCAATGAGGAAGGCATCATCAGTGTCAGTGCAGGGCCAATCCCGTCGAACACAATGGCATTACAGTAAATCCTCCAGCCTGGAAGCTGACAGGAGCGAGACGTGATGCCAAGCATGCAAGGTAGGGTGACTCCGCGGGGAGGTGTGTGGTCCTCTCTCACACACAGCAGCCCCTGAGCCCTCTGATGGTTGTGTGTGTGTGTGTCACAATGATGCTTCATGGCACTGAAAACACGCTACAATTTGTGTCGTAGTGAATTACCTGGACGTAATGGGTGGCAGTGTTGCTACAGTGAACGTGGGGATGCGGTGAGTATCACTCCTTCCCTTTTTTGTTTTGCCTTGCCTTGACCACATGACACCTCCAACAAATAAAAAAAAAAACGAAACAAAAGAAAACAAATAGCAGACATCAAAAGCCCTTATTCAAGAAGGGCGAGTAAAATGAGCTTCAACATCACCACTGGTATTCATAAACATTGGTTTTCCTTGTCGTTTCAAGTGACGAACAAAACTCTGCGTACAACAAATGATCTTTTTTTTTCTTTTCAACAACAATATTTACATAAAGTTATTTTAAAAACGGAAGGATTTTTTTTCTTCATGATGTTTTGTTAAGAAAGGAAACACAAGAACACTGGGCACACACATACTGTACACACACGCTAACCAACAGTCGAATGTGAACAGAAAAAGGAAAAATAAATTATTATATTACTCATTATTATTTTTAATATTCATTTAGGTAATATTCATACAATGCTTACTTAAAACCCTGATTGGGAGGAGTCACATTGGTTTTTCACCAGATGCTTAAAACAATTGAAAGGGTGAGTTAAAGGTGGGGAGGTGAGGTTTGTCTGCGCCGGGCAAAGTACACGCACACACACACATACACACATCCGCAAACTCACTCAACAAATTGACAAAGGTGAGCCAAGTGGGCTTACTCCAGCCATGACACAGCAGAATTCCTACAGCCTGGTTTTAATCCCCACATAAAGTTCTTAAAGTACAGAAAACAAAACTTAATATTCCAAAGACTTGCAGGAAAAACAGGCACCTCTCTAACACGACGAGTCACTGATGCTTAACTTCAGAGAGCCACATCCATCAAAGCGGGGCTTGCATGAACAAATAATAAATGGAGGAAGTCTGACAAGGACAAACAATATCATCAGGCTCTCAAGAATATCTCACTGATCCCTTTGGCAAACAGGTACGACCCCTCCAGCCAACAGAGCTGTGAGTTGTTTAGAAAGTAAACAGAGAAATGAAGGCTGCTGGTGACAGTGATGAATATGAGCGCGCACGGCCATGTAAAAGAACAAAAAGTCGAAAGGCGGAGAAACTTAAAGGAATCGTTCAGTTCTTTTGAAATTTGGTTCCGTGGAAAAGTTGTGAACATTTAATATCTTACCTGTTGTAGATTTGAGCAACCTCAGTTTAATCCTGATTGATTTGACAAGCTAACAGTTCGTCTGAGTGGAGCCAAAAACACTAAAGCATACATGTCAACCCCATTGAACATTTATCTGCATCTTGACCCTCAAAAATCTATAATTTTCACACAAAAAAACTTTTGTATTAGCAGACTGACAGGTAAAAAGAACAAGTAGCGGCGATAACAGCAGAGGATGGGGCGAGGTGGAGAGCTTATTTCTAGCATCAGAGCAGGTTGAGAATTTTTTTTCATACGGCCTACAGGCTGAGACATAAAATAAATTTAAAGCAGTTTTTAAAAAGATCTGTGAGATTATAAAAAATCCATGAGATTTCTCAATATGTCCATATATCCGCAAAATAGGATAAAAAACAGGGTAATTTACAGACAATACATACAACTTGACATGTATCATAAAGGATTGCTGCAAAATAGAATAAAAAAACACTGTTACATTACGATCAGTTTTCCATTGCAAGCTTATTCAAGCATAATTGTTGCCAGGCTGCAGCTAGCTTCTGCTACTGCCATTAGCGCTTGCAAATAACCACGAAATTCTTTATAAATAACTGCGTAATGCAAATTTGACAGCAATGCAAAGGTTTAAAAGCGAGCATTTGCATAAACAGCTATGAAACGTTTGAGATTAGAGCAGACTGCAGATATCCACTTAATTCTTGGCTCCACTTGGATTAGCCGTTAGCTCATGAATTCAGTCAGAATCAAAGTATATTTCTCCAAATTGAAGCTGTTTAGAGAGATATGTTCTGTATTGTTTATAGCGTTTTCACAAAACCACACAAATAATATGAACTAATGCTTTTGGGTGTAGGTCTAAAATATCAGCACACCAAGCCGAGCCTTAAGTAAATTCAAATATAAACTTCAACATGACGACTCAGTGGTTTTTATAGGAACATCCTGGGTTTGATCTCTGGTTCGGAGCTGGGGTCTTTCTGTGTGGCGTTTGTGTGGAGTTTCCTCCCACAGAACAAAAACATGTACACATTAAACAGCCTCCAGGTCCAGGCCTCCCTTTCAACAGAAATCTGTGATCTCAGTGGGATTTGTCTCTTTGAATTAAAGTTAATAACAAAAACTGCCTAGATATTTAAAAGTTTGAGAAACAGCTCATTTTTATTTCAACCTGAGGGAAAGAGAAATGTTTGTCTTAAAGCATAAGGTGGAACTTTGAAACTGTTTTTCATCTTTGGGGGTTTTTATGATTGTCCACGCCAATTTTCAGCTAATAGCTGATGAGTTATTTCAGTCTAGACAAAGTGTTCCACCAATAAACTTCTCTGTGTCTTTTAGCTACTCGTATAAATGAAGTGTCCAGTTAGTTTTTTTATAAATAGAATAAATTAGTTGCAGTAAAGTGATCATAAAGCTTTAAGGGATGTTTGCCAGCTTGAGCCAAACTTCCCGTAGTCCAGCAGTAACTCTCCACACCTGCAGCTCCTCATCAACTCTGCCGGAGGATGACTGTAATGATGAGAGACAGCACCGAGGCCAAACACAAGGAGACCAAACACCTCAAGTGAAGCTGATCTGAGAAAAAAAAAAAAAAACATAAAGTCTTGACTGGGAGCATCTGCAGCACTCTCCGGTTATATTCATAAGCTCCAGTTTGTTGAAGGTCATGCCTGACATCGTTGGAGCCAAGAAAACACGATATATCTAAAGACAGCTGGCAGAGCAATAAAACTGGGATTTGGAAACAGCTTTCACATTTTTTACTGTTTGGCTCTGAGCTCACCATCCGTTTTAATGTTGCGGCTGTTTGAGTGCAGTGAATGAAAACATAATGTCTGAGACTCCAGTGTATTTTATAGAGTGCAAGTCTCTTGGTGATTTATGTATTACCGTTATGCAGCGTTGTTTTCGGGAGCAAATGAGTTGTGTGAGCACAGGCTTCATTACAAACATGGACTGAGTGTTTGTTCCAGAATCAATGATGATTTTTATCGACGCTTGAACAAATTCAGGTTAAAAGATTTTGGCTTCTTCAAAGCTAAAATGGCTTTGGAGCGATGCACAACTACAGTTCAGCTCTGTAAGCTGCTCCCTTTTTTTTGTCCAAACAGTGCAGGAAAAATGTTATTCATAGGATTTTCATTCAAGAGGTGATCTGTATTCAACAGCACTCGGTGCTGAGAGTTTTAAAAGCCCCCCGACCTCTTAGCCTTCCAGCCTGCAGTCTTACCTTCCAGGACTGGCGGCATCACACTCCTGATGCTAAATATAATTTTTACAGGGTCACTGATGACTCAGCTTTATGAACCCCCCGTGGGAAAGCCATTTATCTCTCCTCGAGAAACGTGGTGTTTTGTTGAAAGCTCGTCGGCAGAACGTGGCGTCTTCGGCTGACAGGGATTAGGTCGAGCGTCTGAGCGGCAAGCGAGGAGGTGCAGCGGTTTGCACCACTGGTTCACGTAAAGAAGACTCTCCCGTACACCTTTCAGTGTAAAGCTTCGCTTGGGAGTGGATGTTCTCCCAGTTAGTTAAATAAGGGTTTGCAAACGGGTTGTAGGTGTCACTGTGCATGATTGTCTGTCCTTGTGATCTGATTCTTTTGGGAATGGCTTCAACTCTCTTAGCGGTAAAGCTAACTATAACCCTTGTGCACACGGCTACTAATGATGGCACTCAGTGTTTTATTCCTACTACTGCAAGTAGTGACACCCCACCCCCCACCCAGGTCCAAAGAAACCGATATTGCTCCTTTCTGACCACCTAATGGGAGAGTAATGTGCTGTGACACTGCAGGCAGCGGCTTGTCAAAACAGTGAGCCCTGTTCCACGGCTGTCCAATTGTTCTGAAGTGTGCTGGACTGGATCAGCGCTTCACAGCAGCCAGCACCGAGGCTCACGTTAAAAAAAAAACGAAAAAAACACCCTGCCCAGAACACTCGGCGCACACCGTGAGCTGCCCAGAACAACTACCGACACTCAGTAACAAGATGCTGACCGGGCTGCAGCTGCACAGCTGGGATATTTATACCCATGTTGTGCAAGAATAAAAAAAAGAAAAAGCAACAAGTTAGCAGAAGCTCTTCTAACACTACAGGGGTTTGTCATTTAGAGATAAAACCAAAGCTGTGGGAGGAAAAGAAAACATTTAAGAGCTCACACAGAACCCTGCTTCATGGGACCTTGTTAGAGGAGAAATGCCAGAGTTGCAGCTGGTAAAGTCGAAACGAGCAGAAGCCTGCATGACAGTTTGTCATCCAGCTCTATTAAAACAGTTTTGTTCTTACAAATATCAAGCTGAGCTGAGTGCGCAGGACAATGTGAGACCTGCTGCCACTGAGGTAGACTACAATCTGTGGTGCTTTCCAGCTCACACAAGTCAAGAGATAATATCTGATCCGCTTCTACGACGTTCACAGTGGCAGAGCAGGCCAACAGCTAACGTTACACCCAGACTGCCTGAGACAAAATCCTTCGTTGTTTTTGTGATTCACCTCAAAAAATAAAAAGGTAAATGTGAGTCACCCCATCGAAGGATTGAGTCACAAAGTGGTATTTGGAGAACTAGTCAGCTATGGCTAAATGTGGAAGTTTACATTTAGGTATTTCAGAATGGAACACAGCCTTTGCTGTTGGTGAGCAGCTCTTGTTATGATGTCATTATTCTGAGACAAAGGCAAACAACGTTAACTCTGCTAATGCTTCCCTACAAGATATCAAACTTGTAGTTATGGGCAGCTGCCCTTCAAACTACCGGACCACAGGCACCACCCATATTGTTTTCAATTACCACATTTTTGAGTTTAAATTTCAAATGTCATTTCCAGCAGCGTTAGCAGCATTAGCAGCGTTAGCAGCGTTAGCGGTTGCTATTGTCTCAGTATTATGTTGTCCTAACAAGAGCCAAGCATCAGCAGCAAAGCCTGCGTTCCATTCCGAAATACTTAAACGTAAGCTTCAACATTTAGGATTTAAATTTTACATTTGGATTTACACATTTAGCTTTAGGATTTAACATTTACATATAATATTTAACATTTAAATTTAACATAGTAATAATTAGCAAAATGTAAAAACAGTGAGCTAAATAACAATAAAATGTTAATGGAAAAGTTTTACACTTAGATAATTTCTAACAATGAGTTAGTGACATTTTTTAACATTAATTAAATTAACATAGTTTCCCCTTTAAAATTACAAAAAATAGGATTCCGACTAAAGACCACTGGGTTATCCTGATTTGGGAGATAAATCAAGCCATATCTCTGAACCACTATAATATAAAGATATAAAGATCCAGGAATCAAAATTTAGCTTTAAAAGCATGAATGTAAAAATTGGCTTAAATTTGACTTAATCCTCAGTTTGATGTGACTCGTCGCATATTTTTATATTGGTGTACAGAAGCCACAACATGTAGATTGTTGCTCATAGCTCTGACAGGCATTTTGTGCGTAACCAGCCTCTGTGTGACGAGCAAACGTGTCCTGTATCTCCATCCTAGCCTGACATTTACAATGTTAGCAGGATTTTTTTTTCATGCACACACACACAGACACACACACACACTTTCACACATTAATTCAGAGATTTAAAAAAAGACCCAGAAGAGGAGGATGAGAGCCCTACATCCTCCTGTGTCTTCCACTTCATCTACGAAGCCCAGAAATCACAGAGCAGACGTCACCTCCCCCTCCCCGAGCACTGCCAACCCTTTCAGATTCTCCTCCCTTGATTTTAAACCACAGCTATAATCATCATCAAAAACTAGCGTTCATTATTGTTGTTATTACATTTTTAAAAAGTGCAAAATGAACTTTCCCCCCGTGCCTCATTCACAAGGCAGGGCAGTAGAGGATGGGGAAACAATGGCAGTAAGAAGAGCAAATAGAGCGCAGGAAGAGAAAGAGAAAAGAGAAGTTTTATTTTTCCGCTGAAGTTGAATCGTGGTTGAAGAGAAGAAGTTTTTTTTTTTGTCTGCTGAAGTTGAATCGTGGTTGAATCCCGTGACGGACGAGCCACCAGCTCGAAGGCAGAGCACAGTGTGTGTGTGTGTGCATGAGCACAAACGTCACACTTTGCTTTTTGCCTCCATTTTTTTTTTCATGTTAACATTGGAAGATTCAAATCTGTTTCCTCAGTTGGCGTTGCTGTGAAAAGTGACATCATGGTATCTCGGGATGGAAGGGTTGTTTTTTTTCTTGTTTCTTTGTTGTTGTTTATAACTTCTGTTTTCTCTCTCCGCGTCAAGGTGTCTATGTCTGGGAAAAAAAAAAAAACAGGAGATCGTGCTCCCACTTTCCCAGCTTTGGAAAGTTCAGTTCTGTTTAGTTTTTTTTTTTGTCTGTTTGTTTGTTTTTTATTGT
>JAUBOC010000011.1:10505120-10515807 GCA_032275365.1 Anablepsoides cearensis | reverse complement strand
CCCCCCCCCCCCCCCCCCCCCCCCCCCCAACAGACAGGCAAAACACACACACAAACACACACACACGTAGAACATAGAAGATAAGGTTGAGGATATATGACAGGTACGGGTGAGAGCCTCGCAGACACACACATTCACGTGAACGGACATATGGAGGCAGGCGGGGCCTTTTTTTTTTTTTTTTAGGTTTCACCGTCCTGTAATACTATCCTGTTTGGTTTACCTGACCGAGGGCCAGCAGCTCGAAGAGAGGGGGGGGCGAGAATGTGGGGGGGGGAAGACACTCCACTTCTAGGCTGGAGAGAGACGCGAGAAACAGAGCCCATCCCACTTCCCAGCATCCTTTATTTTTATTTTTATTTTTTTTTTATTCAAACATTCAGACTCCGCCCTTCTGCAAACATGTCACACTCAAGCAAACACGCTAAGACCACGGAGGGGTGTGTGTCACCGTGTCTGCTAAGTTTCAGAGCCGCCTGCTAAGATCTATAATAGTTTGAGAGTCATAAAATCACCGCACAGTTACGTATAACTCATCATCCACATAAAAGACTTTAATAGGCGGTCCTGCTGCTAAACGTCCTGAAGCACTGGTTCAGATCATTTAAGGTGGAGTTCCATGGTAAGGTCCTAAACAGTCAGTATTTTACCTGCTGTAGATAGATCTTTGAATGACCTCAGTTCCGATCATCCACTTATTTTCTGCCATTTTTAAATGTTTTTTTTTATTTAGATGCCATTTTTTTATAAATCACCGTACAAGACAAACTTCTTGTGGTTCAGTAAGCTGACACAGCAGGCTAACGCTAACAGCTGCAGCTCATTATTAGGATTTTCAAACTTAAATACCTTCAATTGTAAGGATTTTAAAAGTGTCTCTCCTCTGCTTGAGAGAGATGTTTTGGAGATGTGTGCTGAAACTTAACTTAACTTTTCATTTAAAACATGTTAAATATGAAAGCAAAGAATAGCCACATTTTTTTTTTTTTTTACTGTTACGCTCTTTGAATAGTTTTTATTATTTTGTTAATTCGGAAATTAGTTTTTATGCTCAAAAATACTTTGTAGGAAAAATGCATTTTTATTGTGCTTTCCCCTATTTAGTCTACTTCATATTGATCACAGTGCTGTGAGTGAACAAGTGAACATTTCAAAACAGCAATGGTTTAATTCTGATTGGACTCAAAGGCTTTTATTATAATAATAATTTAAAAAAAAGCTAGGATTCTGGTTACTTTATTTAAGAGCCTATTATTCTTTCAATAGGGAAGAAACTGAATGTATAGAGGATGATGTTCACAGGTTGTTTCTCTAACCTTATATACAATGCTACAACTATCACATGGTAAAACATCTAAAGTTAAAATTTCTCAGCATTTTTACCAAAACAACTAAATTATTGAAAATATTCCTCATTTTCCCATAGCTGCCCTTTGACATCTTGCCTTAAGGCTTATTGTGTGATCTTCTTAGAGCTTCTTGTAAAACAAGAACTGATCCACCTTTAGCTCGAGGGTCTTTGTGGGATCTTTTGGCTCTCTGGCCTTCTCAGTCCTGCCTAACATTATTACAACATGCATGCACCCAAGAATGCATTGAGGAAACAATACTAAACCTGAAAAGGTAAAATGGTAGAGAGTTCATAAAAGCATCGTAATTTTCCACAACAAGCTAACAGCTAATCTGAGTGATGCAAAGCGGATTGCTTTCTCCTTAAAACTTCTTTAAAATGTCATAACTGTTCATGTGAATGTTAGTTTCTAAACAATTACATCGCCATCGGTTTTGCATTACAAAGCTATTTTTCATTGAGTATATTCTGGTACATTAAGTGGTTATTTGCAAGCACAAATAAAATTCCACAGCGAGCAGCTGTAGCGCTTCTGCCAAGAATAACTATGTAATGCAAAACTGACAGCATTAAAAAGGTTTATATAAAAATAAACGTTAGCATGAACCATTACAAAATTTGGGGGATTGGAATTTTAAAATAAAAGCAATCCGCTTTAATCTCAACCTTTCATTAGATGACCCCATCATTCTGGTCAGACTAAAATTTGAAATCTTCAAATCCAAAAAGCTATCTGCAACAGGTAAGATACTGCATGTTCACATTTCCACTGAAGTCAACTTGAAAAAGTCTGAACTGTTTAAGCTCTTACCCAAAACATTGTTACATCTACTTACTTCCTGCTTGTTTGAACGGTAAGCTTGTCTAAATTACCACTGATTACTAAGATTTATTTTTGCAATAAGCAACAACTATTAGACACAGCCCTCTGTGTATGCTCCTTGCACTGAAACCCAAAAGAAAAATAAAACCATAAAAACCTTCTTAATGTTGATCTTTTTAAGGCACCATTTCATGGCTTTTTACCCACACCGCTGCTATAGGAAAGATAAACTGCAAAGAAGAGCACTGTATAGTCAAAAGATGAGTTTAGCGCCTAACCTATCTTTAACAGTTCATCATTCTGCCTCCCTTTATGTTCTCCCAACACTCGCTGCAATTTAGTTCTCATACCTCAGAGCTCAACCGCAACAACTAACTTATCATTCAGGGCAGCACGGGCGACACTAAGTCATCAAAAGCTTTTTAAAGGTCCATTAGAACTGCAAACTCCACCAAATGGAGTCCGCCGCGTGTTTTTGAATCCTGATTTATTTCAGAGATTGCCTCTGGAGGTGGAAGCTGCTGCGTGTGTGCCACCTGTTCTGAGGCAGAGCACGAGAGTCCCGGGTTAATGCTCCTAATAGCTCATCTCCCAGTCCGCCATCCATCTATCTGGATCCACAAGATGAGAATGTGTACCAGCATGTATACCTGCTGGCTAGAGTGCGGCCGCTCGCTCTAAAGCGTGTGAGGAGTACCACGGGAACTCTCCCTCAGTAGCCTCGTTGAAGAAAGATGGATTTGTTCCCTGATATTTCTCCTGTTCGTCACTGACCTCTAGATGTATGAAGCTTCCACCCTGCCCCCCGCTTCTCCTCGTGACTCTGTTTTCTCTGACCTAATGCTGCCCGGCTCTTAGTGCGTAGCCGAATGCATCCCGACATTCCCCCTGTGATGTGCGGATGAGCGCCGTGGCTGCAGGGAGCCACAGCTTCGGGGACGTCTTTACCGGAGTCCCTGAGGACTCTGTTGATTAGTCAGGCCTGAAAAGCTTTTGTCACAGGAGGAGCACTGTGTCAGACGAGCACAGCCCTGCATAATCAATTTATGTGTTTTCTTTTTTTTTTTAACGATAAATGCTCTTTTATGACATGAGCATTTTTGGGGCTTGTACCAACGAAAAAACACCCGTTTTGGTTGTTTTGCTTTTATGCATTAAAAGGTGTCCTACAGGTGATAATGAGGCAAAAAAAAAACAAACAGAAAACATCAAAACAACAATTTGAATAAAATAACCAAAAAAAAGGAAACATTTCACAAAAGAAACCCAGAAAAACAAACAATAAAATATTTTGTAAAATAAAGAAATCAATACTGTTCTAAAAAAAAACATTGAAAACTCAAACCAGACAAAACAAAAAAGAACAGCCATCAAGAAAACTCAAGATAAAATAACATTTCAGAAAGAAAAAACAACAACTAAAAAGTAATCTGGTGATTTTGTTAAGTGATGTTCTGCCAAATAGTTATCAATAGTTGAGCTGAGGCATCAATCACAGTGTAGCAACTCTACAATAACTAAAAATAAACTTGTACTTTTGTCAGGACTACATTCGCACTGCAGACTAAAGTGACCCACATCTGATTCTTCTACGACACTCTGAACTGACAAATCAGGGTTTCGTTTTTTTTTTTCTAAATCCAACACAGTTCTTTTTTATATGTGGTATAAAACTTGGATGAAAATCTGATGTTTTTTTAAAGCAACTGTGGTCTGAATGATCCTGTCACATTTCGGCTGTAGTGGGTATGGCGAGGTGAATGGGGATGGATAAAGGAGTGAGGGTCTGCTAAATGGACCCATTGTTCTCCCCAAAAAGACACGGAGCTTTAATCAAACCTTTATGACCCTTGGATGAAGAACACGAGGTTAGAAACGCTCAGTGTTCTCAGGATCCATAACGAGGTCCACAAAAATTATTTTTCTTTTTAAGATTTGAAACATTCTACACCAACATGATGCTAACACTTGTTTACCAACAGGTTGGATCATATCAATACTAGCATGATGAGATCATTGAGTTTGTCTCTACTTTCAGTCACACAGCCTTGAAGTGCTCTTCTGCAGCAGAGTAGGCCTGAAGCAAGAAGATCAAATGTAAACACTGGACAAAACAAGCACAGCAGTTAATATCTTTGTCTTCTTTGATTGCACAACTGCTGAATCAGTCCAAACATGCCAACATGTATCATCCATGTTTACTTCTGTAAACACATGGTGCTGTGTTACATAATGATGGTGGGGGAAACGCTGCATTATGTAAACGAACAAGTATTATTAACTTTTACTTTTTAAATTAGTTTCATTCTGTTGCATTGAATCATAAATTTAAAATTTAATTTATTTTCATATTAAATTAAGTAAAAAAATGTTTTAAAATTATTTTTCATTGACAGAAGTCACCAGTTTTACTGCTGTAATTCAAAGTAGGATGTGGATGACCTTACAAAATAATTGAATCTGAGCCTAAACATTGAAACATTAAAACCTGCAGCAATCGCAGCCTTGAACATGAATAAACTTTTGGTTTGACATAATTTACTGATATATAGAGGTTTAATTTGAGCTACACCAGGTGGACAATTTGAAGAAAAAGTTGTTTTAAAAGCTGAAAAAAAATGATCAATTTGGCCATTGTTCAGCTAGTTATTAGCCTAGCTTGGGAAAAGACTTAACAGATACTGATAACTATTTGACAGAATATTGTTTTAAAAATCATCTGACTGTCACAAAACAAGAAAAAACGGAAACTAAAATGCTAAAAGGAACTAAAAGTTCCAAAACTACATCAAATCAAAACATTTTAAAAAGAAATAGTGTGATGAATTACCAAGCTCAACAAAAAAAGAAACATTAAAAGAATAATTCAATAGAAAAGAATAAATCAGAATAACAAAGCAAAATACAATGTTCAACAAACTCCAAAGAAAAAAACTACAGTATAAAAGAAAAAATAGAAACTTTTTGCAAATTGTTCACATACACCAAAACAGAAACAACAAAACGGATCATCTTTCAGAAAACACATCATAGTCATAAATCACAAAACAAAAATCTAACTTCTATCAAAATATATTTATAAGGAAATAAATACTAGCTTACTAACAGCTCAGTCCTTTTAGTTTAAACAACATTTTATGTCTCATAAAGATTGAACTCTCTCTCAGACTAACATGATGTAGGAACAAAGACACAATAATGATGCTAAATAAATTCACATTTATATTGATTTAGCTGTAGAGGTCACAACCTCTATCCTCTGTGTTCGTCTTTTATAATGACCTAATTAATTATAAATGATATTATACGGCCCAAATAGCAATAAATCTCTCTGAGTGCATCGTGTCTTTAAGGCACAGAAATATACATCTATGTCTATTTATATCTCAGAGAGAGAGAGGGAAAAACTCCACTGGCTTACACAAAGTTATGTAATGTGGATGGATGAATAATTGAAGGACAACAGGCAAGTGGATTGAATGTTAATGTGGCTATGAAAGGATATGTAACCCACCTCCTCTGTACTAACCCCCCCCCCCCCCCCCCCCCGGTCCTCGTCGGACTGTTTACTCGCTGCTAAAAGCGAGGTCTGGATTGAAAGGGCCCCGGGGGGGAACCGAGGCTCCTCTTCGCGGCAACGAGACGCCGAAGAAAACCTGCCGAATATGTTCACTGACATGCAGCTGAATTGTAAAAGTGAAGCCCAACGAGGCATTAACGAGCCACTCTGGCATACTAATTTGGCCCTTTTGAAGAACCACAACCTACACACGCCTGATCTGAAAACTTCTGCTCAAACAACCTTTTGCTCCCAAACCTCGACCTGAAGCTCTTTATCTCCACCGCTGACTCTGCTGCAGCCTCATAAACACGCAGCCACTCAAGAACCGCTTTCGCCCAGCTCCTGCATACACGCGCGCACACACACACACAAGGTCAGTGAATAATGGATATCACACACTACAACACCTTCTCGCGGCCGGCAGGGAACACAGTGTGGTGGTCTGGATTGCCTTTAACTATAGTGGAGCAACAAAGCAGCATTATCAGCAGCACTCCTTTATGGTGGTGCCTCAAGCACTTCCCATACATTTCACTGTGACTGCCTTTCTTAGTCATCGTCATAAAGTACTGTTGTTACAGGAGAGGCATTTAGGTCAAAAACACTAACCTTATCTGAACTGATCAGATAAATTAAGAGTGATGGATTATGTTGATTCATAGAAGCGTGTGAACTATTTATAGTGACACACAAGCAGCAACTAAATATACAATCTGAATAAGTTTTAGCTAATTTGCCCTTTGAGATTTTTTAAAAATGGAATAATTTAAATATCTTGAACGGAGTTCTGTAAAAATGAAAAAAGCAGTCAATATTTTACCTGCTGTAGATAGCTTTTGATTGACCTCAGTTTGGAGAAAGATATCAATTCTGACTAGACGGACTAGCTAACGATTGGTACTAGTCTAATGCCTGGTTCTAATGGCAAGATTTAAAAAATGTCAGGTTGAACATCAAAACCTGAAAAATCCCACACATGACAGGAAATCTCACGAGATCTAATGTGACTTCAGAGTAAATAAACATGGCTGACAAAGAAGAATCAACAACGATAGTTTGTGGACTATTTTTAACAGAGAGAAAACAAAAAAAAAGTCTACGATTTCCACAGGTTTTATGGTGCACCGTGACAGTTGTTTTGTCTTCTGTAGTTTGGATTCCACCCAATGTCACCTCAACAGTTTGTTTGTCCTCGGGGAACATGCTGGGATGTTGGGCCAAGACAACCCAACAAGTTGAATATCCTTGATTTGCAATCAGGCGTCCTTTCAAGTCGACTAGATCACTCTTAACTCACCACAGATCATCTTTAGAGCCATTATGATAATCAAAGCATCTTTAAGGTTGTCAGAAGGGCTAAATCGGTTAAGTTAAGCAAACTCCTTGTATGTGCAAATATACTCTGCAAAAAATTAACATGTTTTTAAATTTTTCACAATTCACAGGTGCTCAAAGAACTTGAACTTCTTTGGTCTACCGTACAAAAGTAAATGTAAATAAATTACATTATGATGCAGTAATCCACTTTAAGCTTACCTCTGTGTGGACTAGTTGTTAGCTCGTCAACCTGGTCAGAATTAAACTCTCCAAACTAATGCCGCCCTATCTACAACAGGTAAGATAATAACCGTTTAGAACCATTCAACCCCACTACTAAAGATCTGAACCGTCACTTTAAAAAAAAGCATTTCTGAAGTGCAGACTGAAAAAATAAACCCATTTCTGAAAACATGTAGAAAATACTAAAACAATCTGTTGTATTTTGTTGTGCTTTTTTAATCTTTCTGTTCCCTAATTTGTTTACATACTTTTTGGCTTCTTTAACCTTTTTTTTTTTATGTTTTTGTTTCACTGAAGAAAAATTCTCTCTACTGGACGACACACCTTAAATAATAGAAACCATCGGGGCAAACTTAAATATTTATACTCTTGTTTGCTCTGTGTTCAGAGTTGCATGAGCTCTAGAGTAAGTTACGTGTGGCTACAGTACGTTGGAGGGATTTTAGTTACCACTGCCTGTTTAGTTAATGTAGGGCAGCTCAGCCGTGCACGCAGGAGCTCTGCTGTTCGTCAGGAGCAAGAGAGAGAACTCACTTTGATCCTGAGCGTTTTATTCTCACTAATCACGTTAACTTCAGAGGCTTTGTGTTTGGCTTCACCAGTGACATGTTGCTCAAACAAAAGCTAATAAATTCATGAGGTGTACGATGAGCGATGCGGGTGCAGATGAATGATGGGGGGTAAAAAAACACACGTGTGATGATCCACAGGGCGATGAGGGCAAGAGACGAATGAAACTGCTTTTTTTATCTCCCCGTGTTTAGAATGAACAATATGAAGGATGATTGATTAAATAATGCTTCATCTGTTAAACCAGCTCTGACGCACCGAGGGAATGTCTTCCCAGGAAGCTTATATTCTGCATTTCTAATAAACCGTCAACTTTAGCAGCCAGTTAAAGGAAAACCCTCATTATACTTTAAGATTTGTCATTTGTAATAAAACAAATATCGAAACAGATAATTAATATGCTGAATGGGGCGGGTAGGAGTGACCGTGAAAAGTTTTTTTTTTTTTGGTGGTATCTCACTGGGCTTGGAGACTAGTTGGAGACTCACAATTGCAAAAAAGTAGTAATTTGCAAACAACTGACCAGCAAGTCTTAAGAGTTTCTGAAATGAAATTATCTTATTATTGTATGAACAGCTTGCAAAACTGTGTCCACATTTGACTACGGCTGCATGATATCAAGAAAACCTGCGATAACAGTGCTTAATATTGCAATGGCGATATGACTTGCGATAAATCCAAAACTTTTTAAATATGCAGTGTTGATGTTTTTCTGCTCTGGGTTCAGAGCAAAAAACAACTAATACATCATTTCCATTACAACATGATGTAGTGATTATGATTTGATGTTGACATAAATGCAAATACTGGAGCCAATCATTTATTGCAATTTATGCATTTTTGCCATATGCATATTGCACTGGCTGTTGTCGCGATAACGATAAATTTGCGATATATTGTGCAGCCCTACATTTGACCCAGATAGGCGGAATTGGTCTTGTTATTTTAAACTACTGATATTCATGTATAATACGATCATCATTTTTCAAGCTTAAAAAGCTAATCATCATGTTATGAGCTACCATTAATTTCTGACAGACTTCAGGATTTTTCAGCCCTTGCAGAGCGCCGCACTTGTGTTTTACTGCAGAGCTGTGGAGGACGAGCAGCGGAAGTTTCCAGTTCTGTGTGTTGCTGACAAAAAAGCTGCTCCCAGACCAGAGCAAACTATGTTAGATTATTAACATGGGTTTATCAGAACATGCAACTGAAGTCCAAGTCTTTTTTTTACATCGCCACCGTTGACAAGAAATTTTTTTTTCCTCTGACTCCAGTGAGTAAACAGCTACGGTAAATATGCCTCGCTATGCACGACTTACAATGGGGTAAGGGAGGGAATAAAGCAGAAGACTAGACCGTCCAAACCTGCAGCCAATATTGTCTGGTCGTTGCAGTTGACCAAGGACCTGGCCCACCCAGACCAGGCTGTGTCCTTCAAAGGACGCAGCCCCTCAATTTTGGACACAGCTTACAAATTTCACATGGAAATTGAGAACCCCTGCAACCATTTTAAGACACAGAGATCCCCTCGCAGAAGCTGTTGGTAATCTCCAACACTCACATCCCAGTAAGATCCAACCTTTATTATAACATCATCTGTGCTTCTTTATTGTGCTGCGGCTGTAAGCTGCTCGTCGTTCTGTTTCAGGTAAAAGAAATGAACTGAACTGCAGGTTAATCCTGAAAATACCACAATGCACTCAGACACCGTTAATCACTGTGGATCCTGAGGGCCACATGCTGGTGCCTCGCTGCTTTTCGAGTCTGTCAGCAGATTTTACAACCCATTTACCGAGGGGGGGTTTTAAGTAAAAGCTGAAAAGGCCAGAAACACGTTGCAAATTAGACAGACAGATTGTTCGTCTCGGCAGCTGTGGACGTCTTCAGCAGACTGAAGGTGAAGAAAAAGAAACTGTTGGCTCCGTGATTACATTGTTTTTATGATAAATAAAGTTGTCCAACGAAGAAAATGTGGACCTTCACACTGTTCAGAGCAAATACAAAAGAGCGTATGCATTTTAATAGAGCCACAGTTTTGAATCATATTTGAAATTAATGAGACACTTGTGAGAATGAATCAGTGTGACGAGGATTTGTTCACCCTACTTTGCCATTTTCCTTTAAGGTGTGTCATTATGCATCACCAAATGCTCTCCCATTTGTCACAGAATCAGTGTGAGGTTAAAAGTGCTTAATTGGACTGCAGGAGGAGACTGAGTTTGTTTCTCGTAACGAATAAAACGAAGGACCGGCCATGTCTACAGAGGACACACCCCACCTCGCAGGTTTTTATTAAAAACTGCTCCAACTCCTCAACAGAAACACAAAATATAATTATTCTAATGGACGAGGAAGATGCGAGCGAGGCTGGTGTGTCCTCGCAGACGAGAGGAAATATTTTTGACTCGTAGTGTGTAACGGCTGACAAGGAAAAAAAAGGGGGGATGAGCTATTTTTAGCTGCATGTTTATGTAAGTGACTAACATGTTGTGGAATAATGAGGAAGGCTCTCTGGGGCCCTGTGTGGAGCTGCAGAGACGAGACTCTCGGAGCAGCGACTGAAGGGAGCTAATGAGCACGAGGGAGAGGAGAACGCAGCGGCAGAAAAAGGACTGGGATGATAAAAGCATGAAAAGGCAAAAAAAAAAAAAGGAAATACAACAATTACCAGCAGGAGGTCTGAGGCAGGCAGGAGTGGAGAAAAAAAGGCATAAAAAAATGAAAGCAGTGAAGAAAAATGTCATTGTGATACAGTTGTGGTCAAAAGTTTACATACACTTGTAAAGAAACATAATGTTATGGCTGTCTTGAGTTTTCAATA
>JAUBOC010000011.1:10471751-10486596 GCA_032275365.1 Anablepsoides cearensis | reverse complement strand
TCCTGACCAGGGATTGCTTGTATAAGTGGACTAGTGGGGCTAATACCTCCCTGGTGTTTAAAAAAAGTGTTAAAATACATTAAAAACACAAATTTAAAATATTGTATCGCATTTTGTGAATTTCACAACAAAACAGACTCGAGAAAGTCTTTCCAAAGGGCGAACATTTCACAGCCCCATTTATTTAATGTCTTTTTTGGTACAGAATGATTGACAGACATCTTGTCCCACCCCATTGGTTTGTGGGTTAAGGACTAATTTTGTTCAGTCCAGGATCAGGTAAAGCCCACAGGCTTTAGACAATGAAAGTGGACATACACTAACATGCCTGGAGCACAAGTGTATGTGGGTGTAGTTTGGTGTAGATTGAACAGGTGGCATGTTAAGCAAGACTAACATAAACGAGGTGGATTAATTCATTTCTCATCCATTTCCCCTCATGTTTTTGGAGGAAAACTGGAAGTGAATAGGTTGGAGGTAGATGGACCAAAGGATATTGAAATACAGCAAAAGGAAAAATGGCCTGGTTTCAGTGAAAAGGCTGGCTAATGTGTGGTAATGTGTGTAACGTGTAGCTAACAAATCTCTTTCCTGCTTTCTGTGTTTGCTGTTCCAAAATGATATCTCTGTTAGCCCACCCTACAAATATCCCCAGACTCCACTGATCCTAACCCAACATGAAAACCAGTGAGTCGTGCTTCTGTCAAGACAAGATTTTACAACGATTTGCAATGATTATTTATATTTTCACTTCAGCCAGGAAGCACTAAATATGCATAAAAAGCAGCAATGGGTTATTTATCATGAGAATAACAGAGTACAATCTATACATTGTAGAGACCATATGGGAGCATATGGGATTTTTTAATTTCTGTGTACATGTCCCAGCCTGCATTGTAAGCCTTTTTTTTGTAAAAGTACCAAAGTGATGAATATGTTCTAGTTCTAGGAAAATAAATCAAAGGCAACAGGACTTTCTATTTCAACCTGAAATGTGTTTTTTTAACTTCACATCTGTGTGAATTTCTCTGCAGATAATGTAGGGATGAAAAAGTGACAAACTTGGCCTCTGTAGGTTGAGGTCTGCCTTGACTCCCCCTCCAGAAGGATTTTGTGATTTTAAAATGTAATTTAAGCATTCTGGCATACTCAAGTAAAAAATACATAAACTATCCTAATTTAATTAGGACATACACAGGAAACTAAAGTTGTCCATAACGTTAGAAGTGACCATTTAACATAGACCAAACTGTTCCCTTCGTCCATGGGAACGATGTGGCTGTCATCCGTCTTGATTGTGATTGGCCAAATGAATCGTGCTCTACCAAAGAGCTTTTCTGAAGAGGGCAACCTTGTTTCTGAAAGTTTAGTCGATGGGAAATGTGTCAATGTCTCTGATCCAACACTCCCACCACCTCCAAATAAATCATCAGATCTAGATGATTCATGTAAATAACATTTAGTTTTGCTGAAAAGCGACCAGTTTGCAGGTATGTTAAAATCATCTGTGGACAGTAAAACATTCAGTGTAAGTCTATTGAAACAGTGTCAATGAGAATGCATGTCATAATCACAAAAATGCTATCAGGCAAGTTGTAATTTTTCTGTCATATCAACTAGTATTGATGACGATGCTGTCTGGAGACATAGAGAAATAAATACAATTCTTATGGGAATATCAAGGAAGAGGCCGACAGCGGGAACAACTGATCAATCATGTAAGGTAAATGTTCAGTATGTCAATTTGGCAAATGTGTTTCCATGTTCCGGAAAATCCAAAAAACACCTCAATCGAGTGTAAAAACCTTTTTGTGAAATTAAGGAAGTCCACCTTTTCTAATGCAATTCTTCAAAATGAGCATAAAAAACGACAGAAACACGTCGTTTTGGTGTTTTTTTTTGCACATTCAGATCTTACAATCCAAGTCATATACGCCACAAAGTAGGCAAATGTGTGCTTCCTGTAAGACCCACACATACACGCAAAGTCAGAGCTGACAGCTGCTGGGAAATAAAATGATAAAGCGTAAAACGGTGATAATATCTAACACAAACAAGGACACAAAAGCTGCTCGTGTCTTGTAGATTCAGCTTTAATCTGAACTGGAAAAGGTCAACAAATGAATAAACACTGACAGGATGACGAGGTAAATCACGTCATCCTGCAGGGAGGGTTGGATTAACATCACGTTTAGGTAAAACGTCTCTTTGTAACCTAAACATAAAGAAAAAGTACTTTGGTGAATTATACTATTTTAGTAATAGGCTTCTTTTTCATTTAACGTCTGTGAACTTTGAATAAGTCAGCAGGGGCTCCGCCTGCATTATTAAGACTATTCATAATTTCTTTTATTGCGCTTAAGGATTTCATAGCTGCTATTACTGCCTGACATAATGACTTCAACATGCAGGCAATATTACTGCATAAATTGAAACAATGAGTGACAGAACAGTCATGATTTCTTACACAATATTTATGTTGTTCAGTCTAAAACTACTAAAATTATACTACGGTAGACTCTGCCTCATAATCAAACCACAACAAATACTCTTCCATGAGAATTTATTGGATATACTGTAAAACCGTCCAGGAAAGTGGGATGGCACAGGAGATGAGAAGAAATGAAATATTAAAATGAATAAAATATACAAGAAAAAGGAAGCCAGAGCAGGAAAGAAGAAGATGGTTGAAGAGTAGCTTGTGAAACAATGAGATGGGAGGGACAGGGGGACAGGTGCAAATGAGAACTGAGTGAAACAGTGAGTGACAGACAGTCCCAAGTGGATTAGATTCAAAATAAAAAAAAGGGAAAGAGTCTCCTATTCTGCAGCAGGAAGCTCATTTTTCTTTCTATGCACAAACACAGCTTCAGAAAAACTCTCTTTCCCAGAATAAATCCAGCTCATTCACAAGAACGGATAACAAACACTCTTCAAGGAGAGGTGTGGAGGCAGCAAAAATCTATAACGCATAATATGACAAAGCTCAACGGCTCTAACAAACAGAGCCAGAAGACAATGAATAAAATGAAGTCAATACCTCGTATCTGGGCTATAGAAAACCAATAGGAGACAATCCCCACCTGCACTTTTGTTCCACTACAGAGGGTTTCCGGTGGTCCGGCTGTGAGCCCCTCCCTTCTAATAGCTTCAGTGTAAACAATAAACCAGCTACGAGCCTCCAATTAGACCTTTTAACAGATAAACACAATGTTTTAATTGGCTTTATCTGAGTCCAAAACAATGAATTAGTGGTGCTGTCAAAGTAAATGGTGTAGCCTGAAAAATACTCAACTCGCTCAATAAAACCGGAGTTAGTGCAACTTAAGACAATGCAATGAAAATAAAAGAGGTAATGTTCTAACATACAAGTGATAGTAATGTACTAAAGCTAATTTAAACCCTTTTAGACATTTTTTTTAAACAATGACCCTGCAAATATCAAACAGTGTGCAGATTCCATCCCCTTTAAGGCTTTTATTTTGCTAATTTCACAAAAAAAAAAAATCTGACATACACTTTATTTTCTTTCTGCAAGAAAAATGTGATTCAGTGAAACTTTATTTAGGTGAGATTTTTTTGAGGGGGAGTAGAGGGGGGGTGGGGACACACAGGATGACAGTAATACTTTTTCAGTAGAATTTCTTTCCGAGAAGTTACCAAAAATATCCAGCTTATAGTTGACTCACAAAGCCTTTCAGTTGCAGCTTTAATTATGACACGAGCTGCAGAAAAAGTCGGCTCGTGACTGTGTGACAAAACCCTGGCTTTACCAGTGAAGGTGGTCTTTTTATTCTTTCGACGAGAAGTCAGATATTTTTGACAAATGTTCCCTAAACCGTGTGTTTATTCCAAATATTCCAATTGTCTGGTTTGATTATAATAAACTGAAAGCAGGTTTGCTGGATGATAGGCAAAATGGAGATTAGTTAGTCCAGCTGTCAGAGCAACAGAAAGACGTAATAAAGAAAGAGCTTTTATATTAAAAAAAACGACAATGAATGGTCCATATCTGAGGTGCTGGAGACAGCCAAATAAAGGCTTTCTGCTCTGGATACCTACCAAAAGAAGAGGGAAAAAAAGGTGCACTTTAATTCAGGAGAATAAACAGAAAGTTCTCCTCCAAATGATTCAACGTGTGGCTTAGTCTTAGTGGCAGGGTAATAAGATGACAATGGACCCACCCAGAACCGAGACTGGGTAAGACTGAAGAAGCACGTAAGAGAAGGAAGCGTCACACGCTGGTGTCTCGTGGCTTAAAGATCAAAGAGCCAACCAGAGCTGTTTCCCTGAAGAACCAGCATACATCAAAGTGGCAGACATTCAAGACAGAGTTGGACTTCACCGGGCCCCGACATCATCCACATCTGGCTAAAACAAATTTGACTGTTCTGAACACCTGACAGCACAAATGAAGCAGTCGTTTATGAATGAGATCCACCCAGAGTTGCCAAACAGGCCTGATCATGAAGGACCCCCAAATAAGGGGCGTTTTCATCCAGCTACTTTATAATTTTGACAATATGTCAGGTGTTCCCAGCTCAGCTGAATGGCACATGCCTCAGTACAATTTTAAGAAAGGGAACGAGTCGTAATACCAGAAGAGTCAAGCACCATCTACTCATCATCTAAGGCTGTAGGACCAGACAGAAATACTTGTGATTTTCCTGAATTGACTGCAAGAATGCCTCTGACTTCATGTCACACATAAACTCTGGTCTGTAGACTGTAGATCACAATTCAAAGCCAAACAATCAAGTGATCCTCTGTCTCCATTACTCCATCGGTCAGAATACACTCAAAAAAAACAGATTGTTGGATTTACTTAACCAAGTTATGTCAAGTGGTTCCCCTAAATTAACTGAGTTGAGTAAATCTAAAGCACCTTGCAAAATTACATTGAAATAAATAGTAAAAGTTATGTTGGACTTACTAAACACAGTTAAGTGGAACCACTTGACATAACTGAGTTAAGTAAATCCAACAACCTGTTTTTTGAGCGTACTACAGGGCTACATACAGGTTATGAAGTGGAATAATCAGCCACATCCTCTACATGGATGACATTATGCTATATGTCAAAAATAGACAAGATATCAGTTCACTGATCTGCTCCACCAGACGTCACAAATGAAATGTAATTTTGCCAGATAAAGTTATCCAAAACACCCTACAAAAAACGTTCAAATTTCTTGGGATAAAGCAGTCAAAAGACAACCACAATAAATCATAAGGAAAATGGCCAGATTATTATGTCCTGATTGGCATCAGACACCTCACAGGTAATAGCCTGACTAAAAGAAAAAGCTGCTGTTATAAAAAAATTAAATAAGGGAGGCAGTAGTGATAGATCCTAAGAGACATTAAAAAACAAAACAAAGATGAAAATGGAAAGGACTGAAAGTAGAAACTAAGTTTGGAAAGTTAAGACTACAGTGGTGACTGTGGTCATCCAAACACTCAGGGCTGTAACCCCGCCCCCCAAACCTTAGTGTTTTTAGAGAGAGAGTGTTGCACATCCCAGGAAAACCATCTGAATTTTCTGCCCAGAAGAGAAAGATTTCGGCAGGGTTGATGTATGATTTAAAAGGAGAAAGAAGGCTCTAGCTCAGGCGAAATTTGAAAAAGCCCAGACTTTTTTTTTTTACTTTTCTGCAGCCCGACCTCCAGATGAACATAAAAAAAAGATGCGGCGCTGGACTGCCTAGGGTGATGCTGAGAGTTTTCTTTAAGTGTTCCAACATGAGAGGAGGCAGAGTTAAAAGTGCCACTCTCTCTCTCTCGCTCTCTGTCTCAGTAGGCAGAGCTCTGCCTTCCAACATCCAGCTGTGTTTGTTTGCCGTGAATTAGCAGGCAGCAAGAGCCTACATGCTCGCTCAATATTACCAGCATCACACCATAATTAGAGAGGAGTGCACAATTAAAACGGTTATCTGCTGCTAAATCACCAAGTGATCGTTTGTATCTATCACCTGTCAAAACAGTGCTTTAAATATATACTGTACCTGCATTATTTAGCATTCTGTAGTACTAAAGTATGGATGCCACCCAAAAACTGTTAATTAAATATGCAACAATTTGTCTTTTAGCATTATTAAAACATGAATCGTCTACTTTATCTAATAGATAAAATTAATAACATTCCCTTAAGTTTTTATGTGAGGTACTTTTCAATGGGAACACCTAGAGATTTAATCTTAATCCCTTTCACGAACATGTCACGGTTCAAACAGAACACGGAGCAGGTGGAAGGGCTCTTTGAATGCCGAGCAGCCACTGCTGCTCCAACAGATGTTAGTTACACAACTTGTGATATCTGAAAATCTCCCCCACCATCTAAAACACAGCCCCCCGCTGGCAGCCATCAGTCTTACTACACAGGAGCTCAATAATCATATTATAAGAGCTCCGTCTGTTATTATTATTAGTATTTGTGCTTTGTTGTTGTTGTCGTCATCTAATACAAAATGGCTTAGGTCACTGCAATCATGAATGCAGAGAAAAGCAAACAGGAACACACTTGAGAGAAGTAAAAATCTAAAAGTTTTCCAGGGAAACCGACCATTTTTTGATGCTGGTGAATTTATATGCAGCAATAAAAACCAACCAGATGGCACAAACAGGAGCATTTATAACGCAATACTTGAAGGGAAGGCTTAAGCCAAGGATGACTGCTCATAGAGGACTATTAAAAATCAAACCTTATTGCACCGGTTGCCAGAGCTAAAATACCAAAAGCAAAACACTCGCCCAAAACGTCTTGTCTATTAACCTATGAATCATAACCGCAACTGGCATGGGCCCACTCGCAACTGACACGTGAGGCTTCAGGCGAGCGTTTGTTCTTATAAAAGCTGACACCGTCAAAGGGTGCACGCTGAAATATCAAAAATGAGCGCTTTAGACACGGACTGGCCTGTGGTGGCTCTAAGTAAAATGAGAATTACATGCTGAGCATTTATTACCTACTGAGAACATGTTGTGCAGAGAAACTCAACCTTATACCAACTATGGTTGCCTTGTTCTAAAAAAAAAACCTTGTTTATGCAAATTGTACTTTATGCATGCATGTATGGAGAATAACTCATAAAGAAGGGAGGTAGAGAGAACAGATTCATGGATCTTACAGAAAGCACACAATTTGATGACATAAATCTGGGAAAACAAAGCTTAACTAGATTAATGTTTGTGCTGCGTCCCAATGGTGCATCGATAACAAGTTTCTCATCATAGCAATGAGCGCTATTCATCTCAGTCACACTTAATTATTTTGTACATTAGGCAGCTGCGTTTAATGTGGTTTCACACCGGTGGGCAGCTGACATTTTTCCCGCAAACTAAGTGGTCCGGAGACTACAAAGTGTTTAATTGACATCTTAATTCCTCCTACCTTCTCCATAACACAAACACCGGATGAGATTCGACAATCTAAATAAAAATGCATTTATAAACAGCGTCTCCTGTGAGACTATTTCCTTGCACGGTTTTCGATGGACCTCTCGAAGGGCAAAAGCTGGTTACTTTACTCCAACCCGGTGGTGCTCAGTGTTTTTACAGCGCTGTCGCGAGGATAAAAATAAGATTCACTTACAGCGGAGCTCAGAAGAACACCTCAGAGACTTCCCGAGATGTTGGCAGCAGAACTGCCTCCGTCCACAGTAGGAGACTGGGAGTCATTCACTGCTCCATTTATTTTAAAGTGGAATATCAAAAATACAATACAAACAACAAAATGCCTGCATTGTTCCATCTCAGCATGGATCATTTCCCACCTATATGATGTAATGACATCAGCGGGCAATCGAGGGACAGTCACCTCACTGGTAATTCTAGCAACTGCAAATGGTTTTCTGTAGTGAGGCATGTTCTGTGCTTCTCAGTTCTGTCACTTATTTGGTACACAGATAAAAAAAGGAGTGTAATGGAACATTAGCTTAAAATAGGTGATCCCAGTTTACACAGGAAACAGAACACTTAAAAAATGACCAGACTATCCCTTTAAAGTCAAACAAATTTCAAAGAGTCAGTCAGGTGGAGAGGGGTTTTCAGCCTTAAGTGGTCGTCCCCCTTTAATAAATTGCATTTCATACCACATAATTACAATGTCACGCCCTCTTTTCAGAGGTCAGTCTGCTCAGTCTGTGATGTGTTGGCTCTAAATGTCAGCACATTTTTACTAACATTGGTTGAATTCGTATTTAACTATTCGGCTATTTTAACAGCTTCATGTCCTGAGTCTGTTTTGTGTTTGGAAGTTATACCTGAGCTGACTAGTAAAGTCAGAGTAAATGCTAAATAGTCTGACTGAAACCAAAGATCAAATAACTGGTTTTAGGGAGACATTACATTTGAATTAGTTACCATTAAAAATAAGGATAAAGGGCTGATGTTGTAACATGTTTTCTCTATTATATTCAAGAGGAAAGTTTGGCTTTTTTTTTTTTTTCACAAACTAGAAATTTAGAACTTTTTTTTTTCTGATGACTCTTGATAAAATAAACTAGTTGCATACAAGAACCTCCTGCAAAAGAGACTTTCAATTCCATACTTTTAATTAAAGAAATTAAACAATAAATTTAGTATTTCTTGGCCTGTTCTATTAGTGACCATCTCTGGGTTTATCTCGTCAACAGAAATCAGGATTACTCAGGTATGAACACTTGTAAACAGCAATTAAACCCGTGAAACTGACACAAAAGCTATTCCCACATTTATTATCAATGTGGTACTATTTACCAATCCATCTCTTTTATAAAACATTATCAAGTAAAATAAACATTTGTGATTTTGATACATGTTACATGTTGATACAAGTTATTTTCCTTTCTAGGTCAAGATTTTAGTAATTATGAAGGAAGGACTTTAATTGGAGGCTTTTTACTTTACATTACTTTTATGATGCAAAATATCTGGTGTTTTAATCCTATAACAGTTAATTAAACAATAAATAATATATTGACTTAAATCTGCTTAGTGAATTAAAAATATATCGTATTCCCACATAACATGTCTGACCCAGTCAGCCCAGATACAGCAAAGAATGAAGGCCTTTTAATGACTCAGATGTAGTTTACCAGAGGTGTTCCATGTTTGAACCAGCACCACTAAAACCAAACCACAGCTGGGCCAGTTGTGGCTCATGTCATTTTAAAAAGATGGCTATCATTGCCAGACCTGATCCACTTCTGTTTGACAAACCACTTGCCATGCCAGCAGTCAGCCAGCAGTGCCAGCCTGACACCAGATCAGGCCCACACCTGTCTGTCACGCCTGTTTGCATGAATTCATTTTTGAACACGTTGTGCTTTTTTGTTGTGGTCTAGATTTTTACTGACACTTTCTAGTTTTTAAAGAATATTTACACTGCTATGTACAATAACACAGAAGTATCTTGTCACGGAGGGTACGTATGTGACAAGAAATTGTGGTGAACAATGTAAATATGAAGGTTATGTGTGTATGTGTGTGTGTGTAAACTCACCAGCTTCCGTTGACACCAACCACAGACGCCACAAAGAGCCACCAGCCAAACTGCACACACTGTCACTGCGAGGGAGACCAGGAACACACTGAGGGACACTGAGCCTGTGCACACAAACACAAAAGGATTAGGAAAAAGAAAAAGAAAAAAATAGATTTTATTTTTTAAACGTATACATTTACTTCATTCTGTGTAAAATGCAACAGCGGGGTGATTGTATGCTGCTGTAAATGCTTTCAAATGTGTGGAGGGGGATATAAAGTTGTACCATCTCCCTGCACATTTAATTGAATCGCAGACTCGGGCTGCCGTTTTCTACATCCTCCACGAGAAAGCTGAGGGGGGAAACACAATCTCATTGCTGCTCCAGTTCATGCCGGAGCATTTCAATACCTTTTTCATTGAGGACCTCGGCCAGGCATCACTCAAGATGCACACACGTCACTGTCACCGTGTCGCAGCTTGTTAACTGACAGGCTGAAAGTGAAAATGGGGAGGTGAGGGAGGAGGGGAAGGGAAGGGGTTAGCCGAGGCTTTTGTTGGAAATACAACAGGAGCTCATGATTAATGGGTATCAGTAGATGCCCGGCGAGAGTGGTGGCTCATAAAAAAACATCATCCATTGCTTCTCTTTTGTGTGTGTTTCGATGTGTGCGTGCAAGAGAGGGGGACGCACACATCAACGCACGGGTCTGGGTTGCACATGTCCATGTTTAACTTTGCTCTGAAAGACGGGGATATGCAACTGCACTGAGGGGGAAAATGCAAATGTATTCAAATTGTTGATTTTCTTTTTGCCATTCTTAATTTTAAAAAATGCATGTAGGAAATGTTTTAAGGTCATTATTAGACAAAAACTGCCTTCCTGCAATAAATCTTTAACCAAACTTCTGGACTTTTTATCAGCCTTTTCCACAGGGAAGAAATCGGGCACAACACTACCAATAAAGTTTTTGTTAAACAAACAAGAAATATTCTTAATCAACTGTTTTAGAGTCAGCGTGAATTACGTCAGGACTACAGCGGGACCTTGAGTAAAAAATTCATTAAAGCTAAACTATTCTTTCTTACAGGATTTGCATCTAATTTTCTTGAATTTTTTATGCCTCGCTCATAATTCAGATCTACTCAGGATGATTACAATCACTTTGTGTGTAGATGTGTGTGTGTGTGTGTTAGTAAAGTCTGAAACATGTCGCTGGCCCTTTAAGACCAGATGGTGATTACACATCACTCGGTGCCCTGTGCTGTTTTACTGTAAACAAGTTTCTGCTTTCAAGTCCAAACATGTTTATGTAATTTTGACCTTTAAGGTGTTGACGGCCTTTTTGCTCACAGTTTAAAGCCTTTACTGTAAACACCAATCAGCCATAACATTATGGCTACGTGCCTAATAATGAGTATGTCTCTCTTTTTCTAAAAAAAAAATAATAATAATAAATTAGTTTAGTTTATTTATTTATTTATTTTTTAATTCTAATTAATCTGGGCATAATCCCAAATCCCTGTTCTGGCCCACACAATGCACCAACACTCTAACACTCATCCCAGGTACAGCAAAGAATGAAGAACCATTGGTGGCCCAGATGTGATTGGCCAGAGGTGGTCCAAGCATTAACAGACACCACATGAACCAAACTACAACCGGGCCAGTTGTAGCATCCAACTTAAAAAAACAATGTCGTCATTGCCAGACCCACGTCTCCATCCTCTAATAACCAGTTTGTTAGCAAAATATCTTATGAATCACTGGGGAAAAATCAACTGATCATGAAATTAATGACTTTTGAAGTCAATACAATTTAAAAAGTCTGCAACAGCAAATCAACCCTAACAAAAGTATGCTATATCTCAACTTGTGTTTTTACAAATACTGAGCTAAAAGTTTGTGTGACTGGGAGTCATCGTCACCGTATATGCCAAACATTAGCATGCAAGGCAGTGAGCGAAGTGATTTTTTTTTTCAAGGAATGCTGGTTTCAGTTATGAAAATTACTTTATGAGAAGAGAGAACAAGCTCCAATGAGTTGGGTGACTGTGCTGTTCTTAATTAATAATATAAACTGTAAAGTAAAAGAAAGTTGGTGATTCACTAACTCCCACACGACAGTATTTTTCAAATGGACTATATATGAAAACAGCAGAACAAAACTCCTAAAACTCTATTTGGTCACTCCTTTGAAGACCCCTCCACACCTCAGAGTATGACTGAACTTTAAAATGAACGTTTTTACAGCGAATTGTTGTGAAAAACCGAAGCAGTGAAACACATTTACCTCCCAGTCATCTCAATGTTGTGGCTCAGTGTTTCCATATTTCCTTGCATTTCTGCTTTTCTTTTCAGATAAGCTTAAAATACACAACACACTAAATTTGAACCCTTTTATAAAACTGACTCGCTAGCATCCAAAAAGTTACATAACCATTTCACAAATCTGGAAAACAAAACTGTATTATATCATATCTGCATATAAGACAAAAAAGGTGGATTTGTGAAGACCCTCTAAATTTTGTTTTTTGTCTGATCAGGTTTTTTTAATGTCCCAACCCTAACAAAGTAGCACTGAAAATCCAACTGAAAGGACTTATCACAAAGAGAAGCAGCAAAAAGAACAAAAGAAAAGACGTTTTTTAATATATAAAAGCTTTGGTTTTTACAACCAAACTCATTTTCTTTCACTCGAGCAAGCAAATACTTTTCAGCTTTAATCCTGCCCGAGTAATAGCAGCTTCCTGAAAATACAACATCAGCGCACTTTTTCAGGGAAACCCAGTTGAAAACGGCACCATATACCCTGAAAAAAGGTACAACAAGTGGATTGAAGATCTTTGTGTGGCCATTAGGAAATTTATCTCTGCTCTTTGTGGAAACATACTCTTTCATACATCTAAAAAGCTCATTAAACATTACATGCCAACTGAGTTTATCTCATGGAAACAGAGGACGACCCGATCTGAAGGAGAATTGATCTAATTGATCTGGGTCTGATTGTAAAGATACAATCAGCATAACAGTCATACACATGCCCCCCTCCCATTATTTAACTGTCTCTATCTTTAGTCCGGCAGACTGCAAATGGAGACCGCTTCGACAACTCTGAGTATTACACGGTCAGTGAAGCTCAGTTGTGTCCTGAATGATGAATACAACTATTTATAGCCGTTCAGAAATAGCTTCTATACTCTGCTTGTATGTTCCATAAGCAGGTCAATAAAGCCAAGTCCATTAGAAAGCATGACATTTGCAAGAGTGGCAATGAATCTTAAACAAGAAGAACTAGACTGCTCCCCAGATAGGGGCTTATGGAAGCAGGAGCGCTGAGAGGTTCAGTGATGGATGTTTGGATACGTTGGGATCCGTGAAAGCCAGAAGCTGATGTCGGATTCTACGTCCCGCGTTGTCCCTGAAGGTCGTAGGGTGGAGGGGATGGCAGGTGGGCAGGGAGTTTACATGCTTTATGAGCTGTATCAGTCATAAAAAACCCATGGGAGTAGAAAGCTTCCAATCAAAGTGCTGTATTCAAATAAAAAAGGGCCAACAGTGACAGCTGAACTCTGCTTGCCTTTGCACGGAACACACAGTACATTCCTTTTTTTTTCTCTCCACATAGCACTGCAGCGTGCAAGCTGTGCTAAAGAATAAAAGGAAGGAAATACACAGCGTCGAGGTATTAAGGAGATATGCAAATCTTCTGAGGCAGCATACAAGAAGTGGCATCATTAGAGCAAGACAAGCCTGCAAAAAGGCACAAACCATTACAGCGTGCTCGGGAAAATTCAATTTATCACGCAACTTTTAGCTTCAAATACTTCAGCAGGTGAAGACATTGGTGAGGTGAAAGGTTAAAATGGCTGTTTGCATGCATCTAATCCCAAAAAACAAATGTCGGGGGAAGAAAAAGATCTGCATCTTTTCGATTCGAGAGTGGTGAATCACAGCTAAAATGGCACCACTTGGTAAAACTGACGAGCGAGGCAAACAAGCCCATTGAAGCCTTTGATCAAACGCCTTTAGAAGTCAGAGCACTCTTTAACTTGAAAGTTGCCTGTTTGTTTTAGGTTCCGGTGGCTATCTCTTTTAGATGCACGTAAAAGGGAAATTAAATGGCACTGTGTACCGGGGTGAGTGCCACCTATGATGTTGTAAATGAGCTTGTAATAATCTCGTTTCGATGAAGAGGATGAGGAGGAAATCACGCAAGAGGTTAAATGTGGAGATTTAAAAAGCAAAGAGGAGGACTATTGTTCCGGCTGAAGCATGCTGCAGTTTCCGTATTCTTGTGATGACATACATGTAGTGTAGATCCACATGCGCTGAAGGTAGGTCACACAGAAAGATGGGGACCGGTCTTCAGGGGGGTAGAAGGGTTTGTTAATTGTACAGGCAGAACTGGAGCAGTGTCCAGTCATCAAAACTGCCACACCGTATATCTCTACGCTGTAACCGAGGTGAAGAGAGCAGTGCCTCAGGAGCTCTGGGTACAAAGCTCATAGTCTTATCGCCACTTCAAAAGGTCCTGCTTCTCGGACTGGAGCCTGGCTTCTGGGCTCTTTAAAGCAACCGATCTGCTCCTCAGACGTCACTCTGATGTTTCCACAGCTTTTCGAACTCCGAAGCAGAAACAGTGTATCAGCAGAACGTGGTTCACCTGCTGAGTTTCGCAAATATCTCCTGTCTACCCGCTGGTTCACTTCTACAGTTCACATTATTGCTTTTTTGTCCCACTCAGTTTCAGGACAATAACTTAGCAATGAAGTCAAACCTATTATTTCTTCTTGGTTGAGCTGACTAAAACTATTTTGTAAGAAACGTCAACGAAGAACTGAGTCACTGTTACGGAACCAAGAAAATGATTGCTGTTGAAAACTCAAAAGGCAACTTGCCGTTTTGGAGTGTTTTATTAAAGCGTTACTGTAAAGCAGCCAGTTCAGTTATGCTCAATGGGAATTTACTGCTGACAGACTGCCATTTCCAGGAGGATTGACAGTTCAATACTAGAAGCAGCCAACAATGTGCTGTATGTATATCACTTGTTGGTGGTTCTTGGTGTTTGACGAAGAAAAACATGGCAACTTTTACAAAAATGATAAATGCCTTCTAAACTATCATGTATTATTCACACCCTTCAGTTAAGTTATACAAGTCATGATTCTTTTAGGACGTATTGAAAGTTTTGAGTAAGGTTGTATCAATATTGGATTAATCTGTATGTAGGGTGATGGCAGGTAAAATATATCTTTTTTTTTCACAGCACAGCTTCCTTTGGTCAAAGTCCTGCACACAACGCTGCAAAAACTGTCTTTCTAACCAAGTTTTAAAATCTTATATCCAGCCAAAAAGTCTTTTTGATCTTGTTTTGAGAC
>JAUBOC010000011.1:10432444-10444585 GCA_032275365.1 Anablepsoides cearensis | reverse complement strand
CAGTCTGAAGCCATTGTATGGGACTGGTAACGGCTAATAACGTCCATTTAATGGATGATACCATCCGAAGCGGGTGTGAAAAATGGAAGCACGTCAGTACACCAACAATAGTAAGACTAGTAGTTATTCATGTAACATTCAATCTGGATGGTATTTTCAAAGTGCACAACTGGGCAGAGGTAAATGTTACCCCACATGGCAAAATGGTCTGACCCACAACTCTATACCTGAGCAGTAACACTTGGCCCAGTAATTGCAAAGAACCCTTTGGTGGCCCAGATGCAAAGGTTGTTTGCCAAATGTTGTCCGTGCATGGGCCAGCACACACATATATACCAAACTGGGCCAGTTGTGGAATGCCATCATTGCCTGGCTCACATCCAGTTGACTAACCACTGGCCATGCCAGCAGAAACAATATGACTCCAGATCTGGCCTGCACCTGTTTATGTGGGCACACAGCATTAATCGTTATCAGCTGTTTAAACAGTGAGTCTGAAACTGTGTTTTTGATATAAAAACAATTGTAAAAGTGTTTTTAAGCTGTTTTTTCTTTTAATTTCGTTAGTTTTAATTAGTTTTTAGCAGGGATTTGCTGATTTTTTTATTAATTATTATTGCTTTTTTAATGCTTAGTTTTAGTTTAGTTTAGTTTTTATTAGTTCTAGTAGTTTTTTTTTTGTAGTTTGAATAAACATATTTGCCAATGCATCCTCCAGCTTAAAGTGTTCCTGAGAGTTAACTAACCATAACTAACCAGCAGCTTTTTGATCATCAGTCAAAGCAGTCTGTTATAGCAACACCTTCCTAAAATAATCTCATAACTCAATTTTGCCAACAAAGAACTTGGCGATTTTGTAAGGTGACAATACTTGTCTATATCCTGGTGTTACCTGGCTGGGCTATGGCTTGTTTTTCACAGGAACTACTAAGAGAAGCTGCTTGTCAGATACTCAGTCTCTTGAGAAGTATTCCACCTATTCTATTACCTGTTTCCACTACAAGACACTTTAAATTTTCTCACAGTCATATTCAAAGAAATTCGTCCACACTGCTCAAATAAATTGACAAACACTAAAACTAAGGATTTTCTATTTATTATTTTAGTTTTAGTTAATTTTGTAAAAAGATTATACAGTTTTAGTTAGTTATCATTTTTTCATTTTATTACAGTTTTTATTTATTTCAGTTAACTAAAATGTTTTTTCAATTTCCGTTTTCGTTATTTAGTTAGTTTTAGTGAACTATAATAACCCTGACCATTAGCTGGCAATAAACTCAGTATAGAAAGTTGTTGTTTTTTTAAGTGTGTCAGTCTGTTGATTTTCTACAAGTGAAATGAACACACATTAAGAGTCTGCTGTTTCAATAGATGTCTGACTGCTTTATTGTTGAATTTGAATGAATGGAGCATCAAATCAAGATGTTGAAAATAATACATTTTTCAACATTTAAAGAACTGACAAAGAATTGAAAAAGCCTCCTGGATGAGAAGCTAAACGTCTCCAACTTTAGAATTAAAAGTCCTTTTGTTTTTGTTTTTTAACCCTTTTTTGATTGATCACGACCTGGAGAACTGAGAGTCTTCACCAGCAACAATAGTATCCTTGTTAAAGCAAAGAATAAGGTCAATAGAACCAACTTGACTGGTTTGGAACTTCAGCTGAAAATGATAACCTCATCAAAAGTATCCGTATTAGTTAGGTTTTGTTAATTTTTTTTTACCAAAATCAAAAGTTATGCCAAACACACAAGACTGTAGTTTTCCAAGTCTGATCGGGTCCTGAGGCTTCTATCTTGAAAGACACAAGATGATAATACATAAGTGCAACTCGAGTACTGAAAGCTGACGTTTTCGAATCATCGAGAAACATCCTCATCTCTATGTTACTCCTTAACGCGCAGTCTGCGGAGGAGAGGTTCGTTTTAATGGCTCAGAATGCTTTTCATTTACGGGATGACCTTGTGGGTGTGTAGGTCCAGCAGTTCCATCTCGTCTCTTTGGTTTCCAGTCCCTTTTTATTGGTTACCCGATACATCAGTACTAAAGTTGAGGATTATTGATCTTAAATAGCAGCTCAACCTTTAAAGACCAGTAAAATGAAAGCCAGTAGCATGAATGTGTTATTACAGATGTGATTACACTGAGACTTAATGTCTGTCAATAGGATCATTTACAGTGAACAAATTGGAAATCTTAATCTGACTGTGTGGGACCACTGGAGGGTTAGTGTGAGGATTAGCAGTGATTGCATTTTAGTCTGTGCATTAAAATGGTAACATTAAATCTTTATAAAAGAATAACTCTGACAGCTGGAGGTGACCTAAGGGGTCGTGCATAGGGTGACAATACAGAGCGATCATACACCTTCGTCACAAAGAACCGAGTCACCTTAAACGTTTCTCTCCATTGGCGTTTCTAAAACACTATGGCAACTGCTCACAAGCGTAATCTCTTCTGTGTGTGTGAGATGCAAACAGAGCTAATATGCTTGAAGAGACAGCAGTGATCACATTTCTAAGTGACTCTTTGCATCATGCTAGAAGAACAGAGTGCAGATTGTTCTTGGCAAACCACAGTTTTCTAAACACTTGATCTTCAGACGGCGAGCTATCTCCTACCAAGTCACCTCCTGTACATCTCTCTTCAAAAAACAGAATGAAAATCGATTATGTGAATGAGGGGAATGGAGTCTATTTCAAGGTTTTGGGACAAAAATGAGCACTTACCGGGGCTCAACCTGCACTGAAACAGCAGGGGTCACTGGTAAGAAGAAGAAAGGAAGAACTGTGAGGAGTAGCCACTCGGCTCATATCTGGAAGACACCGAACAAATGCACCAACCCCTGCTTATGAATTTTAAGCATGTTAGACAGTAAATAGCTTGTTTTATAAATATGGGACTGATAGGAATAAGCATATCAGCTCTTTTTATCCCTCACTTTTTTGCCTCTCTCATCCACCCATCCCAGAATAAACTAACCTGCTGTCACTAAACTCTTCACCACATCAGCCTCCCATCCACAGGCTTTTTTTTAACAATCACCCAGACATATACACACAAGGCCTCCTATCCTCTGAGTGACCTTGACTTGCTAGCACTCCGGGGCTTGTTCTTTGCTTATTCTGTCTTTCAGTCTCACTAGCTCTCTCTGTCTCTTACCGTTCGCCCTGTGCTCTATTCTACGCCCCTGTAGCTTTTTGCTTTCTTTCACTATACGCTCTTGGCCCGGCTAATGTTAACCGCAGTCTTTTTTTTTCTTCTTCTTCTTCTTCTCCCAGAGACACAGAGGAGAAAAGGAGAGAAGATGGCAGAGAAAGGAGAAGTGAAGGACCTCCCCCTCCTCTGAAGTCAGCTGAGACAGTGTCCTATAAAAAAAAGAACTCCGCTGCTGAGGAGCTGCATCAACAAGTTTGCTGTATCGATGGCAGCAGCTTTCATATGCATTATATATATACTTATATGTTTTATAATACTTTACCTTGTTATCATCCATAGACTGCTGTAGCCACACAGAGTTCTCAATGTAGTTGTTTCACTTTTCTCTGCATCATGTCTAATTTCACAACACAGCAATACCTTAGATCTTTTGATAAGGTTCTTTGGAAAGGTTATAAACAGCTGATATCTTACTTGTTGTAGTAAGCTCCTCGAACAAACTCAGTCTGGAGAAATATTGATTAGCTCCGACCAGACTGAGAAGCTAAAGCTAGTCCGAGCGAGATAAAGACTAGAACAGATTGGTGCTGTGTTCAAACAAGCACTGTGCATTGATTTTCATATATTCAAAGAAAAAAAATCTCAGCATCCCACTATGTGTTTCTGCCTTGCACGGTTCAATTTAAACGTTTTTTTTTTTTTAAAGCGCACCCAGGACCAGGCCTTGCAGTGCAAAAAGGTCATATGTTCCCCAGTACCTATATTCTACCGGGGTTACATTTAGAAGATGCTTGACTACATTTTCAAATGTTTTTTAAAACAAATTTAAAAAAGTATTACATTGCAGTTGTACCGGGGAACATGGGGATCTGTCAAACAGGTGCTGATAGTGATGACCCCTGTATGAAATATAATTAAACACTTAAGAAACCATTTAAATTACAGTTGCCTTATATAAAAAGTATCCACTTTGGTCCTATCCTTGCTCAGACTAGCTGTTAACATTTTGATTTAATCAAAATTAAACTATTCAAACTATTTAAAAAAAGCTTTCCTGAAAAAAAATTGAAAAGATCTACTTTAAGTAAAAATCCCATAGGCCTGCAGGTTAACTAAAAAAAGCAGATCTCCGTCTTATAAATGCTATTTATTTTTGTGCCATGCAATTTAGTCAATTCAAAGTTTGATTAGAATTTGCTCTAATCAGCTGTCTGGCTTCCTTTTCCACCGGCGACAGTGAAGAGCTCTCTCCGAGGAACAGTGAGACAGCAAGTCCAAATCCACGTTTCGCTGCAGGTGCTCCTACAAAAGCATATAATTGCCTACCATTGCCGCGTGTTCCTCTGACTCCAGTGATCCTTGAGACGTTCCCAAAGGTTTCATCTCGCAACACCCATCTGTATCATAAATGGGAGCCTTTTAACCATTTAACTACCCATTCACAGCTAAATAAACTAAAGCTCAAATGACATTGATCCATTAAATGTCAAACAAGCTGAATAAATGCACTTTATGAATGCTCTGTTCCTGCACCAGTTATTGCAGCTCAAATCTAAAAGGTCTCTGCTGTGATTGTGTTCGGGGTGGATGTGCTGTGTTTAATCCAGGCTTTGCATCTGATATCAATACAAAAAGGTGTCAGGACTACAGAGTAGCTTGCAGCTGCTTTATGCTGTAAAATACATTAAGCGAGGAAATACAGGGCATCATGAATAAATATCTGCAATATCGAGGTTCCTTTAAAAGTTTGATCAAAGAGCAGCTGCTAAGACGAATGCAATTTTCTTTTAACATTCAGCTCTTTTTTTTTTAAACTTCAAATCATCTTCGTCTAAAAGGCATGGACATTACAAGAGCGCCACAGCAATCTCCCCCAAATAATTTCCCATTCTACATTAGCAAAATAGCCATGAAGTAGAGGGACATCATCAATTTCTTCAGGGCAATAATAAAAGAGGTGAGCAACTCGCCATCTTCTGCTGACACTCACACTTCCCACCCACCTCACAAATTTGTTCGGTTTTTACATTTCATTTCCTACAGCAGTTAAAACCCTTTGATGCAGACCGCCAATTTGCAGACGCAAGAGCCTATCAAATCCTGGGGCATGACGAAGGTCGTCTAATTAAGAGGTAAAATACTGAAGCTTTGACATTGTGTCTAAACACACCGTAGCTTTAACTGACAATAAGATAACATTTCATGCGTGTGATCGCACAGTCAAATTGTTGCTGAGTAAAAAAAAATTACATTCATTACGTGAAAAGAATGATGGCTTCATCTGCTTGCTGCATGTTGCTGCCACAGTGAGCAAACTTGGCACAAAAGATTTAACAATTGTTTACGCTGGATGCCATTCTGACACAACCTGGGCTCAAACCTACAACCTCAAGATAACAAGATGGTGGCACTGACCACTGACCTACTGTACACCTAAGTTTGCGCTGCAGGCAAATGCAGCCAAGTGCAGGCATTGTACAGGGGTACATAGGTACCAGGGAACATAGATGCCAGGGAATATAGGTACAGAGAAACATAGGAACTGGGAAACATGTAGCCTGGCCCTTGCCTTCCTACGCAGTTCCACTCAATTCTAGTTTCCCTTCACTGCTCCGTCTGGGATTTCTCCCATAGACAAGAATTTCTTCTGGGGCATTTTATCCAGGCCAATCAGAGAACAGAACATTGATTTTCTGCGCAGTGTCTGCTTGTAGTTTATTTTACCTGGGCCAATCAGCAAACAGAAGGCGGAGTTTTAAACGACGTCAATTTTCTGCGCAGTGTCTGCTTGTGAGTTTAGCAATGGCAGTGGAGGAAGTGAATGAAGCCAGTCCATATTAAATTTAATTTGTTTGACAAAGCCTGCAGCTCTCATTTGCAGTCGTCTCATTTGGCTCGATACTTTTCTCCTCTCAGTAAGGTTGTTTACAGCGCACGCGATTTCTGGTTAGCTTGTTAGCTTAGCCTCCTTCACAGTGGAGCTGGCACACATACATCGTGGCCAGCTGATCCAATCATTTTAAACTTCAGCAGAGGCCACGCCTCCAGCAAGATTCGCTTCTCTATAGCCGAGAGTCCAGACCCTCATACAAAGCAAAGTATAGGACAAGGGTCTGGTTTTTACCAGGCTAGGAACCATGGGGATTGGGGAACATACCAAGAAACTAAGGTGCTGGAGAACATAGGTACCAGGAAAGCAAGGTGCCAGGGATCATAGCTAATGAGGAACCTATGCACCAGGGAACATAAACCCCCTCTCAATGAGCAAGCCTGCATGTGGTTCTCCTTGGCCAAATGCATCTCCATTTCCGGTTCCAACCGCGCTTTCAGAACCACCAATACCCACCTGGAACCAGTGGTTCCAACAGAGTATTGCACACAAACAATTTTGACTTTAGCAGACATCTGGATTAGCTGAGCCAAGGCAAACTCTTCCTACAAACTCTTCCTGGAGAAAGGTGAAGGTGAGCAGAACTGAACAGGCATGAACCGAATTGAGTGAGACTTGACAACGGAGACGGGGCTATAGGTACCGAGGTACATAGGTACCAGAAAACGTATAGGTACTGAGGAACATACTTTCATATCAAAATTTGTCTGGCCCAGTTCTGGCCCACACATTGCACTAATGATTTAACACTCAGATACTGCAAAGAATGGTGACCCTTTGGTGGCACAGATGTAGATTGACAAAGGTGGTCCACGAGTGGGCCAGCACCACATAATCTGAATCACAATTGAGCCAGCTGTGTCATGCCATCTCAAAAACAGTGCCATCACTGCCAGACCTGGCCCACATCCAATTGACAAACCACTTGCCATCCCAGCAGTCAGCCAGCAGTTCAAGCTTGACACCAGTTCTGGACCACACCTGTCTGCTGTGTGGGTACCAGGGAACACTTACAGCATATTAATTTCTATCCTTTTATTGCAGATTTATTCAACTAAATAAATGTGTAAATAACCTCCACCTCAAGCTTCTCAGTGCAGATTGTGTGTGCCAAATGTAAGTCATTTAGATCTGTAGCCCTGACCAGAGGTTTGGACTCCAGCCCAAAACCAGAGCCAACACCAGCTTAAACCGATGCTGAACCTCATAGAGCGTTACTATACATCATCTTTAGGCTGCAGATTGTGGGAAGCGCCGGGCAGAGTTGTGGATCACAGATCAAATAAATCTGAGGTCATTTATTTTCCCAATGCACAAACTTTGTTTTCAGCAGATGTCGTGCCAGAAAAAAAGATGGATGCAACAAACAGGTGGCGCTTCTCACAGAGTACTTCATTGTGCTTAGATGTAAACTAAACTGAGTTTTGTCCAGTATGTGACTGAACTTCACTCTGGATTTAAAAAAATGCTGCAACTTAAAAATATAACAAAGCCATACATCTTTTTCAAACCTAACATGTACTTTTGATATTTCCCCTCCAAGAAAAGAATCAGCACCTGCCTTAGAAATCTATTAAATAGATAAAGCTGGAAAAGTCTCAATTTGCAGGTCTTTGATATTTTTGGCAAGCTGAAACATGTAGTGTTCCCACTAGAAGGAAAAGCAGTGCAGGGCAGACATTTTACATGTTTGCACATGGTTCTGCACCCTCTCTTTCACACTTCCTGGTGATGGTTAAAATAGAAATGCACCCGTTGTGATGTGAAAAGCAACCTAAAATCTCTGATTAACAATGGAGCTTGAACAAAACTGATTAACTCCATCCATCCACCTCTTCTCACATAGCAAAAATTATCTGGCCCAGTTCTTGCCCACACATTGACACTAGGCCCAGATGCCAGAAATAATGATGGCCATTTGGTGGCCCAAATTTGTTTTTCCAATGGTGGTCCACACATGGGCCAACACCACATCAAACACTGGCCCAGTTGTGGCATGCCTTCTTAAAAACAGTGCCATCATTGCCACACCTGGCCCACATCTAGTTGACAAAAAACTTGCCATGCCAGCAGTCAGCCTGCATTGCTGTGTGCTATGTGGGCTGTTTCTGAGTGCAGTTGTGGGGGCAGTAGCTTAAGCAGGGAGGCACAAACATCTCCTTCCACAGGCACCTCTTCTAGCTTTTTGGGGAGGATTCAAGGCATTCCCAGGCCAGCGAGACATAGTCTCTCCAGTGTATCTTGGGTGTTTCCATAATAGAGGCCCAAACCACCTCAACTGACTCCTCTCGATGTGGAGTAACAGCGGCTCTACTAACAGTCTCTCCTGGAACATTTTACCTTATCTCTAAGGGTCCAGCTACCTTGCAAAGAAAACTCATTTCGACCACCTGTATCTGCAATCTTGTTCTTTGAGTCACTACCCAGAGATCATGACCCTGGGAGGGTAGGAACATAAACCATCTGGTAAAGAAAGATATCACGCCCCATTCTTCCCTCACTCATGAACAAAATCCCAAGAAACTTAAACTCTGCCACTTGAACAGTCCAGTCCACCCTTTTCCAACTGAGGATCATGGCTTCAAATTCAGAGGTACTGATCCTCATCCCTTCTGCTTTACACTTAGCTGAGAACCATCACAGTAAGAGCCATAGACTCAGACATGGTGACACCAACAGGACCACATCATCTGCAAAGAGCAAAGATTAAATCCTGAGGCTACTGAACCGGACCCTTTCTGCACCAAGAAATGTTGTCCATAAAGGTTATGAACAGAACTGGGGACGACGGGCAGCCCCATCGGAGTAACTAATGAACTGAGAAAAACAAATGTCAAGGTGAAGGGATGATCAGAAAAATTAATGTATGCTTTGCTGACTGATGGAGCGTTACTCTGCAGCATTCTGACCATCACGATAACTGCTGAATGTTTCTTCGTGGGTATAAATAACAAAACCATTTTTCCATCAGATTGAAGAGACAATCACAGGGTGCCACATTATCCCAAGTTCCGCTGGCTATAATTTACTTTTTTCTTTAAGTATAGTACTGGTCAGAGAGCACATTGAGTCTGAAATGTCAGGTGCTCATTTGACAGTAGCTGAGCTCACACATGATCAGCCTGTTAGTGTTCACCCCCTTCTCATTAATCCTTTGAGGCCATCATCAATATGTCCCCTGGTGGACCTTTTATCCCTCTCCCTTCTCTCCATTTTGAGACACAGTGTGTATTCAAAGACCAACAGCAGTACAGCAAAAAATAAATAAAAGATAAAAAAAAACACCTGCTCATGTGAATCACGTAAAAGCATCAATGCAAAAATAAGCTCTACTGAGGAGCACAGACATGTAACATTAGGGGTCATTCGGAAATTACTTTAGGGTTCACAAATCTTGAGGCAGCAGCATTATTCCAGCAAAAACTTGATGCAGGCCTTGAAAAAGGGACAGAGGGATAAAATGCAAACTTGTTGTTTTTTCTTAGTGCATGCAGATTAAACAACAAAATAAAATGCTTTTTGAGATCAAAGGGTGAAGTGCCCTAAAACTTAAAACACAACTTAAAACTAGTTCTTTGTTAAGTTGTCTGTTTTGTGTAATAACAACGCTGGTTCATCTCTACAATTTTGATTTTTTGTTTTACTTGAATGATTCATAAATCAGTATTAAGGAACTGAACTAAAAAAATGGTCTAGCTCTTATTCTCAGGATGAAATATTTAAGAGAAAAAAGTGCAAATGTAAATTAAATAAATAAGTAAAAATTATGAAAAACAATTTTTAAAGAACTTATGATTATCATTAAAACAATTATATTGAATAACGAGGGATGGCTCATGATTTTTGCACAGCACTTTATGACAATCTGCTCCTGTCTTAGTGAAATTGCTCCTTTATTAGCAAATTTACTTTCAGTAGTATTAAAGGGGTCACATACATTGTGTTCTTTCAAAAAAGAGGTAAAACAGACAGATATGAACGTAAACCAATTACTAAACAGATGGATATATTTGTTTTCTCAAAGGCTGCTTTTGATTCTTTTACAGGTATTGAATAAAAAGCTCTCCTCCAGTTAACAGAAAAGGATTTCTTTGTTTTTTACATAGACAGTACACCAGAAGCAGAAATTACAAAAGAATTAGAACACTGATTAAATTAATTTGTTTAAACAGCAGTTTTATTCTATTTAACTTTTCAAAAATTAAACAAAACACAGAAGGATTAACCAGTTGAATGTATTTAATTTTTGGGGAAAATATCACACAGGTAACTTCTCCTTATGGGAACCTCCCAGTCCCCTAAACCCTCTTAAGTTCCTAAACTCTTGAAAACCGGGTTTGAAAATCTCTCACGGGACTTCTCTTTTTAAAGCAACAAACCAGAGGACCCGGGGAAAACGTCCAGCAGTATGTGTCCATAAAGACGGTTTAAAATCAGTTCCTCGATCTCATCATGCAGTATGAATGTTGGCCATAATTTTATTTAGTTCCACATGGGTTCACTTTTCAGCACAACATAAAACAACAGCTAAGGCTGTTACTGAGGTGTTATTTTAACAGGTTTCATAGTCCCAGAACAATGGATATTGTTTAAAACAATAATTTCATGTTAATTGTTCACACAAAGTGGTGAGAAACTTTCATTTGGACCGAAGCGCAGGTAAAGAATGTATTAACTCTTCTGCAGAATGTCTCCTGGAATGTATTTTTTACTAAGCTGTAATAAAAATAGTTGGAAACTTTCCACCTGCAGAAGGATCGTTTGGACCCTTTTGGACTAATGAAAATGAAATCAATGACACAAATGTGTAGCACAAGTAAAATATGCAATAATAAAGATTTAAAAATTATTGAAGTTTGTCCTGTTTTGTTATTTAGCTTTATGATGCTGACACCTTTTCTATGGATTTTACTCTATCATGTTACTCCTCCTTTCAGATAAAAGAGAGGAAACATGTTTCCTGCCATAAAAAAAGGCATGGCCACTTGTGTTGACATAAATGGCAGTTGCAGAAATGGCCGATTCAAGTTGTTGAATAAAGTATATGCTGATTACTTTGAGAGGAAATACAAATTCCAAAGAGAAAACTAAATAAAAACATTACTGAGAATTTGAAGGACGCTGCTCAACACACCAAGTCAATACTGTTATTTGTAAGCTATTCCACCTTTGGCTGTACAGCAATCAAACTTGATGTTTTCCTGACCCTGCTGTTCAGAAACAAACCAAAAGGAGCATCTCTGCTCCTTTTGAATTTTTTTCCAATATTTTTAGACTAAAAATTATATATTTAATTATCTTTGTAATAGCCAACATTTTGATTAGGAAGTGTAACTTAATTACATACTTTTTTTCTCAGTAAGTAGAACTGGGTTGCCTTCATATAATGTGATTATATAACTTCCTAACATTGGCTCTAAGCGCAACCCTGAAAAACCACTTATCCAAGAGGCAGGAAAATATTTTGCATCAATGTTAGCCTACAAGCATTGACTCCTCTCACTTCATGTGTCAACTGCAGGGTGGTACAGATATTCCAATATTGAAAGTAAACAATCAACTCTAATATTTATCTGCCTAAGTGGTATTAACAAAATGTGTTTTAAATCTTACTTTTAATCATTCATCTACCTCAGAAGTCAGGACAAAGATCTGAAAATGACATCACAGTCAACCTAACTAAAAGATTTTTAAATTGTTAGCAATATAAGCTAATAACAATGTATTTCTCTATATTATATTCATTAAAACACTGTAGCAACATTTCCTAATATAGCCTATATTGTAAAGTGCTATGTAGGTGATTGGTTTAATTGGATTGAAATGGTCAAAAGTGGAATTTAAAAAGGCTATTTGGGCAGTTAACAATGTTGTAGTGCTGCCATATCTACATTTTAAAGATCAGACTATACAAAACCATCAAACTTCAGGAGCGTTCTAGTTGATTTCTTTTGACTTAGAATTTTGAAACTCTAACTTCCGAGTTGAAATTGAATGCATCATTTTCTTGTAGCACTGTGGTACAATGCTAGCGCTAGCTTGTACACAAACAGAAGCCAGAATTTATAGGTAGGTTCTGCTGAGGGATTATA
>JAUBOC010000011.1:10417196-10432344 GCA_032275365.1 Anablepsoides cearensis | reverse complement strand
ACACACACACACACACACACACACACACACACACACACACACACACACACACACACACACACACACACACACATTACTGGAATGATGATGATGGAGCGCTTTATCTCATACAGTCAGGCTCCATCTAATGTTGTTGTGAGTTCAAATTATCTCACATCACTGAGGAAAACAACTCCTCCCGCTCCTCCTTTCCCACCACCTCCACCTCCTCTTCCCATCCTCACCTGCCCTCCTCCTCCCCCGGCAGCAGCAGGTGTTATTCTCGTCTAACCTGAAGATTTAGGTGGTAATTAGCACTAGTACCTCTCAGTCCGGGGAGAGTTTTTTTTTATATATCTGCTTCGTGGTAACAGCGTGGGGTGGGTGGAGGGAGGGAGGGAGAGAGAGACAGAGTTCTGAGCAGCCGAGAAGGAGATAGGGATGGAGGGGAGGAAATCACGCCTCAAAAACACGTGGGAGAGATTACTCAAATATTCCTCCTCCTTTTGTACCCTCTTTACCCGTCTCGCTGCGGCACGGAACGGTTATCTCCCTCCTTAAGCAACAACAACAACAACAACAACAACAACAACAACAACAACAACAACAACAACAACAACAACAAAAAGCTGCAGCATCCCTTAGTTTTTTTTTTTTCTCCTTTCTTCTTTATGGGACGTCTGCTGCAGAGCGCGCGACCAAATCATTCACATCAAGGTTTTCATGGCAGCTGAAGGCTTTGACCTTGTGTTACGTTGCCCTCAAGTAGCCAAATAAATAAATAAATAAAACCTCCACAGACAATCCGTGCCGTTATTGTTCATTACAGGACGACCGAAAAAAAGTAGCTCTGCCTTTTATACAACAGGTCCACAGCTGATCGTTAGTGAACGCGGGGTCGGGCTACAGATGAGGAAAGGCATCCTCCTCCTATAGGAGGCAATTAACTGCGCTGACATTACATAATGACAGCCCACACTTTTTCCTACAACATCCCGGGCTGAAAGCAGGAGATGTGACACCTCTCTGTGAGGAGGACGGCGGGAGCAGGTCGCGCGCTGGGGGGGAAAAAAATGAAACACCTTGAAAGTGTCAGGGTGTTCTTCCTCCTCCGTGTCTTCTTACCTTTGGTGCTGTCCTCTTCCCTGTTCAGATACATGGCTGTGATAGTTCTCTCTCCGAGGCGGACAACAATGGCGCTTGTCTCGGTTCTTATTATTTGATAGTATTGTACTCCTCTCCGGCGCGAGTCGTAGTAGCTGCTGATTGTTTTGTTTGCCACTCAGCTGCCTCTCTCCTCTCCTCCTCCTAGTGGATAGGTAAGGCTAACCAGGCAGTTCGAGACTCCCACTGTACTCCCTCCCTCTCCTCTCCTCCTCCTCTCCTCCCAGCCTCCTTATTTCTCTCCCTCTCTAACATCCACTCTAATGTGTCTCAGAGGACAAAATGGGGAAGAGTGACTTCTGCAAGTCTCTGCTGCCGAGGTTCTTTAATCTGTTTGTGCATCTGCAGAGTCCAACTTCTGGATTGTAGTTGAGGTGGAATAAAGCATATTTTTTTTTGCAATGCTGTGTGCACCCGACTGAAGAGAAGACAACTCTTTCAGATGTTTGTAGGTTTGGTTCAAAAAAGTTTAAAATGTTTTATTACTTAAAGGGAACATATCGTGCAAAATCCACTTTTTTAGCCATTAAATACATTTTGTTGTGCGCTTAAAGTCTTCAGGAGTACATAATTTTTTTATTTAGTTTCTCCTGAGTAGATAACTTTTTATATTATTATTTTCTGAACTATTACATCAGATAATTTGCAACAGAACTGCCAAATAAGGTTTGGACTTACCAACTTGGTTGTCTTCATTCTCCTCTGACTCATGGCTCAAACTTGTAAGGCTGGATGGACAAGTCTTCCCTTGTTGTCATCATTTAATTAATTTGTAAATAAAACATTTCTGCTCCACTATACAGACAAAAAAAATACCTCTATCAAACTAGAATGTCTGCAGTAATGAGGGACTCTCTCTGGTCAGTTGGTGAAAGGTGTTTATTGGTCCGTCAATGTTCCAACACCCACCCTCAGTACGTGTCACGACCAAAAGAAAGAGATCCCGGAAGAAAACAAAATTGTCTTCCTTTGTAGGGCGACAGATTCAGCCTTAAAGATCGTTTCATGAGCTTCTTCATCTGGTAGAAGCTCAGAGTAGATGCTTCTTCGCGAAGTCCATTGTGGTGGTTTGGGATGCCTCCTGTTGGCCTCCCTTTCGAAATCTTTCATGCATGTCCCACCGAGAAGTGTCACAGAGGCAGACCCAGAACTCGCTGAAGGGAGTGTGTATTTTCTCTGGCCTGGGAATGTCTTGTGTAGGTGGATCTGTGGAGTGTCACTGGGGAGAGGGATGTATGGGTTTCACTCCTGGACCTTGTTGCCTCTGCCACACGACTGGATCAAACGAAGAGAGGTGAAGAAATCTGCTCGACACAGTGGACAAAAACGATGTCATTTTGTTCCTCCTGGAGCTCTGAGAGCTCATTCTGGACACAAAGCAAAACTTTTTCCCCACCTAGAGGTTTGGATCAACTATTTCTGTCATTTGCCAGAAATGGGAAGTGAGGGTATTTAATGCAGCTGTGCTGTTCCACGAGCTGCTGAGGAAGCGGTGTGTCATTAGCTTCTGGGATCCAGTATATGCAGCGAGACCGCTAACCTCTCCTGGACAGAGGGAGGCATGATGTGCGTGGGGCTGCTGAACACACAGCAAGACTATAAAATAAGATGTTATAGAGGATTCTCTGCTCCAATACTTCTGATTTGTGTGAGTGGGTGATTACAGGTAACAGTAGAACTTGAAGAGGTAATTCAACCACTGAAACAGGTGTGTTAACGAAGGTGAACGAGTTAAACATGCAGCATAGTGGCCCTCAAGAACCAGGATAGGTCACTACTGTTATAAATCCAACTTAAGAGATAGGGACCTAATGTAGTAATATAGGTTTTAGTGTGATATTTTCCAAATGACTTATGGTTTTTGGTGGTTTAGCTTGCCTCAGATTTTTAGATTTAAAGTCAAGTCACATGTTATTTGGCTCGCTGATATGCCCTATTTTGACCTTTTTTCTCTCCAATTTTTGTGAAACTTGAACATTTTTTGGTCCATGACAAAAAAATTATTTTCTATTCAAGTAAAGCTTTGTAAAAGCCAGCTTTTATACAAAATTTGTACTTTTCCCTCTGTTGAAAATGTAATATTTATTGGATAAAACCTATTTTTACAGGACATTTTGTTCTTTACTGTGTAAACACAAAAAGATTAAAAAAAACAGTTAGGACTGAAGCAGTGTCTCTAGTAATATTTAAGGAAATAGACCCTCTTTAAATAGGTGTTTAGTGCATGTTGAAGTGGAAAAAGAAATGCTTTTCACACCATGGTAGCCATCAGTCATTACAGCAACAGGACATTGTACTCAGAGTGACACATTTTAATGGTTTAATCAGTAAAAGCCTGTAAAAATTCAGCTCTGCTGTTGATAAGCACAGATAACGTGTAAAGGCCATATTTTCCCATCAGTTGCCTCCACCTTATCCAGACCTCATTTGGTCTTGGGAGGCAAGAAACTGCCCCGTGTGAGTTTACTGACCACGTTACGGGCCAGAGATTAGGAACCCTCAGAAAGTAATTGACTGCATCCTCTGCCTTTTTTTTTTTTTCTTGATGTGAGGTGAGGTGGGCTGCTGTGCCAAATACTTCTCAAATTAACTGCAGAAATGAGATGTAGATTATTTTACCGCTCAGTATTCTGGATGTCTTACATCTCACACACACACACACACACAGCTCAGCCCGGGAAGTGAAGAGGGACCCATTTTGCCCCTGACCTTGACACAGTCCTAGAAAAAGCCAGTCAGAAAGCAATTTAAAACAATTTCTTTAATTACTTTTTCCTCGTGTCCTCTGAACAAATTACCAATTTGCGATGGAACTTCTTCCCGCAAGAAGCTGGCAGAGACAGAGACGTGCAGCGTATTAGGGAATAAATGGTATAAACCATGACAGTCGTGATTAAAACCACTGCCACTTGTTAAAACAGATACTGCATAATAAATAACATTAAACTCAGCCAATTTGCCACTTTTTATTCGCAGATACCTATAAAACAAAAACGCCTGTAATCCATTCTTGGGCTTTCCACAACTATCTTTCTCACAGGCTTGCAAAATACGAGTCTAATGTTCCGTTCAATCATGAGGCTTGCTGATATCAGAGGTTAGAAATTAAACAGGATATGAGTAAAGCAGCCCCGTTGATGCAAGCGCTCTGAACGTTTTGCAGCACTAACCATTCGCCCGGGGTTTTTCTCAATAAAGCTGGGGAAACTCATTTAGCCGAAGCACTCCGTAGTGATTTTTCATTTGATCATAATTTGGTATTGTTGCTGTTTGCATTGCATTTCTTGGGTTGGGGGGGTGGCGGATGTTCTCTTGCAGACTAATTTGACCACAGTCTATTCCCAGCCTTCCCCACCCCTCTGCTCCCAGCAACACTGTGCCTGTCACTGATGCATCTGTCTCCACTGGTATCTATAAATACCTCCCTTCTCTCCCTCTTCAAAAACCTGATTCCCATTGATTTAGTGACCTATATACACACACCATCCCCTCCTTTACCCCACCCAGCTCCCCTTCTGCTGATGGTCCTCTGCTGCCTCCAGCTCTCGCTTCACCCTTCTCCCCTTCTATTTCTCTTGCAAGGCTAATAATAGTTCACGGTGTAAAGCTTAAGTCATGACACATGGAAAGAAGAAGAAGAAAAAAAAAAAGATTCGAGCGCGTGCCCCGGGAACAGTGGCGGCTGCTGCTCATTTTCTGCACCTCAGAGTCGTGTCGTGGAAAAAGCGAAACCTGCGTCTGATCTCCGGTGTGAGTAAACACTGGAGTAGATGGGGTCTGATGAAAGGAGTCTCTCAAAGAGGTGCAAAAATTCAATAGGAAATCTGAGTCTGGCAGAAATGAGATCAGGACGGGGAAAAAAATAAATAAAAAGATGCTGTGCAGAAAGACTGCAGGGTGTGTGTGTGTGTACACGTGCAGGGTTACATGAAGGTACTCTGATGTAATTATGATGCAAAGAGATTTTTTCAAAAGCGCTCCGGAAACTTGCCATAAAGTGTAAAGGCTGAATAAATAAAACAGGAGAGGAAGTTCACAAATATTTTATGTGAAACACGTTGTTTTTTTTGGGATAGTTTCAACAGAGCTGTAACCATTTTATCTTATATTTGTTCAGGCCAGTTAGCTTTCGGCAACCACCATAAATAGGCTTGATTCCAAAAGTTTTCCTAAAGGTTTAATTGAAACTCATCCAGTGGCTCATGATATATTTTGCTAACAGATAAAGATGGTTGACACCAAGTTATTGGCAAAGTTTTGAGCAAAAACCTTTTGCAATCCATAGAATCTGTGTTGTGGAGAATGCTCAGCTACTAACGCACCAAACTTTAGCTCAATACCTGTAAAACACACCACAGCTATTGCCATTTTGGAGTTTCCTATGGCCCGTCGGCTGTGGCGGCCATCTTGAATGGGGTTGTCTCCAAAAGCTAATCAGCTGTTTTTGGTTTACCCCATGATTTCATTTAAGTCTGTCCAGTGATTCATGAGATATTTTGTTAACAACTAAAAATGGTCAACACAGTGTTACAGACATAGTTTTAAGTAAAAATGTTGCGCAATAAATAGAGCTAAAAGTACGTGTTGTGGATGATGCTCATCTACTATCACACCAGATCTTAGCTCGATACCTGTAAAACAAACCAGGCTAGAGCCCTTTTTGTGTATCCGATGGCCCGTCGGCCATCTTGAAATAAAAATTGTGTTCACTGGTTCAGAAGATATTTTGCTTACAAACACATTATTGGTGGGCGCATGATTTCCTGCCACATCACTTGAAACGATCAAACACCTGTAGTGGCAGTCAACTCTCACGTCTCATCCCACCACGGAGAGGACCTGCTGCCTGTGCCGTGGCCCCACAGTGACACCCAGTGGCTCCAGATAAGAACCGACTCATCCCGGTAGACTCAGATGTTTCCCGTTGCCCCCGAGGAGGGGTCGCTAACGCCATCCTTGTTCTCTTCAAAAACACTGGGCATGCTGCTCGCATCACACACACACACACACACAGCATCACTCCCTTTGTGCTCTGTCAAATAGCTGCTGGACCTTGAAAAGCAGAAAGAATAAGAGTGCAGGCCTTTAGTACAGACAACTACATCAGACAACTTTAGGACAGTTAGTTTATTGAACAGTAAATTGTGACAAGAAACACAATATATATATATATATATATTTTCCATTTCATTTCAAAGAACTGTGTCATTCACCGCACATCCTCATAAACACCCTCTGTAATAGAGAGACTCTGTAGGTTTACAGCGAGGGGGGACGAGGTTTTAAAGTGCTTTATTGCACGTTTTTCCTCTCGGAGGAAGAGAACAGGGGCTGTGAGGTGAGCTCAGACCCTAAGAAAAGGCCTCCAAAAAGCTTTCCTTGTTGCATTAGGCGGACGTTGCTGCGATCACGTGTGTGTGTTGTTGTGTCTTTTCTCTACCTTGTGTGTGTGACTTCTACTTATTGCATAACAGTAAGCTGGTTCGTGAATTGTTTTTTTTTTCCTCAGTGAACATTTAAAGCACAAATCTTTAGATTCAAAAGTCATAAACTCTTCACAATAATAATCATACATCTCATAATATCTAAGTTACATTCTTATATCTGATTCTTATATGTAGGCGATATACATTTTGTGGCTAAACTGTTAGTGGACATCGTCGTGTGGGTATTTGTCTCAGCCCTATGTTTACTTTTTTTTACACAGACATAGATAAATAAGACTAAAAAGGTCATTTGGATTAACAGAGTCGCAGAAATAAATCACTTTAATTCTTCAAATCAGCACATTGGGGGGGTTTCCAGGCATATTCAAAGAGGAACGTGTGCTATTTCATACCCCGCAATCCTTTTCATGTGCTTTCTTTTGATTGTACACACTCTAAAAAGTCATGTAATTGGTGTGTTTTAGAATCTCCTTCTGCAAATGACCCCAACACCCCCCTCCGGCAGTGGATACTGCTGGGGGGAATCGAGCACAAACACACGGCGGGGAGTAAACAAAAGAGGGTCGACAATCAAAGAGAGAGAGAGAGAGAGAAAACAAAAAAAATATCCAAGCGGCACTCTTAACATCTACACACCGACTTCTACGGCACTACACTGTCAAACACACGTACAGAACCAAATGCACCAAGTTGGTGAAAAGTCACAGCCGAGGAAAGCAAAACCACTTTGCACGACACGTTCAGGGATTAACTAAAAATAAAAAACAATCGGAAAACCAAAAAAAAAGAGGCATTGTGATCACAAAAACAGGGTGGAATGTAAACAAAAATAAAATAAAATTACAGGCTCACAAGCTCACATGAATATTTGGGTCCTTTTGCCTTTTTTTTTGTTTGTTTGTTTGTTTGTTTTTCATGCGCCTCCGATGTTTGGAAGGTGCCAGTCAGTGTTTGAGCAGTCCCTCCCTGACTGACCTATGGCTTTCAGTTACAGTAAGACGACTCGGGGGGGTTCAGGCAGTGCAGCCTCAGTCATGTTGCAGCTACTTTGTGGAAAATAAAGCACCATTCAAACAAACGATTTAAACATCACGACCCAGATACAAAAACTCTTAACAAACTTATCCTGCTTTGGTCGACGCACATTTCCCATCAGCTAAAAAAAAAAAAAAAATCCGTCACTGGAAAACAATCAGCATTAAGATTTGGTCCTGGTGTGAAACAGAAGGAAACCAGCTGAGCCGCAGATTTAACCGATAACGCGGGAGAAATGGCACCTCCGACCTGAAATCTACACTAGAGTTCCAACTTGGCATATTGTTTTACTTCCTTCATTTGTTTTTTCCTGCATCATCAGAACATAAAATCAGCACAATATGATTTGAAAAGGGGGGGGGGGGTAGGTGTGCAAATAAGCCAACATTTACAAAAACGTTAAAACCTCAAATTTCATTTCACCTGCATATGTACAATAAAGTTAAGGTGGACAATTTGACACAAAAACAACACAAATGTATTTATGAGGCTCTACTGCCTCTAAAAAAAAAAAAAAAAAATAGGAACATTGATAAATAAAGCTCCCTCCCACAAACGATATCACACTGAAAAAAAAAATAAAGTTGCACCACGAGTCCACAGAACAACTGAAGAGCTGCTTGACCAGCTGGAGCGAGGAAAGGAATGTGATTGGACAATAACCCTGCAAGGGTCACCTTGATCTCCCGACACAATAAACCAATGGCAGGCCTTAGGTGTTGCTGAGATGCATAAACAAGATACAGCCAGGCTGAATTCATCCCCGGCAAACAAAACCTCCAAAGCAAACTGGCTGAGATTTGCTTTTGGTAAAAAAAAGTCATCCTCACACTGAGGACACGATGGTCTGATTTTTCAGATAGAGAAGGATTTTTTTTTTTCGTTAGCTCTCTGGGGTCCTGCCACTGAGTTCCAGTTTGGACAAAGCATTACAACTGAGCGTGTACTCTTTTGTAAACAAAAAACAAAGTGTATGTAGTGGGGCGGAGAAGTACTTTGTTGCTCAATAATGGCTGCAAGTTTAAGAAAAAAAAATTTTCTATTAAAACTTGTGCTTACCACAGTTTAAAACACAAAGAATGACATGTTGGGGAAATGGCTGCTGCACAATCTAATCACTTGAGTCATTCTATTAAGCACAGATGCAAAACTCCAGCTTTAACCAAGTTATGTCTAAAAAATACAACAGCTTTACCCTAAAGAAAGTGGCGCAGCAGCCTTTTTGGGAGAGAGGTGGTCTCACATTGAAGTAATGTAAACTTATAGGATGGTAGCAGCTCATAATGTTCACACTGGCAGATTTGGAGGCAGAAACTACAAACAGCGTTTCTGGAGGTAAAAAAAAAAACAAAACCTAACAGTGGAACCATTGTGGCAGCACTAAATATCAGATGGAACCTGATCTACTTAAAAAGCCAAGGCAATCATAGTCTGCTCTGAGCTGAAAGGCCGAGTTCATTACAACCACTTACTGTACACAAAGGGAAGTGGCTTCTCAGGAAAGATCAGAGGGATTGTGCTGGTATCACATCAACACATTGCCTGGGACTTGGATTGAAACTGGCTCATACGGCTTATTTTCCTCCAGTTAAAGAGAGATATCTCATCTTTCAGGATATAAAGTTTTTCGAAAGCTTTCTCTTTCTAAACTGAGGGATGTGCTTTTAACAGTTAATTTATGATTGCGATTTCAAATCGACTGCCGAGGAATTCGCTGACATTGAGGAAGAAAATAAACGCAAAAAAGGAAATCAGCAAGAGGCTCGCAGAAACTGCGGCGGCCGAGGGCAGCATGTCGAATGTGACAATCATGTTCAGAAGCACAACAAAAATCCTGTTATTGTACACCGATATTTGTGGCGTCATTTCCAGAAAGCGTCTTAAGTGTTGGGCCTGCTAACTGGAAACTTGTGTGCCACCACAGGCATCTTGGCAAACAAAGGCTCCCTTCTTAACATTCAACACAACAAATAAAAACAAAACAACTGGTCACTGACCCTGACACAAACAAGACAAAACAAAACCTCTCTCAGTAAGATGAATTCTCATGTAGTCGAAGTGATGCATCATGGGAGGGAAGGCAGAAAAAGAAGGCGCTCCTTTAGTTGCTCCTTTTGGGCAAGAAGCTGAGGATAAACTCGCCCACGCCCAGGAAGTAGACCACCTGTGCGATGCCAAAGAGCGGGGCGATGACCAGGGCGCGGCAGTAGGCGCCCTTCAGGAATGCAGCTGGGCCCTCATTGCGCAGGATTTTCCTGTAGAGGAAACACAAACCGGACACTTGAGTGGCGTCGCCGGCGCAGACGATGACCACACGAGGCAGCTTCGTGTGTGCCTCATATGTTCAGACGTAATGAGGTCACCTGATGCAGTCGGTCACTCCAGAGTACGTGTCTTCTGTGCTCGCTCGGTTCAGGGACTGCAGCCTGGTCTTTATTACTGAAATTCAGAGTATGGAGGTCAGAATCTAAAATTAATACCACAATAGGGTATCGTGTAGTAAAAAAAAAAAAAAAAACTCACCATCAACAGGGTTGACTGCGACAGCTGCTGTGCTCCCTGCAACGCAGCCGGAGATAAATGACACGTAGAACGGAGCCGGACCGTCCACGTCTTTCTTCCCCAGGTTGTTCAGATTGGCAAAAAGGGGGAAATAGATGATGGAGAAAGGAACATCCCTGTGAAGACAGAAACAGGACAATCAAAATGAAATGTAAACACTAATTATTGTTTGTTATTAGGAAAACCTTGGTTTTGAATGTGCTTTACCTGAGCAACGTGGCACCGAGGCCCTTATAAAGCCCAGCGATGCCCTTTTCCCTCAGTAATTGTCTGGTTAGCTGCATGGCCGTCGGGGACTTGGTCTCCACGGTGCCTGCTGCCACCGTCTCTGGCATGAGCTTCCTCTGAGCAGCTAAAAACAAACAGGCGGCACAATTATAGGAAAAAAATAGTTTGCAAACATTATCGCTCAGTGTCCAGAACTGGTTTGTTCTGTGTTGGTCTGCGCTGTAAAGTGCATTCTCTGACACGACCACACGGGAGCACTCTTTCTCCAGAAATATCTACACTTTATTTGTGCTACACCAACAGCTGGGTTTAATTTCATTTTACCAAGCCTTCCAGCATCCTGAAGCTGGATTTTCAGCATCTCCATAGGAGTTGTTACGATGACCTGCAACAGAAACAAAAGAAAACGCGTCAAAGGCAGTGCCAATCATATATAAACTTATTTAAGGATATTTATGTTTGGTAGATTATTTCTTTGTTGCAACAATGATTCTTGGCAATAAATCTTACACAGTTGGAAAGCCTGTTAATGTTTTTGTAAATGGTGCCACATTTGTAAGGAACATGCATTTGTGGGATGAGCAGTAGAGCTGAGTGTGTGGGTTGCGCACATGAAAAATTAGCCAAATCTTCTCTGCCAAACAGCTTATGTTGTTGTTGCTACTGCTTCTGATACCTCCAGGTGCTGCCAATCAGGTGCCCGATATAAGATTTATTGCCAAGAAGCTTTATAACAAAGAAATAATCTACCAAAAACAAATTGCCGTATTTTTTGTACAAAGTATCTCTCCAGTTGATTAACTTTGGGCGTCAATCAAATGCAAGATGGCCGCTGCAGCTAACTGACATTAGCCAGCACATAAATAGCTATCATTCAATACATTTTACAGATATCAAACTATATTTTGATGTGATAGTAGCTAAGACTCGACTGCAACACAAAGTCTGAGAGTGACAACGTGCAATATTACATGAGAATAAACAAATCTGTCATTTCCCAACACAAGATGATTTTATCTGAAACACCTGGGTGGAATTATACCAGGTGATGTGCATTCCTTCAAGGAATGCTAGATCTTTGATTTGAAAGTGATTGGGGAAGTGTGTGTGTGTGTGTTTGGTGTAAATCTTCTGGCATCCATTAACTGAATGTCAACTCCTGGTGTCCTCTATAGTAACACAGAAGGTAACTAGTTAACCAGATTAAGTGTAAGATGGTGCGTGTTCTCAGCCGCGGTGGTAATCCGAGATCTGCTACATTTAATCTAATCACGTCCCCCTCGTGCTTGAAGTCTTTGCCCTCAATGACAAGAGGCATTTCCCTCTGGCTCAGTCACTCGGCGCACATGGCCCAGGCGCTTTCGCCGCGTCTTATCGGATCACTCAACATCTCTGCGGCTCCTCGCGGCAATTACACTGATTGGAAATCAGATAACACAGTGTACAAACTCCAAGTCTAGTTTTTTTTTTTTTTTTACGACTTGCTCTTTTTAAAGCGGCGGTGGCCGACTGCAGCTGCAGATGACAGAGACAAAGTGTGCGCTGAAGTCAGGTGGAAGAAAAGTGGGAATGCAGATATAGAAGCTGCATCTCGCAAACTCACTCACCTGGCATGTGCCTGCCCCACATCCCGCCAGCATCTCTTTAAACAGAGTGAGTTTTCTGCAAAAACAAACAAACAAAAACTAGATCAGATCACAGTTTGACAGCATCAGAGTTGGACATCTTTATGTTTTTACAATCCTCCGGCGGTGCTTGTGATGCTAATCTTTGTCTTCTACACGGACGTGTCAGGAACAAGAAGAAATTAATAATTCACAAGCAGAGCACCGAGGCACAGACAAGTCAATCATTCATCCGCCGGCATGTTTGTTGCCATAGCCACGGGAGACAGATGCCCCCGGAAAGCCGCAGGTTTTATCTGCGCGGGCAGCGCTGGTGGTGGACGGGCTCTTCTCGCTTTCAGCACCAGCAGATGATGACTGCTGCTGCCTGGTAACCTGATTTGAGGCGACCACTCGTGCGAGTAATCGTGTTTCTGAAGACGCACGCGTTAACAGCTTGAAATGCTCGGTGCGGCCAGAGAGGTGACAGGAAAAAAAAAAAAAAAGGTGAAGGATTGTGGGGAGGAGAGGGGCGGGCGGCTAATGTATTGAGGTTGTACGCATGTTAGTAAAACACGTCGTTGGGCGAATGAAGGGTGTTTGTTGTAAGTCAACCTGTCGGCGCTTTAATGCCTCACCCGTCCTTGGAGAGGTGATGTCTGAAGAAGTCGTTAGCAGCCAATTTAATGGCCTTCTCTGGCGTGACTAGTGTTAGGTTCACCGCAGCTCCTGCGAGGATAGAAGGAGAAGAAGAAAAAACAAAACACCAGATTAAACATCGTGCAACGTACAACGGTTTTTTTCCTTCACTGGTTTTGTCCGTGTGAGAGACGTGTTGGTTGCATATAGAGAGGTGTGAATTGGAGTGAAACTGATTATGTTCTGGAAAAGCTGAAACCTGAGACTCCCTTCTCTGGTTCCAGCCTGTTTTTTTTTTTTTTTTGTTTGACATAGTTTGCTTTCTTCACTGCTCTCAAACAATCCGTCTTCTCTGTCTGAAATGTGCACGTTCTTCTCCCCTTATTCTGAAAGGTTGAGTCTTGATCTGAAGAACGAGTTCTCCTGTGTTTGAACTGAAAAACCTCCTTGAATGAATCCTGAAATGTCTTTAACAAACACTCTTACTGTTTGCTACATCCTGGATTACTAAGAATCCACACCAACCCTAATTATCTTCTACTAAACAGTTTAGCTTTATGAATTAGGATTAGCAACCAGTAAACAAATTCTTACCTCGATACATCCCAAAATACCCCTCTGACCTGATGGTCTTAATAAGGCAATCGGACCTGAAACATAAAAAACAACAGTGAGTTAAAGTGAATTGATCACACTGAGTAACAGTCAGATATTTCCTACATGCTGGTATAAAGGCGAGATCCATTTTGCTGGTTCTGCAGACGAGTCTTGGCCAGGTCAATGGGAAACACACAGGTGACACCGATTAGGCCGGCGATCCCTCCATTGATCAATTTGGCAGGCAAACTGGATGAAGACAAAGTCCGAAGACAAAAGTCATTAAATTAAGGCAAAACTTTTTTTCAAATATGATCATGTCTAATCTTACCTGATCTGTTTATCAGCCATTTATCTGAAGCCCCAGCCGGTCACACTTCAACACGTCTGTCACTCAGGTGCTTTTGTTGCGTGTGGTTGGTTTGTAAAGTGCCGCTCTGCTGTCTGAGATGAATTAAATGAAGGGATTGCTTCTGCCCTCTTGCTTCTATTCAAGTAGTGTTAGTTCAAGTAATTCTGCGAAGGGGAAAAAATAAGAAAAGACAAATCAACATTCTCAGAAAGACACTTAGGTTCAGTACATTTAAATCAGGGGGGTCAAAATTCAAAACTTGGTCAAAGGGTCAACATCTGTCAATATTTATTGAAAACATGTTATATAACAAATTGTTCTTATAGAAATACAAATGATCTTTTCCCAATTATATTCTATGTAGCATTTAAGAAAATACATTCATTTCTCATGTCATACAATAACCAACAACTTTTTGATTTATTACATCTTAGAGATAAGTTTTATCACAATCCCGCAAATGAGTTAAAAAAGAAAACTCTCACTAAAAATCCAATTGTTTGACTTTAAAATAAGAAGAGAACACTGAAAAAGGAAATTAAAGTAAATCGTCTGTTGCTCTTTCCACACCAAAATTAAAGATTAATGAAAAATTTAAACTCCATTTTCTTGGCTTGAAAGTTGGCCGGCTGCCATGAGAAGAAGGCAGAATACAGTGAAATGTTCACTCGTTTAGTTAACGAGGGCCAAATGTGGCCCTCGTTAACTAAACGAGTTTGACATGTGATTTAATGTAACAAATAAAGGAAAAAAAGACTGTGACTGTGGCGTCTTTACAGTAAAAAAAAAAAAGATGCTTCCAATTTCCCCTTTTTTCCCTCTCCACCCCCTCTGCTGACCAATCACAACATGCCTCTGCAAGTACAGCTTTTCTCCTCCTCTCTCCTTCCCACCAGCAGTCCCCCCCCCCCCACAATCATCTCCCTCAGTCACGACTCTCCAAGCACAGCTTTTCCACCTCAGATCTTTGCTGACCTGTGGCTTTCTGAGTGCGACGCGCACACGAGTACAAACGCAAATTCCTCTGATGTCCTCTCTGTGAGCCTCAACAGCACGTGTGGGTATTTCATGTTTCTGCACTGCTTTATCTGGCACTGAAAAGCAAGGACAACACGGTGTGTTTGGTTTGAAAGGGGGACTGAAGGTCTTCAGCGGTTACTCCAGGGGGTGGAGGGAGGGAGGAGAGCTCCGGGTTCAGAACGGGTCAATAACGTCTGGGTCTGTCTTTTGGCTGGGTGAACTCCTCTCTGCTTCCTGGAGCTGCACGGCTCACCTTCCTTTGTTTTCTCTCTCAGCTGTGACACTCGGCACATTTTATCACGTAGTCCGTTATTTTCTCTGTTCTCTGAATCTGACTTCCTCTTTTTAAATAACAACTTAACTCTTTAGTCAGCACAAGAGTTTTCATTTAACTATACGTTAGGGCTGCACGGTATTAGGAAAACCTGCGATGTGCTATAACAGTGCTTAATATTGCGATGACGATATGACTTGCGATAAATGAACAAATACATATGTAGTGTTTATATATTTCTGCTCTG
>JAUBOC010000011.1:10400912-10415722 GCA_032275365.1 Anablepsoides cearensis | reverse complement strand
GTTGTTGCGATATGCATATTGCGATGCGATTTATTGCGATGACGATAAATTTTCGATATATTGTGCAGCCCTACTATACGTACTCCTTACTCAGCACAACTCTGAGTAAAGTAAAAAACAGGTCATTGAGTAAAATGTTAATAAGATAATTAAATCATTAACAAGGCTTATAAACCATTAAACATAGTTTAATTGACAACTTAACTTAGTCAATGTGTTATGTTTAAACTAAGAAAAAGGACCACAGGTTAAAAAAATAGGCAGAAAGAGTCACAATTAAAAAAAAAACAGCTTGATGAGCATTTTGTAACAAATTGGGTTAATTGGCTACAGGTACTGTTGAGTGCATGCAAAGAGAGTTTTGTAGAGAAGCTGAATCTCTTGGAAGTAAAGATAAGCAGCGGTTCTGTGAAAATCTGAGTCTGAAATGGTGGAACAGTTTCACAATAATGTTCCTCAACAGAAAACCAGGAAAAGATTGACTACCTCATCATCCACAGTTTGTAATATCATCAAAATGATGTCAAGAATCTGAAGAAATCTCTGAGCTCAAAGGCTGAAAGTCAATATTGGATGTTCGTGTACTTCAGACCCTCAGGTGACGGATTCTGTTCAGAACATTACTGCATGAGCTCAGGAACATCACTGCAAAACAGTTTGTGGTCAATAAACGCTGGTTAAAAACTCCATCATGCAAAGAGGAATCAGTATGTGAACACCATCCAGAAACTTGCCAAAAAACTGTAAAAAAAAACTGCCAAACGTACAAATCAAGATAAAAGTAAAATAAAAATATTTTGGGTAAGCCACAGACATCACATCCTTCCTACTACAGAGAAAAACCATCCAGCCTTATTATACAGTAAGTGTACCTCTCTGATGATATGGGGGTGCATTAATGTTTAGGACATGAGCAGTTTACACATCTGGGAAGGCTCCATCGATGCAGACAAGTGTAAACAGAATTAAGTAAATATGCTCTCATCCTGCTGTATTTTTCAGAGAAAAATCCAGCACAACAAAGAAATCCAGCAAAAACAAAACAAAAAAAAAACCCAGGACAGTTGAACAGCTAGAATCCTACATCAGATAAGAACGGGATGACAGTCCCCTCCAAAAACTCCAGCTGGTCTCCTCAGTTTATAAGATCAGTAAATCACTGCAACGTCCCCATTTTTAAAATCAGGGTTGGTAAATGAACTGATAATGTGAGCTGTTCCCACTGCAATCATACAAGACAAAACCTAAGAGTGACATCTCCCTCCTGGACTACCACCACGCCGTCAACTTCACGTCAGCTTCACTTTATGCAACTAGGTCTGCTGGAGGAAATGTGTTTGACGGCAAGCCATGGCCTGGCTGCAGTGTCCTGTCGGGACAATTGGGAGTCTGTATGGACACGAGTCCCAGTGTGCAGTGTTCACTGCATTAAATAAAGCATCGCTCATCAACCAAATCTCCAAGGAATGTATTTCACTTAAATGGGAAACAAGTGTGAAAAGTCAAAAACCTTAAAATAGGAGGAAAAAAAATAATAATTGTAAAGTTTATTATAGCAGCTAACTACAAGTGCTTTAATACACCTAACCTTCTCCCGCTCGTTTACATCAAGGCCATGTTTTGAGTGTATTCCACCGCAGCTGATAAGCACTGATGAGTCAACAATGGGTGATTATGCAACTCATGCAGAACCTTGAACTGAACTGCAGTACTCCAGGCGACGCAGCGACTGGATGCACCTGATTAAAAGGCCAAGTTCACAGTCAGGGTGTGTTGGCTCAGTTCAAGTTCTAACCCTCCTTCGTCAGTACAAGTCAAACAACGAGGCAGTTAATGCTGCCTTACGGATAAGATTATAAAACTGGGAAAATGGTGGAGGTTCAGCTGTGGTGGACATCTTGAATCAGGTTGACTCATCAATGATTACTTTCATGCGAGTTTCATTAAAGTTTTGCTAACAGATGGTAAATGAACTGTTTATTTATCCCCTTACAATCCAACTTCACCCTTAAAAATCCCTAAAAATGGATCCAACTTGGTCAGATTTACAGTTAATGGTGGTAGCTGAGACGATCCCCGGCACATATTCTGAGTGCTCAGTTAGCAAAATATCTCACAAACCACAAAATGGATTTGAATAAATCTAAGTTTCAGTACTGATTAAGTTTTGAAGCTAACTCAATTTAGGACAAACTCCTCAATCATCTGATCTCACAACATAAAAGTAGGCTTTAAAATGTAAAAAAAAAAAAAAAAAAGGTTTTGGTGCCCAAATGGCAGACAGATTGAGAGAGGCTGTTGAGAATCTGCAGATCAAATCCACCTCAGGTTATTTTCAATGCAAAACTGAATGCAAAGTGTGCTCAGCCAGACCTCGGCGGCTCCTCTGGTCCCAAGTGCAGACTGGATAAAGGTCTTAGTGACTGATTGACGGGGGGGGGGGGAAGTTTAGTAACAGATAAAAAAGGAAGTGAGTGGTTTCGACAGTGACAGTGCTTTCTTGTTGTCAGCAGCCCTGAAATCATGTGACTCCTGCAGCTCAGAAACCAGCATAGAGCTGGAAATCATCACATTCAGCCCTCTTTATTAGCTCGGTGCTGCTACTGCTCCATCTGTCTCACGTGAACTGAACACACACATAGCACCAGGGAACGCGCACACAAGTGTCTCTGCAGATACTGAAATGTTCTCTGAGCTACAACAACACAAAGGCCTTATTTATTTAGAAAAAAAAGTCTCCATCTGTTCAGATCTACAGACTAAATTCTGCTACAATATCTATATTTATCATTTAGAAATGTGGTCTATTTTAGGAGCACAGGGATGAAATTTGCCGTGTCACGGACAAATCTGATTTCCTCTTCCCTACATCAGTGGGATTATAAACTTAATTCCCAGCCAGAGAAGTGAGATCTGGGCAGATCCGTGCACTTCAGCTCTACGCTCATATTGCAGCCACTAAACTGAATAGTGCTTCCTTTTTCCTTCTTAAACCTGCTGCGGATCAGATACATGAGGGGGGAAAAGGGACTCTTTTTGTGCAGAGGAAAGGTAAAGAGTTTAGTCTTTCCCCTGACAGCACTGGTATCCATGGTGGCTTTGTTTCTAAGTAATCTGAGGCTCTTTTTTTTCCTTCTTCTTATCTTCTGTTTTTCTTCCATCTCCGTTTTGTAAAACTGACTGAAACTAAATATTTTGAGGAAACCACAGACACCACATCCTCCGTACTAAAAGAGGAGAGGGACCATCCAGCCTATTACCAGCGCACAGTTCAAAAGCCTGCCTCTCTCATAGTATGGGGGTGCATTAATGCCTATGGCATGGGCAGCTTACACATCTGGAAAGGCTCCAACGGAGAAGAAAAGTCTACAGATTTTAGAACACGAGCGCTCATCCTGATGACGTATTTTTCAGAGAAGGCCTTGCATATTTCAGCAAGTCAAAGCTAAACCACACGCTGCATCTATTACAACTGCATGGCTTTGTAAGAAGGGTCTAGTTACAGTTTACACAGGAGCAAATAATCAACCCATCTGCACAAAATTGCAACATTCTCATACATAATGAGACTTTTGAAAAACCCTTATAGTTAGATTTTAATGAACTTTTGGACACTGCATGCAGGGTAACATAACAATATTGGTATTATTATCGTTTGCCACCAAAGACAAAAAGGATGATAATGATTGTCCATATGTCTGTGCATGTGTGCATTAGTTTACATGGCAGATCAAGATTCAGAAAATAATAATTCCACGCATTTTCACTACTGATCAACTTTTGGAGTCATATCAATTCAAGCTTGATGCTGCAGCGAATCACCGTTAACAAACACAAAAATTATTATAACCTGGTCAGATCTGTGGATACTGAGCTAAATCTGTACGTAGCAGTAGCTGAGAGTCACCTTGAACACGTGCTTTAAGATCTTCTATAATTCCTGAAAGTTAAATTGTGACGTGTGTCCTTTAAGAAATGCATGGCCTTGTGTGAGCAGTGGTCCAAGGTAGAACAGTTCCTGTGGAAAACACAGGATGTCACCCTACACCCAAGAATGGCTCAGCTCATCAATTATTTCTAAGCAGCATGAAAGCTTAATGTACAGGGCTTAACATATATACAGGTGATGTTGAGTTTCAGCCTCCTGTTAAAACATGCATTTCTGCACATTTCTAAATCTGCCTGACATCCTGTTCAGCAGATAAACGCTTCCACGTGTGTAAATGTGTTGGATTGCAGAACAGTCTGTTTTTATGCATGTATGACATATTTAGTACAAAGGAGGTGCCACTTTAAGCCCAGCAGATGTTGAAGCATCTTCACTTGTCCTGCCAATGAGGAAGGGGGCGTTTTAGGGGGGGCTCAGTTATTAAGCAACATCCCCGAATGAACGGAAGCCGGCAGAAAGAAGGCCTCCTGAAGGGTTCAGACTGAGACAGAGGAGTTCAACTTCATCATTATTTAAAACAAAAAATGTCCACAGAAGCCATGAAAGATGCGTCTGTAGCGCAGCCACGTAAAAAAACATTACGTACCCGCCAGGTCTGAATAACGGTTCGGTTCGACGGGGAAAATAAATAAATAAAATAATGACAGGGCTCATTTACGGCTCAGGTCCATTCAGTCGTTTCTAGAACCGTAAGACCCGACATTTCCTCTTAATCTTCAACACGCCTTTTGAGGACAGTCGCTAGCTTGTTGCATTGATTTGCTGCTTCCCGCTCCTCGTCAACCGCATCTTTTTTTTTAAAGTCCCAACATTTTACGAGTCAGTCTTTTTTTATAGTTTACCCCGATTTCTCCCCCGCATATATAAAACATTTAACCTCAGCTGCAAACCTTCCAATTCAGGTTTGAAACAGAAGCGCTGTCTGAATCAGAGAAACCCCATTAAATCCCTAACGAGGCTTCATCCCCGTTTATCTACATACCACAGTGGGTCGCTTCCGCTCTGTCCTCCCGGCCGGGGTGATTGTGGGGTGAAATCTGGGTATCTTTCAGCTGACAGACCAAAAACCGGCCAACCTACCGGGATTACTAGCGTTTGGGTCCAGTGTGGAGGAGGTGGGAGTGAAAGCAGGCAGGGCAGTCAGGGAGGGGAGAGCAATCTGTCTCCAATAAAACAAACCAGAGGAGTGGGGTTTAAATGCGCCCTCTAGCGGTGACTCGCAGAAACGCAGGCGTAGTTTTTTTACGTGCAGTAAGGTGTGAAGCTGGGGGGGATGGGAGCCCACGTCACCATGACGATTCATCTCAGTGACCTTGGACATAAAATCAGAAAAAAAGGGGGCAAGACTTGTAATATTGGGGTTGGGGGCGGCATGTAGCTTGAGAAACAACAAGAAGTCACACACATCATAAAGGGCAGCTGATGAGCAGGATTTATACAGCAGTTTCACTCATTAGGTCACATTTAGAATAGAAACTCACATTAACAGCTGATAAATCACTGCAGATAAACCACTCTGAGCACACCAGGTAATAAATCTGATCTGATACACAAACAGATACTTCTTGGCACACAGACCTTTGAGACAGTTAAAGGTACTTGATGCAAGTCACCCCCAAAATAACGGACTACATTTGCACATTTTTTTAAATCAATAGTTAAAGTGTAAAAATATAGCATTTGTTCACGCTCAGATTTGATATGTAAAATGTGCAGATGAGCTTCCGGTGCAGTCAGCCAACTGCATTTTTTCATATTAAATGTGGAGCAGTACTGGTGTAAACCGTTTGATGCAGTTCAGGATAATCATTTTCATGTTTGATTTTATAGTTTGCAATGAGTACCTTTAAACAACTCACATCCCTCCCAACCTAAACAAGTAGGCTTCCAGTTAGTAAAAATAATTTTTAAATGCAGGTATAAAAAAATGACTGTAGTGTTTTAAAAATACCAGATCTTAGTATAAATCATAAGGTGCTCAGTTAACATAAGCAACTTTAAAAATAGTTTTGACAGCATTGTGAAGCAACATTTTCCATGAACTCTGTGTAGATACAGAACTATTACTTATCTGGCTGATAAATAAGTAAAAACATTGTGTTGAGTTATTATTGTTGAATAAAGGTTCATCTAAGGCTACATTTCGCAGTTTATCTATAAACTATTCTTTTACCTCCAATATTTTTTAACTGTTTAACTATGTAACTAGAAATAAATTAGTTGCTGCTGTGCACCAATGTGTTCAAAAAACAATTCCTTAAAAAAAATTCTTAAAAAAAAAAAAAAAAAAAAAAACAAACAAAGTGCAAAACTTCCTTATAACACAATGAAAAAAAAAATCACCTAAAATAAAGTTTTGATTTATTAAAGCCCCTTTTGCAAAAACAATATTAGCTGAGATACCTGAGATTTACTATCATGGAGCTAACAAGCCTAGTGGAAATAATACAAATTGTTTTATGACATAATTGTCATTTTGCTCATTCTGTCAGGATTTAGATGTTTCGATGAATTTAAATGCACTATTCCTGTATTCTTTAAAGAAACCATTGTTAACAATTACATAGGAGTGATATCTTTACAAGTTAGCAGGTCTGGTTTGTTATATTTGCATATTGACTTTTATGATACTACAGATATGGTTCACAAAAAAAAGAATAAAAAACAAGATCACAAATATTAACAACAATAAGCAGTTCTCAAGTAATATTAGTTCCTGCAAATAGGGCTTCAAGGAAAAACTGTAAGATACTACAGTTAAATGACACATTTACATCTCAGTTACTGATACAGTCTCAAGCAGGTGTTACTATTAGTAGTATTTATGAAGACAAAATGAGTCAGAATGAGCTGCAGAGCAAAATAAAATATGCAGTAATTGAGATTCACATGAAAATGAGTCCATAAAGACACAACTCCAGTAATCAAACCAGAAAAGTTAGATTTAAAGGTAGATTAGGAAAATTGCATGACAGTTATGGCTTCAGAAATAATCCCTATAATCTTTTAACTTTCCCTTGAAACAGGCAGCTTTTCTCTGCCGGCTGCTGTAGCACAGGGAAATCCCTTCCTATAATATTTAGCACCATTGTGAAGCTTGGAGGGTCCTCTTTGTAAATACAGGGCTGGAATCCCTGATGACATCATTCTGGACAAATAAAAAACAAGTTTTCAAACAGTCACTCTTGTTAACAAAACAAGATTTTTGATAGACCAGGTGATAAGTCGTCAATTTAAAACGGGGAATTAAAAAAATAACAAAAATACTCATTGTGGCTTATTTTGTCAGCAGGAGTCACATTTTGTTGATTTGCACAAGAAGAGAGTTTGTATCAAAATAGAAAAAGTGCTAAAAACAAAACAGAAACCATCAAACTGTCTATTTTCCTCTGTCTTGTAAAACACAACAGTATTTGTTGTGTCTCAGCTCTGTGCAGCAGGACAGTTGTACAGAGAACCAGATGATGGATGGAGGTGTGTTTGGGGGGGGGACTCCACTGTAAACAAACAGGTTATGAGTCAGCCATGTGCGAGCCCACCTACTGCTGCGTTTCCCCCTGAGAGGAGCCCTCTCCCTCCAGGCCGACTCTCCTCAGTGAGTCTGAATACTTCTGCCTTCCTAAATTCACAATGTCCTCGATCTCCTCTGCCAGGTCCTTCCTGCCGCTTTCTGTCATGGCGTCCATGAGCCTGGACACAGTCCCTGGTCCGGCGTTCCTCTGTCCCCGGGCCCAGTGAAACAGCATGTCCAGCACCAAGTCACCCAGGTTGTCCCTGTTGAGCAGAACATACACCAGAAATGTTACATCATGTCACCTTCAACTGCAGCAGCCTGAGGATGTAAAATATACCACTCTGTGCTCATGAATATATCACGTCCTCTGCAGAGTTGTATTTAAATGTTTTTTGTATTAGAGCATCATGTTAGAAATATGTAGGTATATCGATGTTTAAAGGATTTGGGGGCTTTTTTTTAATCAAATACACATTTTTGTGATAATCACCCACAAACCTGGTACCAGAATGTTGATTTTATCGCCCCACCCCCATGATGCGTGATGAGAGGTTGGGAGAAGGGGGAGGGCCAGATGAGCCACCCCGTCTGTGTGTAATCTCCCGCAGTGTCCCAGATGGCTCAGAAGGCCGAGAGCGCAGATTAAAACAATCAAAATTCACTCCGATGCCTCTCTCCCTGCACGTTTTTCCACCAGGTCTTCAACCTAAAGCCCCACAGAGGTTTGTGCTGAGCTTGTGCACAGATTACATCATTCAGTCACGCAGAGAAGATGTGTGTATTCCTGTTTAAATCTCTAATATAATAACCCAGCTTCCACGTCCCATCTGCAGGATGTGCAGCTACAAGGCCCCAAAACCCCACTAAATCAAAACAATATGCTACTAATGTCCAGGAACCAAAGCACACAGAACATCTGCCAAGATTCAGTCTGCGTGCCTCAAGTTGTAGCATCAGGAGGAAGAATTGCACAACGTGAGGCAGGTGCTTTCCATGCTGTGACTGATCGGTGCTTTTTCAAGTTTCAGTTCAAAAAACATACACTGCTTTTCAAGTTGTTATGCAAATTACTTTTTCTCTGTTTTTCCTAAATAGTCAATGCAAAATCCATCAACTGTTTAAGTATAATTTGAATGTTATCGGAAAAAAAGAAAAACTCACAATAACGGCCTTTTTCAAAAAAAAAAAAACAACAACTTTAAAATGCACTGTTCCAAATGTTTTCACACAACAGTTTCAAAACATTTTATAGGTTTGTTTGTTGAATTTGCAGCAATTGGTCAAATTATATCAAAATAAAAGCCCAGAGCTGCTGTTTGGATGTGATCTGCCTCCAACCCTCAGAGATCTTTGGCTCCAAATGCTCTCAATAAGACTTGAGATCCAAGGTTTTAGTTTGGGATTTTTCACTATAGTTTAGTTTTATTTAGTTGTGACATTTTTTCTTTTAATTCAGTTAGTTTTAATTAGTTTTTAGGGTGGATTTGCTAGTTTTTATTAGTTGTTATTGCTTTTTTTAATGCTTAGTTTTAGTTTATTTTTTATTAGTTCTAGTATTAGTTTTATGTAGTTTGAATAAACATATTTGTTAATGCATCCACCAGCTTAAAGTGTTCCTGAGAGTTAACTAACCATAACTAACCAGCAGCATTTTGATCATCAGTCAAAGCAGTCTGTTATAGCAACACCTTCCTAAAATGATTCGGTAACTCAATTTTGCCAATAAAGGAGTTGGGCGATTGTTTTAAGAAGGTGGCAACAGTTGTCTAGATCCTGGTGCTACCGAGATGGGCTGGGGCTTGTTTTTCACGGGAGCTACTAAGAGAAGCTGCTTGTCAAGATACTCAATTAATTAGTCCCTTGAGATGTATTCCACCTATTTTTTTTTACCTTTTTCCACTACAAGACGCTTTTAATTTTCTCACATATTCAAAGAAATCCCAAATCGGACTTTACTACTTTCTCCCAGATTTTGTTGTCGTCATTTTGCAGGCGAGCTCTAAACAGCAGACTGTAAACAGGTGACGTTACAGACCATGAGGTGCTGTAAGCTGTCCACAGTTAGTTATCGTTTTTTCATTTTATAACAGTTTTTATTTATTTCATTTAACTAAAATGTTTTTTCAATTTCAGTTTTCGTTATTTAGTTAGTTTCAGTAAACTATAATAACCCTGTTGAGATACAGCCAAAGATGCAGCATGAGACGGTGCATTTTAATGAAGATGATAGTATTTTTGGAAGCATTGTAACAGTTTCTGCTTGTGAAGGCTGGTCAGAGATGGCAGAATAGGTTTATGCTGAACTGCAAGCCTCTGGAGGATCCTACACCTTGATGTTTGCGTGACTTCAGAGGAACCAGCAGCTTCAAATGTCTGTTTGATGCTTTGTAAAGGCAGCTGCTCTCTTAATCCCATATATTTGTCAGAAACCATCCTCATTGTGCCTTTATCTGCACAAACCTGAGTGTGCACTGAATCATCTACAAATCCCTAACATTACGATGATCGCGCTTACGTTTTCAGGAATTATGTAAGATTTTCATACCTTTTTAAGACATTCAACCATTCCATCCTTTTCAGCAACAGAGATCCTTTTTCTTTCCCATACTGCTTAAAAATGTTGGTCTGCGTAATAATATGGAACATTCGACAGTAATTTTTCCTTTAATTGGGCTCAACTGGCAAATTTTTCCTTCTTACTTGTTTTTGAATTGAATCCGTTCCAACTCTTGGTAGCTCAAGCCAAGATTGAGGCCGATAACTTTCCAGTCCTGTCCGATCTGAAGCGAGATGGACAGCAGGTTGGCTTCCGTCAGGTAGCCGCTCTCGGGGTCTCCCAGGTTCAGAGGAGGATGAGGGGGCTCCTCCAGGATGAAGCTGTTCTCAGAGTTTAGAGCCTACAAAACAAACACGGAATAGTTTCTCTCAGGTGATTAAGGGAACTTGTTGAGAGCAAATAAAGGGGGGAAAAAAAATCACCACGAGCATTTTTAACTGACAGGAAGTCTTAACGGTAAAGTAGCGAGCCACTGGCAGTCGGGTCCTTTCCTCTTTCTGGCTATTTCCTCTGGTAGAGTGCTGGGAATCTCCCCTCTGTAAAAAGACACCTGTAACAGACAGGAAATACAACATGTTTAATCTTTGTCTAACTGACCCATAAAGAAGGAAACAGGGGCACCACAAAATTTGGGCAAAAAAAAGAAAAATTGGTGAAACCAACATTTCTAACTAAGTGAGTACAAGAGAAACACAAGCAGTTTCTCAAAAAACCAACAGAATTCCTGATTGTTACCAGGTTCAAGTAAAATACCAGGGTTAACATTTGACCAGCTTTTTATCATTATGTTTTCATCACATTCAGAGAAGCTGCAAGTGTCAATTTTCTGCTCCCAAAGTGAGATAATCCGTTTTACTGATTGGGGTCAATGTTAAACTACAAACCAGATGCAGCTGACGGCGGTCTTCTGCTTAATGCACCGTGTTTCAAAGTGGCGTCACATTTATTATGTGAGGCAGAAGCAGCACTCTCACCAGATCCATTACTGATAGCACCTCTAATCTGCTCATTTCTAGAAATAAAACCCTGCAGGCCCAGCAGGTTTAAAACACCTGAAAATACACTTATTTAGAAAACATCTCTACCATAAATACAGTTCTAACACACTAACACAAGAACAGATTCATTTGATAACTCAGAAAAGAGAAATGTTGATAGTTTGAAATATTTGTACCCATTATTTAGGAAGTCTGACAAGTATTTTATTACATAAACATGATACAACAACTGTATCATTGAGGCTGGAGGCCGAAGGAAATATTACAACCAAAGAGGAGTTGGCAGCTCAGATGTGGAAGAAAACAGGCAAAGAATTATCAAGCATCCTCATCTTGATCTCCACCCAACTTCAACTTCAAAATGAGGCTGCATTTCTTCTACTTCTTCTTGTTTGCTACGTCTCCCATTAGTGGCTCTGCTAAAATCATTTAAATTTACCAACTTCAGCCTCTAAGAAGTTAAAACACAGAGGAGTGAAGCTCTGAGTTTATATGACAGCAACTAGTGTTTTATCAGTTGGATGGATTTGTTTTTATACCTGTGGTGCAGAGTTTTAAAGGGATCCCTGATTAGTTGTAACATTAGACTTTATTTGATAAACATATATTTTAACTGTAAAATAAATACTGTAAAAATACTGTAGGCCGTTTAGTTTTTATAATTTTTAAACCAAAAATTTAAAAATATATTACACGGACGGAGCCATTTTATTCACACGCAAAGCATTCTGGGTAAATGACGACATCAACTAGGTCATCAGTGCGAGGCTGCTAGCAGCTATATCCACCCTGAAGGTTAATCTTGGACAATATCTGACGATTGGCACTTTTAAATGAAACCAGAGAGCGTTGACAGAGAGGAGAAGGTAGAAACCACTCAGCCTGCAGCTGAAAAGGACCTCAGTTTAGCTTGTTTGTTTTGCTAGCGCTGAGCTAATACAAATAAGGCAATATATCGTTGGCGCTAGTGCGAAGGCTAACAGGCTAAGCTGAGGTTCTTCCTTCATGAAGCAGCTCTGTTGTCCTCCATCCATATTTTCAGCTGCAGGCTGAGTGGTTTCTACCTTCTCCTCTCTGTCAACGCTCTCTGGGTTTTTTTTTAAAGAGACAATCATCAGATATTATCCAACATTAACCTTCAGGGTGGATATAGCTGCTAGCAGCCTCACACAAAGGCCCTAGTTGACGTAATCATTTACCCAGAATGCTTTGCATGTAAATAAAATGGCTCCGTCCGTGTTAAAATTTTTTTTTAAAAGTTATAAAAACTAAACAGCCTACAGTATATTTACGGTCTTTATTTTACAGTTAAAATAAATGTTTATTAAATAAAGTCTAATGTTACAACTAATCAGGGATCCCTTTAATAACACAAGCCTGTTCAGCCATAACTTCCTGAAAAAAACATCCGAATTATGAATCAGAACCAGCTGAGGCCAAACCACAGACCAGTAAAATTAAGATCAAAAATGCCATTTAGACAAAACACATTAGTCTGTTTGGCTCCAGTTATTTGCTGCGGCAGCATCATAACGATACATGATGATCAAAGATAATGTTTAAAATATTTGGTAAATATATCATTTTAAAGGCTTGTTTTGGACTGTATTACAGTTAATTGGAACAAAAAGTACAACTTGTCAAATACTGCTTGTTGAAACATACATAATGTGGCATCGTTTATTCTTGTAACATAATCTATGTATTGAGTGCAGCAGCAGCTCCTGAGTATAAATATTAGTGAGGCATAGACGTTACGTATTTATTCTGTTATTTGTCTTCTTTTTTCCTCCCTTCCCGCTTGCACCGATTTATTTTAATTGTGGGTAAAATTAACGAGACAGCTTTCTGGATTTGGTTTATAATTTAATTTTAAGTAACAATTCTGCAATAATACTCCAGATAAACAAAGTTAATTGAGAGGGAATATGGAGGACCAAAGCTGACATAATTAAAATTAAAAGCAGAAATATATAAATGGACCCATAAATAAATACACTTAAAATGCATCAAGTAATTAAAAAAAACAGAACTTTATGAACTTGTGTCATGTTTTATAATTGAATTGACTTTTTTTCTAGCTTAGTTCCAAAAATTATGTTTTAAACATTTAAATTATATTGTTTTCATGTTCTGTTTTTCCTTTTACCTGTAGATGCATTCGTGTGTCATATTTTTTTTTTCCGACAAGTCTTTTTATTTCCATGTGTTGTTTTTACACTTTTCTATTTCCTGTTTTATTTTACCTTATGCATTTCTGCCTCGTTATGTAAATAAGTTGGGCGGTCCTTCTTGGGTCAGCTCCTATCCTACTGGTCATAAGACAGGAAGGAGCAGGAACCATGTGCAGATCCATTCTGCATGTTTGCGCTGCATCAATTTAACAACTAGTGATGTGAACAGCAGTTCATTTTAGAGTAATTAGAATCAGTTCATTAAAATGATTTGTGTCTTATTTCCACATGTTGTTTTAACATTTTTCTGCTGTGCATGCACCATCAGTAAACATGGTCCTACACTGCTGATGTTTTATTACTCCTCTGTTCTCAGTTTTTAGTGTTCTGTTCTGCTCCAATACATTTTTAAACTGAATATCTCCTGTTAGACACATGTTTTGCTAAATGTAATTCCTGTATTTTATTAGCTCATGTTGGGTCTTCTGTTCGTATCAATGTGCTAAAACCAGCAGAATGTGTTTGTAGAGCGACATTTTTAACGCCCCAATGAGACTCTGTTTGGAGGAGCTCGTTGTTCCAATTACTGCAGACAGAGGGAGCTATGATAAAATCACAAGTAAAAAACTGAGAATGAATCACTAAAACACATTCTAAATTCTATTTAAAATAAAATAATACACAGCAAAGTAAACATTGTTTATTAGGAGGAACTACTTTGTGGGACAAATTAGCCCTTATGGACCAGCTGTGCCTGGTTGACTGAATGCACAACAGCAGCACTTTTTCATACCTGTCCCCTCACAGGTCCTTTCTGACCCTCAGCTGGAGAGATGTACACTTCCTTCAGATTCTTCAAGCTGGAGTAAAACACAAAACAGAGTCGTCCTCCGACACAGTCCGGTCTGTCTGCGGAGAACGGGACAGAGTTGTCTTTACAACAGCACAATATATTATTGTTGTCGTCATTAATTATTGAGTGAGAGATGCGGCCACGGAGACGAGCTCTAACCTGAGCTGATGTCTAAGCCCCTCTCAAAGCCAGCGTAAAACTGCTCTCCTTCCAGAAGGTCACATAGATCAGAAGGCTGGGGTCCATCATATTGTTCAGACAAAGACTGCACTCTGCCCTCCATCTGTGCACAGAACAGCACCGTCATCATTTATCAGACATGTTTCTAAAGGTGTCTTTTATTTAGTAAAGTCAAACAGCCGATAACGGAGGACTCAAACCTTGTTAGCAGGTAAACACTGCAGCAGAACTTGAGAGGGGTCCGTCTTCCGCTGCAGACTCAGGAACTGGACTTTAAACAGTTTGAGCTTTTGATAGATTTTCCTGACCGCCCCGCTGACACAGCGCTGCGTGGTGTACCAGAGCCAGTACCTGTGGTGGTGCAGATATTAAACTGTAAATCCAACATATATATGTGATCCATCATATCGAAATTAGGATTAAGTCAAATTTGGTCAAAATGACCTAATTACGGTTTCAGATTCCTGACTTTAAAAACTACATTTTGATATCTGGATCATTCTGATATCAAACTTATCCAGAGATATGACTTAATTTGTCTTGTTGGATAAGATAATACATTAATATTTGGTCTTGATCCTAATT
>JAUBOC010000011.1:10386332-10400812 GCA_032275365.1 Anablepsoides cearensis | reverse complement strand
TTGTAAGTGTTTATATCAAAACACTATATTTGCCTATTTCTCCATATTCCACTTTTGGACTTAATCCTCGTTTTGATATGAAGGGAACACAGTGCAGAGACTCACCAGGAGAAGTGATGGATGTAGAAGACAGCGTACAAGTGGGTGACATAGAGAGACACCTGCGATGTGATGTCAGTCCAGGTTTGGGCGGTGGGATCTCCGTGGAGCAGATGTAAACGGGTCATATCAGCTGTGTGGCCTGCAGACATGCAGCTAACATTTAGCACACGCTAATAAACCCTGTTAGCACATCAGAGAGAGTCTGGATGGTTTGTCGGACCTGTGACTCCTGCAGGCAGAGGGATCTGAACTTGGACTGGCTGCAGGAAATGTAAGCTGGGGGTCTGAGAAAGACAGAGGAGGGGGCTGACTCTGGCCTGAGGGTCCCCGCACAGAGCCTGCACCTCTGACTCAGAAACCTGCAGCACCTACAGAGAAGCAAAGTCTGACAGAGCTTTCTTACAAACAGTAGCATTATAGGTGTAAATGTTTCTGCTACCTGCAGCGTTACGCTGCGGGTCTGCACGGTGGAGTCAGGAGGGAAGTGGAGCTTGATTCCAGGGTCGGAGCTGGAAACCAGCAGGGCTCCAGCTGGTGTAACAGAACAGCTGTCCTGGACTGGTCGAGACACGGCCATAAACCAGGAGAACTGGCTCACCGAGCAGCATGCCAGCTGCAACAAAAAGGTTTTCGTTTTTTTATTTTGCCAGCAACAAGTCCATTTTTTGGGGAAATTAATCTTTTTTTAGTGGGAAGTTTTAAAACTTACCCTGGCTGGATGTCCACCAGGACGACAGCTATGGTTCTCGCTTCCTCTCCTCAGATTAGCAGGCAGAGTGCTCCACGACTGTCCGTCAAACCTCCGCAGCACCACCTCCCCTCGTTTTGTCCGGCGATACGGCACACACACCTCCACAGGCTGCGAAACAATGAAACAAAATAAATTCAGAATTTTTAAAACAAAAGTAGATTTCATTCTTATTTTTCCATCAGCTCCACAGGTTAAAAGTTTGATTTTTTGTTTTGGTCGCTGAACCGTATCGTTGCTTTTGCAAGCTGCTTATTGTAAACCTACATCATACAAGTGAAACAACTCCAAATTATCACAGAAACTCAATCCATAACTTGAGGTTTTCTCTGGAACAAATGTTTCTTTGTGACGTCATCAGCATAATAAGGCCTGAATGTGCACAGATGACTGCAGGAGCTTCCCTTTGGGAAAACCGACCCCTTCAGAACATGTTGTGAAGAAAACAACAAACCCAAGGGTTCAGGCACAAGAACAAATACTTATTATCAGCTCGTGGTGCAAACCTCTCAGAAAACTCAAGAGCACAAATGTCAACTTTTTTGAAGAGAAAAAGAGCTTCCAATTCCAGAGAACTGACAAAAAAAAAAAAAAAGAAAAGAAAGAAGAAATCTGAAGGGATCTGGAGTCATGTCAGACTGAGTTCACTGGAAGCTGCTTCACAGAACAGAAGCAAAGCGGTCTTTGACTTTTTGAAAGTTAATATGAATACAATTTTGATTGGTTCTATTAAAGCCATAATAAATTTTGTTTAATGTTCTCAATTCAATTTTTATGTAAATGTGTCTCACCTTTGATAAAGAAAAAAAAAAAAACACTTAAACTCACATCAATAATTTGTGATAAATGAGGGAAATAAAGACAATCATAACAATTACAAGTTGTTTGTTGTGACTGATTTAGTTGTAGACAAAGGTGAGTAATATTTGCTGATTTCTAATGAAATTTTTACAAAAACCCTGATGAGTTTGACTAACATTAAACCCTAAACAATCATGTAATGTTGAAGAAAATGTGTTGAAAGCATAACAAATCAAATCAAAAACATTTGAAAAAGCACATATTTTGATAGCTATTAAGGCTTTAAATGAGAGGTTTAAAATAAAAGCCTAGAACTTGTTTGACATGTTTATGTCAGCAGCAGCAAATAACATTTAAATTCAGTTAAAGCCAACGTTTATACCTTCAGAAAGGTTATCCCATGGGGACGAAGTTCCAGCGGGCGGCTCAGCAGGATGTCGTGTTCCTCCAGTAGAACCCACTTCCTGTCTGGCCTTTTCTCCGCCCACCTGAGTTTAGTGGCGGTCTCCAGGCACCCCGAGGGGAACAGCAGCTCGCCGCCCCCCGGGAGAAACACGCGACACCCCGCAGACGAAACCCAGAAACTAAAAGGAGGACGAGATGTTTTAAACGGGGGCCGGTAACGATGCACCAGCTGAGGCTAAACTGAATAAAGATGCAGATATTACCGTGAGGCTGTACCTGTGCTGATTAAATCTGAGGTGTAACTCTGGAGGTTTTGTCTCTGACTGATCTAGTCAAGAAGAATGCACACATAATAAGAAACTGAGTTATTTAAGTTAAAAATAATACAGCCATTATTGATCTGATGCAGCTCTGCTCACCAGGTATACGAGGAAGAGGAGGTGGAGTTGGAGGTTTTCCTATAGGATTGTCTCGAAGATCTATTTTAAGCAGAGGCAGTTTGTTCAGACAGTCTGGGACTTGGCGGAGGTCGTTGCTGTAGATAACAAGTTCCCTGAGAGAGAGGAGGGAGCCTGTGCAGCAAAAATAAAACCAAAACCAAAATAACAAGCGTTACATTTCTGAAACTGCTGCTGATTTCTCTGAGGGTCTTTTCTCTGACACACTCACTCACCGGTAGACTCTTACCCATGCTCTTTGGCAGCCACTTCAGCTTGTTGTGGGACAACTCCAACCTAACGAGCTCGCCCAAAGATCCAATTTCCCCGGGCAGCTGCTGGAGGAGGTTGTGCGACACGTCGAGGGTCTGCAGCGATTTCAGCTGACACACGCTCGGGGGAAGGGACGCCAGGCCGTTCCCCGGGAGGGACAGGTAGGTTAGGGACGTTAGTTGGCCTAAATCGGGAGGCAAAGCGGAGATGCGGTTGTGACAGAGGAGCAGCGTGGAGAGCGCAGGCAGTCGGAGCAGGCAGGGCGGGAGCTGGGACAGCTGGTTGAAGGAGAGATCCAGGTGTACCAGGTGAGTCAGGGTGGAGACAGACGGAGGCAGAGTGGTGAGGAGGCCAGGCAGGGGTTCACCTTGGGAGTCATAAAGGCAGCGTCCTTTAACGAGAAGGGAACGTACAGTTGCAGAGAAGTTTCTTAACTTTTGTATTTAGAAGATTAACAAAAAAAGACAACAAGATGTAAAAGGCATTTGAATCAACATGAATACCACATGAAATATTAAGTACCCCGAATGGCCAGTGAACGCAGCGCTGTAAGATGTGGTAAAACACCCAGAGCATCGTCCAGCCCTGGTTTCTCCTCAGAGCCCAGTTTCAGGTACTGCAGGCGCCTCAGCTGCTCGGGGATGGACCCCCACAACAACGGCAGGGCAGCTGCTCCACCCGGATACACATCCAGGGTCAGCCTGGTGTCCGTCAGCACGGCTGACAGCTCCACAGACGGAGGCAAGGGCGGGGACAGAGACAGAAAAGAGCCAAAGGAGGATGAGGATGACGAGGAGGGAAACTCACTGCGCTGAAGGCCAGAGGAAGAAGTGGAGGAGAGGGGTGACAAGGAGGGATCACATGTGTCCATAACAGGAGACACTGAGTGAGCATCCCTCTCTGGTTCAGCAGCTTCTCTCTTGCCTTTAGACACCACATCATGTAAAAACCATGGTCTAGTCTCTAATTTGTCCTCATCCTGGTTTCCAGGTATTTCACTATAAGACAACATATGTGTCAAGAAGTCTGACGCTTTGAATATAGTCCTTGATGGGATACATGCAGCTGTAACTCCTGCTTCTCCATCCTCTGACCTCCTTCCACCTGCCAGGTCTGGACCTTCTTCCTCATCAAGAGCTCCCTCCTCTTCACCGTTGTTCTCCATTCAGCACCGTTTGTTTTGTTTTTTTCTCCAAGCTTGTAATTCTACTCATGACCTGAACTTATTCCGGGCCTTTACAGCCAGGTGCAGCTGATGAAACCCTGTGGGTAAGAAGATACGCGTCAAGCATTTGTAAAATAAAAAAAAATGTAGCCGTTACAGTAGCAAACATTGTTAGCAAGAAGTTATTTTAAAATAATTAAAAATAGAAGAAACTTTTTTACTCTATGTTAAGTTGTTTGTGCTAGCAGATAGCTATCGTATACGACAAGTAAAATACCATAAAGACTTGTTGGAAAGTGCCTTGTTCTCTACTTCCTGTTATCAAAACGTTTTTTTAAAAGCGAAGGTTTTGCATCATAATTTTGCGCTCGTTTTTGTTTATGTTGTGTACCGGTTGGCGATAGGAGTGAGCTTCACCACCAGATCCGGTACTATTTTAGAATAAAAGACCCCGCCTCTTCGGTTCCTCTTGTATGAACAAACAAACGCCTTCATAACAGCGCCGCCAAAGTTTCAACTACGGGCGGGACGGTTCAATTGGTGCCGTTCCCTCAGTGAACCACTGGGTGGCACTGTTTATAAGTCTTTTTTCTGACATTTGCCGTTTTTAGATTACATAAGTGTTCTTTTGGTGATATTTGTGTTTTTAATCACAAGTTAATATTGAAATTTTCGATATGTACTTAATCATGCACTAAACTGATTATTAGCTAAATAAATTTGATGAAATACATTTAAAGTGGCAAACATCAATAAAAACAAAACAGTGTTGAAAAGTTTGTCATTTGTTCTGGATTTTAAGAAAACTTTAACTTTATTTTAAAGTCAGTACTAAATACTGTAAGTGTGATTTTGACGAAAATGTGGTAATTTATACAGTAAGTCGAGTGACAGTGTTTAAAACTTAAGAACTTAGTGAAATAAAATATTTTTGACCTCTTCTTGAGGCATATTTGTGGAAAAACGTAGTGTGCTATTTTAGAAACATGAACTGCAGCTGAGCTGCTTCTTGTTTCACAACAGGATATACTCATAAGAATGTCCTAATCAGAATATTTATCAACTCACAATTGTGTCTATTTGTAGACCAGTTCTGCAAAGAGTTTATTCAAGGAAATTACATTTTAGAGATATTGCTGAATCTGCTAAAGAAACAAAAATATTATATTCTTATAATATTAACTTTTTTGAATATTTTCTAATTAATATCAAATGTAAAAAACAAAAATAAAAACACTTAATGTAAAACTTTTGTGACCTCGCAGAAAGAATACCCGTGTTAGAAAAAGCCGGCTGTTTGCAATTGATCTGTAAAATTCTGACAATATCTGTATTAGAAGAAATCAATACACCTTCTCAAGAAAGAAAGTCCAAATAAAGCCCCTTTTTGTCTCTAGAGACACGTCTTCTTAAAAAAGTAAGAACACAAACACGGAAATTAATTTCGCAAGTCCAAAACAAAATGTGGAGTTCCTCATGGGAATTAAAAAAAATACAGCTGTCAGAAAATGACCGCAAATCCTGTTCCTGTGACGTCTCTCCTGATTGGATGATTTTTCCACCTTCTTCCACTCTGATTGGTCAATGTGCCTTGCAGTCTCAAACATGATTGGACGAGCCTATGTTTGGCTTACGCCCACCAGACGTTATACTTCGGCGCTGCACGTGAAACAACAGGTTTCTCCATAGTTTACTACGTATTTATTAACTAGCCGTAGATTACCGATAGCTTACTAACAAGGTTTTGTTTTAACATTTAGAACTCGTGTTTTTTCTTTAATAATGTAAACTAGTCGGCTTTGCTGGTTGTGCTGCTGAAAACAAAGTTTGAGTTAAGTTCGTTTAAGTTTTATCAACGGAGATGCCAGCAGTATAACGGTGTTTATCTGTAAACTCAAGCAGCAAGTAGGTGGATTTGTGGCCGGTTTTCTTTTATTATTATTATTATTATTATTATTATTATTATTAAAAAGCGGAGTTAATATCTTTTACGGTAGACGGTTCCCAGAATCAGAATGTTCCCTTTAGACTCTCCGTGGAACATCTCCTTCGCAGGCTGCGGCTTCCTGGGGATCTACCACGTCGGTGTGGCCAGCTGCCTGCAGGAACAGGCTCCTTTCCTGGTCCAGAACGCCAGGCACATCTATGGAGCATCTGCTGGAGCTCTCACCGCCACTGCTTTGGTCACTGAAGTCTGTCTGGGTAAGAAGAGTATATATGCTGGACATGGGTCAGTCATGGACAGGGATCTGGGATAAATGCACATTATTTGTGCATTAGACTGAATAAATGTACCCAAATCAAAACAAAACTTTCCTCTACGTGAAAATTAGTCTTATAAGAATAAAATTTGCTGTTTTTTATGTCCTGCAACATATTCATTTTTGACTGTTGTAATTCTTGATTTCCTATTATATTTTCTTAAGATGCCAAATTAGATAGATGCTATATTTCTTCACTTTGAATGCATTCAAAAGGTCAAAATGACCTACAAGGCATCTGAGGCCTAGTGGGTCATTTTGACTCAATGGCAGCAGGAGAGTTAAGAAATTAATTTAGCCATAAAGCATCTCTTATTTTAGACCAATACAATTATTTGCTGTCCTAAGTGTTGTTCAGATGGATGGATAGATATTCCTTTTTACTTTTACAGCACATAACAAAAACACAATGCAAATTGAAAATATGATAATAAAGTCAGTTCTACAAACTGACTGAAAATTCTAATAAGATCCAATATATGCAAAATATAAAGCAAATGGTGCAAAAAGACTTAAAATGTACAAATCTGATTTTAATCTTGCTACTCTTTGATCAGACTGGGGACCTCTGGTCATTTTGAACCAATGATGGCAGAAGGTTTAATGTGCAAAAACTAAAACAAAAAAAATCAGAGGCAGCCTTATTTGTGGATCAATTCAGGAGTAATAAACAGGCTTTAAAAGAAATCATTTCTACAGGGGAGGTTGGTGCGAACATCATTGATGTCGCCAAAGAGGCGAGGAAGAGATTCCTCGGACCCATGCATCCTTCCTTCAACCTGGTGAAGATCGTGCGCCACATGCTGCGGCGCACACTGCCAGCTGACAGCCATCACCGGGCGAGCGGCCGACTGGGCATCTCTCTTACCCGAGTCGCAGACGGAGAAAACGTGCTGGTGTCCCAGTTCGACAACAAGGAGGAGGTGGTGCAGGTATACACAGAACACTGACACCCTTCTGTATCATTGATACTTTTTCATTAGAGTTATATGAGTTTTGTACAAACGCCCATGTGTTATCTTAACACTCTGGAGCTGCTGTATTAAGAAAACTTCATATATATGTTAGTGAGCAAATGGTTGAATTTCTTATGTTCTAGTTTATCAGATGTAATGATTTTTGCTTCTCTTCGTTATGCTGCTGGAAATGATATGTGTGAATGTCTCACCTGTCTATTTCCAATGCAAACACAGACTTTTTTCAGAGGAGTAAACATTTAAAGTACTTAAACTCTAAAGTTTGACTTATTCAGTTGTTTAAAAAAATCTAATCATATAAGTAAAATAAAAATTTAATGTAGCTGCATAGTTAACAGCCGTGGTTTTTAAAGTTGGGGCTGGGATCTGATTGTAGGTGTTGAAACACATAATTGTAGGTCTTAATTAGATCTCCACAAATCTAATATAAAAAACATTGAAGTTAGCTAATGTTTTGCCATCAATGTTTGTAAAAAATGTAAAAAAAAATAATAATAATTTTATGGACATGAATAAACTTAGCACAAAAACTAAGGAAATCTGTGTTGTAGATTATTTCATGTTGTTACAAAGCTTCTAAGCAATAATAAACCAATAGCAGCACCTGGAGGCACCAGAAGCTCAGAACATGTGTCAATAACAGTAAAAAAGGTTGTTTGGCCGTGAAGATTTGGTGAATTTTACATGTGTGCCACTCATATACTCAGCTCTACTGCTCATACCACAAGTGCATGTTCCTTACAAATGTGGTACCATTTAAAATTTAATTTAACAATCTTTCCAACAGTATATGATTTATTGCCAAGAAGCATTGTTACAACAAAGAAACAATCTATCAAGGACAAACCGTACTTACTTTTTGTGCTAAGAAAAAAATGATTTAAGATGTTTGTGTTGTTATTTAAGTGTCTAATTAGTGATGTTACATGCTGCTGTTGTTGTTTTGTGGGTTTGGAACCCCTTGGTTTACAGTGTAATTAATGCTTAATCTGGTATTTTTTCCATGTATCAATTAGGCCTGTGTCTGCAGTGCCTACATCCCTGTGTATTGTGGCCTCATTCCTCCCACACTTCAAGGAGTGGTGAGTTAAATTCACTTTCACTGATCAAATGTTCCCCATTTTCTTCTGATGTCAGGCTTACGTTTTCAGGCTAATTAGGCTCAGTTTACCCCAGTGATCGGTGTGGATTTTATGTTATAAACAGCAGCGTCTCCAGGTGCTGCTGTGGAAATCAAACGGGTACTCGTGTTTCCTTGCTTTGTGTTTTGTTTGTATCGCTTTTGGCACATTTCTCCTGTAACCGTGCCCGCCTCGGTCCTCCCTTTCCTCAGGAATGTGTTTGTTCTGAATGGCATGTGTGTGTGTGTGTGTGTGTGTGTAAACAGTGATTTAAAAAAATCCACTGCTGTTGGTATTTTTGTCCAAGATCTCACACTAAAAAGGGGGAAAGGTGTGTTTTTTTTCTTCTTCTTCTTCTCTTGGCGGAACATGTTTCCAGTGCAAAGGTTTTCAGAGAAGTACGATGGCTCAACACCCCTCCCTCTGCGACCTTTGTGTTGGTTTTTAGGAGCTCACATGTACTTGTGTGTGTGTGTGAGGCCAGTGGCCAAAAGTGTCAGGGCGGCAGAGCCCGATGGGACCACGTTGGCGCAGGTTTAGGAGTTTGCTTTGCTCCCCCCTCATGACTCAAATTCACAAAGCTGATGTCATTATCTGTTTACACACACACTGCAGCCACCATGCAAGTTTAAAAATTTCACAATCACCTTTAAGAAAACAAACCCTTATCAATACGCAGGGTTATGGTCTCCCTATCGCCACATCCTGTTTATGACCTCTGCAAGATCTCGGTTTCCAATTCTTCAAAACTTTGTGGCGTTATTGATCCGACTCCTCTGTGTCCTCTGTTTGCCGCTCAGCGATACGTTGACGGCGGGATCTCCGACAACCTGCCTCAGTACGAGCTGAAGAACACCATCACGGTGTCCCCCTTCTCCGGAGAGAGCGACATCTGCCCGCGAGACACCTCCACCAACATCCACGAGCTGCGCTTCACCAACACCAGCATCCAGTTCACCCTCACCAACCTGTACCGGGTCTCCAGGGCTCTCTTCCCTCCGGATCCAATGGTAGGCCTCGCCTGCGTCACACAGTCAGCGGCAGATAAAGCCGCCTCGACGACACGCGGGAGATAAACGTGTATACGTTTGCTTTTCAGGTCATGAAGGCCATGTGTAAGCAGGGATACAAAGATGCTCTGCACTTTTTAAAAAGGAATGGTAAGAGTTTTCCTGAACTTTCTTCACTTTTATCGTATTGATCTTTTTATTTTTTGTCTTTTGACCGGATATTTTCAGTTTGTACACACGATATCGCGCTGATACGCTATCATACGCGTCCTGTTCCCAAGTCATCAAATCAATCGGTTGCTTTTCCTGCTGATAAGGCATGTGTTACTCCCTGTCGTTATGTATGTGCACATACCTGTAAGTTAGCCTTTCTACAAAGTCAGCACCTGTCGACTATTATGAGCTTTTAATTCAACTTCATATGACAGAAATGATCTCCGTCTGTCCATAGATAATTATTAAATGTTATTTTTTTCATTTTATTGGAATTTAGGTTTGCTTAATTTCAATGGGCCTCAAAGAGTCAGACCCCTGCTGACCAACAGAGAGGAAGAGGAGGCTGCTGATGAAGAGCAGGACGATGAAGATAAAGATAAGCTGCAGGTGGAAGCGAAAGCAGTGATGGTGTTTTCCAGCTCTTCACTAGACGAGCACATCATCGAGTATCTTCCACCCACGCTTCACAAAGGTAACGTTATTTAAACAGTGAGTCTGTCTAACATATATTATATTTACTGTTTACGCTGCAGTGCTGTGCAAAAACTCACCAAATTATTTGAAAGGATTTGGGTGTCGATTGATTAACTGAAGCAGTCGTGCACATTTTACAGGTTCTGCTGACAAAATCAGTAAAACCCTGTTGATTTAAATGTCTGCTGGAGATAGTCAAATACTACTTTGTTTGTCCTTCACATATCCATTTTCCTTTTTTTAAAGGGACAGCGCAGTTAAAGGAATTGAAACAAATTATGTCTTTTTGAACATCCTGTTGGTTACAAAGTGACCAAAGACCCGATTTTAAAATTAACTTGTACACTCGACACAACACTAACCACTCAAATTATGTGGTTTATCAAAGAAAGGTATTATTTTAAAAAGGGTTATGTACTGGATGGAAATTAAAATGTTAAAAAGAAGCCAAATTTTATAGGAAACATGGAAAACCTTCAAAACATATTAGGATACGTTATTTAGGACAGCTTTAAAAGGATTGCAAGAAAGATCTGAAATGATTAACCCCAAAACCAAAGTGGATCTCCTGACCTTTGGTTCCCACTTCTCAGATGATCACAGCATGTGATGTATGCTGACCTAAACAGTTCATTTCCTCTGTTTTTATTGTTTGAGAGCCTCTGCTGGAGCCTCAGATCAACTGGCAGAAACGGTCGAGGCCTTAAAGGGCCTGTGACATGCTTATCCTTCCAATACAAAAAGTCAAAGAAAACATATTTATATTTAAAAATTAGCATAATTTTGTTTCATAACTGGCATATTTTCTCTTGAATTTGGCTCAGCAAAATGAAAAAGGAAGTGACATCAAAGGGAAACTCTTTAAGAAAAGAAACTCTCTAGTCTTTGTTTATTAAACTCTTCTTCATCTCTGATAGTGACTCAAAATAATCTAAAGAAACATCAGATTCTTCTCTAATTATTGTAGCATCGCTCTGTTTACATGCAGACATTCCCCTTTGACATCACTTCCTGTTTCTTCACATGTAAATATCTCAACAACGGTTAATCTAAACGTAGTGAAATTTATTTTGCAATATGTTATCAATGTTCTCTTTCCAAAAACACATTCACATTTATTACAAAAATTTTATGTTATAGGCACTTTAAATGGTTTCAGTCAAACTTCCTTCTACTGTTGATGCTCTTTTCACATGCAAGGGTTAGGATTTTAAGCAGACAGAAAAGTTATTATTAACAGGTTTAACTTTTATAAATCTAATTGCTTGATAAAGTGGTGAAGTCTTATCAGAACAGATTCATACATCTGTGAAGAAATAACCTAGAATTTGCATTTTTCCAGCATTATTGACTGAAAAACTTTTTTTATTGAAAAGGACAGAACTAAAGATCACATTGCTTGTCTGCCGAGGCTTCTTACCACCTTAGAGGAAAAGGTGGGTAATAATAACTGTGTCTTTGCCTCCCTCTGCAGCTCTCATCGAGGCCTGCATGGAGAGGCGGAGCCTGGTGCAGTCGCTAGGCAACCTGCTTCCTGTCAGGATGGCCTCAGCCATGATGCTGCCCTACACTCTCCCTCTGGAGTCTGCCATGTCTTTGACCCTCAGGTGCTGTGTGACTTATTTACACTCCCTCGGGGCTACAACAAGAGTCATCCTCCTGTCTTTAGTGAAAAAAGTGATTTTTAGAACTTTTAAGTTGCCTTTCATCTGCTTCTAATCCAGACTTGGCCAGAAATGGCTGTTCTCCTGCAGCGCCGTGTTGCTTTCATTGGTGATATCGGCTATATCTGTTGTCTGACAATGATGCGTTCCATGTGCAGACTTCTGGAGTGGCTGCCAGATGTGCAGGAAGATGTGGGGTGGATTCGAGAGCAGATATTGAAAATCCTCCAGTGCGTTCTTCGTCAGGCCTCCAAAAGCTTTTCCCAGCGTGTTTCTGCCAGGTACAGTCAGAGCTACTGCATAATACCACATAAGCTAAAAAAAATACCCCTTGATTGACAATAAATACTATATTTAGTGTGATTAGTTCAACTTGCAATGACATTTATAGCCAGTAGAGGGTGATAAAAACACACGATTGATACCGTATTACCTTCAGGTTGATAAATGCAGTTCAGGTTGATAAAGTTAGTTAACTCTTCAATCGTTCATTTATATGTTGCTAACATCTCCTGACAGGTTGTTCTGCCAGCTGGAGTTGCGCCACTACAGGTCCCTCCCGTCCAGATCCAGCTCCACCAGCCTGCTTCCCACCTGGATGAACAGGAGCGGCTCTTCAGTCCAGGATGTCTTTGAGCGTCTCGACCAGTACAAGAAGCAGCTGCTGTCCGGAGTCCTCTGCATCAACATGGATCTGCGGGGCTCCTTCAAAACCGGAGTCACGTCACCAGACAGTAGCCGCCCACTCAGCTTCTATCAGCAGGACTTCCCCGCGCGCAGCGATTGTTTTAACGATGGCAAACCTGGTAAACCTCTGAGCAGATCTAAGAGCTTCTGGTAGGCTTCTGCTGCAAGCTTATTAGATCCAGAGATATTGCAGCTGAATCAGATTTTAGGGTCTGTTTTCTCTCATGTTTTTGGACCAAACGCCTGTCTCTGACAATCTGTCCGTCTGGAGCACATCTACATAAGTACACTTAGAGTTGAGATAGCACGATTAAAAAAAAAAAAGCAAGTATTTAGGATGTTAATGGAACACAGTCAAAGTGAGAGAGAAGCAGTGTTTCTTCCTGCCTTAAGCTGCTTCTGGATCACAGGAAAAAGAACAAAAGGGATAAAAAAAAACATTTGAGTTGGTTTGTTACAATGTGCTCCATTTAAAAAATGCAAGTGTAAATGCACTACAGTGAAACAAATATCACTTTTTGTCTGTTTCTGTGTGCGTATCAATGCAAATGTCTGAACAATTATTTTTATCATAAAGTATTATCCCCTTAATTTACAGGTAAATTATAACTCATTTTGAATGTAGTTGTAATTGTTTTTAATTGCTGCTTAGAAATGATTTTTTTGAAATGTAGTTGTTACATTACATGTAATCTTTGACTAATCAAAAAAATCAGTTTCATTTGAATGTATTTCACTGAATTTGCACTTTGTCTCTTGTATAAGTATAGCTCTTTAAATACTTATGTACTGTCTGTACTATACATTAAAAATGTGAATTTTTAAGGCTTGTGAATAAAAGTTTAAAGTTAAAGTTTAAAAAGTAAAATGGTATATTTAATTATAATTTTCACCAAAATATTGAATAGGTTTGTTTCTTTGTTGTTGTTTAGGTTCCCTTTCAAAATTTGGACTAGAAAAAAAAAACATTCTGCAATGATCATTGAAAGCTGCTTCAGTTTTTTGCATATAGTGACTGATTTTGGAAAATTATGAACTCTGACCTCTATAATCATCAAATATTTGGACTTCAACACTAGATATTTGTTTCTTTAAAGCACATTCCTGAAGCTGAAGCTGATGTATTATTTTGTGGGGGGTCTGTTATTTGATGTAAAATGTGTTTTTGTTTTTAGAATTTATAATTTCTGCTTTATCAAAGCATTTTATTTCGCTGCCCCAAACTGAAACATTTGCTGTATTTCAGGATAATCTTTTTTCTATAGTTTTTATTATCTTTATTGATTTGCTAGTTTGCATAAAGTGATTTTAAAACATCTAAACAGATTTATAGTCTTTGAATCTGTGTAGGCAGTGATAAGATCTACTTGTGCAGATGTTTTAATTTAAGTTAAATAATTACATTAAGTAAATCCAAACGTCTTCTTACAAAGAAAGGATGTTCCTTCAGCCCAAAATCCGAGCAGACCGTGAAGGCAGCGCGCCAACAAGTTCGCAGTAAAAAGTTTTGCGGTTTCACCTTCACCGTCTGTCCACCAGGTGGCGCAGCCCAGGGGAGGCTCCGTCCACACAGACAAACCGCACTCAGTCCGCCACTTTCCTCGTACCATGAGCTGAATCTGTCCCGGGACAGACCAGGGAACATGGCGGCCACAGACCATTCCCGGTCCGAAGCTGCCAAGCAGCGACGGAAGGACCAGCTCCAGCGGTGGCTGGGCTCGGAGGCCGACCGGACGGCGTCGGAGGCCCGGCAGCAGACCTCTTTTTCGGGCGGCTCCGGGACGCGACGGGCCAAAGTGCGGTTCGCCCAGGGAGCTGTGTTTATGGCCGCTTGCTCCGCCGGAGACCGAGAGGAGGTGGCGACGCTGCTCCGGCAGGGAGCTGACATCAACCACGCCAACATAGATGGACTGACAGCGCTTCACCAGGTCGGAAGTTTTTACTTTGTTAGCAGCAGAGTTTTGTTGGTTTTGTAGCGCCGACCCGCAGAGAGAGAGAGTAGCCGCTAACTACCGCTCAACTAACGGCCACTCTGACCTGTTAGTGATCCCAGAGAAGCGGTATTAACCTTAATTACTGCAGGTAAAATGTAGCAAACAAGACAAACAACTGTGCTAAATTAAACAGAACCCATCACTA
>JAUBOC010000011.1:10364529-10374742 GCA_032275365.1 Anablepsoides cearensis | reverse complement strand
AATCAGTCTCAAAACAAGATCAAATAGATTTTTTGGCTGGATATAAGGTTTTAAAACTTGGTTAGAAAGACAGTTTTCGCAGTAAAGAAGCACTTTTTTTTTTTCTTCCCTCACTCAAAGACTTCCTCAGGAAAGATCAGAAAAAAAGGATCTATTGTCCAGCAACACCTCCAACTCTCAGAGTGTGACGACAGGCGACCAGGAGACCAAACAGAGGCGAAAGTAAGACCTAAAAAAAAAACACTTCAGAAATGTCGCTTAAGTGATTTCTAATTTCCTTTTAAACTCCCGTAGGTCGTATCTGACGCCCGTACGGGACGAGGAGGCGGAAGCGCAGAGGAAAGCTCGCTCCAGACACGCGCGACAATCTCGACGCTCCACTCAGGTTCACATGTCACTGGCTCCAGACACGTCCTGCAGATTCAAGCCTTTTAAACCTGGGATGGATCTAAAGTTTTAGTTTTTCGTTCAAAGGGGGTGACGCTCACAGATCTGCAGGAAGCAGAGAAGACCATTAAAACCATGAAGCCTGACAATAAAGGGAAAGAAAAGGAGGAAGAGGAGAAGGAGAAGGAAGCGAAGCAGAAGAAGGCTGATGAGGGGGTGAGGGAGGTTTCTGTATGATGGCTGTTTCTCTTCTTTATTTGTAACATGACGTCACACACTGGGCTTACAGGAAGTGAGCTGGAGGTCCCGTATCGCCAGTCTGCAGAAGTCCGACCTGCTGGGCCTCACGCAGCCTGCCGGTTCTCCTCGCTCCCAGGTGTCTGACAGGAAAGGTAGCCGCCGTCATTTCTTCCATTTCAAACATTACTTGTGCTTAAATATGGCGTTTTTAAAAACAACAGCGTTTTACTGTAGATACAGAGGCCGGCACAGAAGAGAGCGAGACAGAGCGATGGGCTCGAGAGCGCAGGGAGAGGAGACAGGCTCGGGCCAGAAGGAAGGCGCAAAGAACCGGGGAGGTAAAGCCTTCAATAAAATGCAATGCAGGAAGAAACAAGCAAAAAGAGTTTTTAGTATTTATTTAATGACACTGTTTATCTGCAGGGTGACGATAACGATGGAGAGGAAGAGTTCTCAGGGAGTGGGCTGGATCCACAGGTAGTGTCTAATAAGTCTGAGCTCTTATTGGTGATCTGCAGAGAAACAGTCTAATTAACTACTTATTTACTTTTGTAAACAGAAGGACCAACACACAAGTTCCAGGTAGATAATAAATCCTCTGTTTGCTTTAACCTCCATCTGTGACCCGTCTGACTTCTGCTTCTGTTGCTGCGCTCAGGCTCAGGCTGGACACGTCTTGTAACGACCGCACCCAGGCTGACGGATCAGAGACGAAAGACTTTAAGAAGGTCAGCAGACGAGGGAATGATAATAATGCTGGGCTGTTTCTGGATCTCTCTCCATCATTCAGTGTGTGTGTGTGTGTGTGTGTGTGTGTGTGTGTGTGTGTGTGTGTGTGTGTGTGTGTGTCAGTTGTTTGAGGAGGTGTCCAGAGAAAACAGCCAGCTCCAGGCTCAGCTGCAGGACACTCAGAGGGTCATCAGTCAGACCAGACTGGAGCTGGAGAAAGCGACTCAGGTGATCTATTTCTGTCTGTCGACACACGGCTCATATGTTTGTCTGCAGCTGCTGTTGTGCTGATGATGATGATGATGACTTCTGTTGTCCAACAGAGACAGGAGCGCTTCAGTGACTGCTCAGCCCTGCTGGAGCTGGAGCGAAAGGTAACCTGCTGAGGTTGTTTTTTTTGGGGTGGATTTGTTTAGCGTGTAGCTTCACTGCTGCCACCCCTGCTGTCTGACACCTTTTTCTTTTTCTTTTTCTCTCCAACCACTCAAACCACTTCCTCACTTGTTTTTTTTTCACTCAATTATTTGTGATCCTTTTCTCTCTCTCTACATCACTCCCTCCCCCTTCACGTTTTTTTTTTTTCTTCACCCCGGCCGTTTCCAGGACCGGTGGATGTTGGAGCGGCGCATGGCAGAGCTGGAGGAGGAGCTAAAGGTGAGGGAGGGTGCTGTGATCACTGACACTTTACATGCGTGTGCTTCATTAGCCTGGCTTTAAGTGTGAAGAGACACTTTTTTTCCACTGTTCAGGTGATGATATGACTCATAGTTTCACCTGAGAGGCATCGAAGCTTTTGATTTGACTGAAACGTTCATTCTCTTTTTTTTTTCTTTTTTTTTTGTTGTTGTTTGTGTACATTTTCAGGTTTGAAAAAAATGACTAGGTGAGCTATGAAAGTTTATTTTGTAAATAAATTTAGCTTACAGTTAATAATGTGCACTGTATAAAAATTGTAAACCACATTCTTTGGGTTTCCTGGAGTTCAGGCAGATGTTTGTAAACTCCAGCTCAGGTAACCAGTTTACATCAACTCAAGCTCTGCTGCTTCTCCACAGCTGCACCACTCTGTGCTCTGCTTTGTTTCATACTTCCTTTTTTTTGTTACATAATAAAACATTAGGTCACAGAAACTCGCTGTGTCATTGATGAACTTTAAACGTGTTAAATAAAACTTGCAACAAAAGTCGTTACAGGCGACAAGTCTAGTTGTCTTCAAAAATGGGTTCCTGTAGATTAAACTGTGGATTAAACTGTAGATTAAACTGTGGATTAAACTGTAGATTAAACTGTGAGAGTGTCTCAGAGGAAGATGTTGAGGTTTTTTTTGGGGAGTATTAAGGATGGATAATATGAGGAATAAAATCATCAGAGGTGCAGAACCAGTTGGACAGCTGAGAGCTGCAGTTAAAGACCAGACAGAGATGGTTTGGACATGTTCAGGAGGGACAGTGGGATTATTGGTAGAAGGATGTTAAAGGTCTCCTATTATGGGGGTCCTAGAACAAGTTAGGACACATCTGTGGGCTATGCAAAACATTTTCATTTCATTTAATTCACAAAAAGAATCTCAGATAATGAAATTTCATCTTTTCAGTTCTGCTTCTACTTTAGCTTCTTCAGAACGTGCAGTATGCAGAAGTTGCTATGGAAACCCCCCCTCCCAACCATTTGTTTACGTTAGCTCCGCCCTCCCGACATGGTAAAAGTTTCCAAAGTGAAATTATTTTCACAAACTACATCTTTCTTTGGTAAAATTGCTAGAATATTGCCTAAAGAAGTGGGCGGAGCTTCACCTTGGGTTGAACTGTGAGGAGCTCTGTTGTAGGTTGCTAGGTAACAGTTATTGTGACATCACAAATATGTGGTTTGGGAACTAAACTGTTCCAGATACCTAAAAATACATGGAATTATTGCCAAATAATGGCTGGGTGCATTTTTTTGGTGTTTGTACTGCTTCTAGAAGCAGTAGAGACCCAAAAGTAAGTTTAAAAATATGAAAAAAGTGAATTTTGCATAATAGGTGCCCTTTAAAGATGCAGCTGCCAGGAAAAAGATAAAGAGGAGATGGAGATGGCCTCGTGGTTTGGTTATTTGTTTAAAATGTGGCCACATGCCTCACTGGTTACCTGGCCGTAATGTGTTCAATGGGTTTAAAGGAAATTTGTCAAAAATAAATTTTTCTCACAACTTTGAGTCTCCTGCAGCCTCAGCCCATTAAAATGTTTTATTATCACAGTGGGTCACTGCCTCCTGTGAGAGTTGTAACCAGGTTAAATATTTAATTTAAGTTCAAGCTTAAAATACTTTAACATGAGCTTTTACTTTTGTTTTTTGTTTTTTTTCTCCATGTAGGTTCTGGTGGATCTGAGAGCAGACAACCAACGTCTGAAAGATGAAAACGGAGCACTGATCCGTGTCATCAGCAAACTCTCCAAATAGGTTGACAGACACAACTTCCAGGGAATCCCCTCTCCCCCTCCATCCATCCCCCTCTTCTTCCATACATTCCTCTGTGCCAAAGAGTTGCGAGGGGGGAGAGCAGAAACAGAGATTTTCATCCATGAGCACTACAGAACCTGATGTCTCTGTATGAATAGCCGACACGTCTCTGTTGTGCTTTTTTTAATTGTCAGTTTTTTTCCCTCAGAATCCCAGTGATTGTGTGTGAAGAGGGACATCCTCTTGCACACAGCCCCATGAGTGCATTCATTTTCCACTAAGCACACATAATAGATTGGGTCTTAAAGCACCCACTTTGTATTTTTTATTTTGTGAACACATTCACAAAGTTTCCATCCACTAAAAAAACCAAATGTTTTTAGAGTTTTTTTTTTTTTTGTCAAGCTCAACTTTGAAGCACGTTTACTGCCTTTTGTAATCAACATCCTGACGGCAGGGGAAGTCCATGAAGCTCTGTTGGGTTGTTTTTTTTATTCACATGTAAGTGTTTGAACCTACCTCCACCTATGCACGTCCCCCTTTTTTTTTTTTGTGATCACGGACATAACTCTCTTGCTCTTAAACAGAAAAGGAAAAAAAAAAAGAACCAGGTCAGTCGACCACAGCACTTTACTCTTTTGCAAAGTTATTAAACATCTTCGAGGTTTTTTCCCGTCCTCCAGAAAACCAACCTTTAAGTCCCGGAGCAGCATCTTCTCACGCCGGCTTCTTTTCTGGAGCTGGGCTGAAGTTCAAAGGTCACAGAAATGACTTTTCTGTCCTGGTCCATCATGCTACGGCTGGTTTTTAATTACCATCGATAAAGATTAGATAGCTTTTTATTGTCGATTCCTCTTATAAAGAAGCATGGTTTTGTATTTAAGTGTTTAGTCTTTAATAATACTCTTTTTGAAGTCAAACAAAAACATGTAGCCTTGCTTCACATGTTGGTTTTCTAATATATTAAATGAATGTTTGCACCCTAATAAAAGACGTTTGTTGCAGCTGTTTGGTTATTATCTGCATCAGGTGGTTTTTGAGTTAAAGATGTTTTGACTTGAAACAAGTAATGCATATCTAGCTTCTCACTTTGTGTTTTTAGTCCTCTTGTACTGCATCATCCACAGAAAAGTGTCACTTTTTCTGTGTGCTCACAGCCAGATGGTCCACATCACTTGGCATGTGGGGCGGAGGGGATGAAAAGACAACAGCTGCATTATTAGCCCTCCATGAGTTGGAAAGAGGAAACGGAGCTCCACAGAAGCTTTTACAGTACGACTGTGCTGTTCTATCAATCTGCTGCTGCTCCCAGGTGAACAATGCATCACCAGAGGCTGGAAGCAGGAGGGGAGACGTTCTGGGTGAAGCACTCAGACCCTGATGTGTTTCTGGCACCAGAGTTCTCCATCTGTTTGTTCCATTGGAGGAGCAGAGACGGACCACTGTCCTGAACGCTGGAAGGCCCTGACAACAAGCTGAGCTCCTAATAAGGAGGGACAGGCTGGCTGAAGCACTCTCTCTCTCTGTAAATATCCCTCAGGTCTGAGAAAGGAAGAGAGCAGGGGAGGAAGAGGGAAGCGGATGGATTTGCAGCCTTATATGGACAAAGCGCTGCTTTTCCCAGGGTTTGGGACTCTGACCTCCGGCATGGTGCCAGATGCTGCTCTGACGGCTCCTTGGTGCCACCAAGAGGTCCCGCTGCTGTAATGCTCCAGTCCAGATGAAACAAACAGCTGTCTTTATTATAGGATGAGGAGGAGAGTACTAACCCAGACAGTCAGGCACTGCCTTAAAGCAGCTCTCAGATGTGTTGCAGTATTTTGAGTCATCCCTGGGCCCCCCTCTCTTAATTAAAACAATAACAGCTACAGCAGATGTGTCACCTGTTGCTACTGGGTTGTAAAAGATGGACGGACAGAAGTTACAGGAAATCGTACCTAAAATGTCTTTTGAGAATTTTGCGTCATCTTTTCGTAAAGCTTCAGTCGTTGAAAAAGACTGATTTAGTGCAACAGAAAGAGAAATAAACATTAAGACATCCTCATTTTCATAGTTTTCCTCATGAGATAAAATCTTTCATTGAACTTTAGATACATGAGCGTAGGGCCAGCCTGTGCCATAGGCAGTGTAGGTTAAATCTAAGGGCACCATCCATCTAGGGGGCAACATATGAGGGATGAAAAATATAACTATCGGAGTTTAGTTGATTTCGTCTGTAGAATAATGATTGGTTACTCAGGTTTATGTTCTGTGGGTTTCTCAGCTGCTGTGTTTCTAGGTGTTAAATGGTGCAGAGGATATTTCATGATAAAAAATTACTGGTGCTCAGTGTGTAAATATAAAAAATAAGAATAATGGATTAAGTTTCAGTCAAAATCATCAAAATATTGATTTTACGTTTTATTAATCCCAAAGATTTTGTAAAAATGCTCTCCAAATGGTTGGAAAATGCATAGTTTTGAGTAGATCTTTTACTTATTTTCTGAGGGAGTATCTGGTCCCTCCTAGAACTGCTTCACTCCACAGCTGCTCGCTAACATGAACAGGTGTTCCTCGTTACTGTCAGCAGGTATGAGGTAGGGTGTTCTGTTTCAAGTATTTAACTACTTTAACTGGACAACCTGCTTTCTCAAGAAAAAAACAACATCAAAGACAAATCTATTTAATTTTCTATGTGAATATATGTGTTCATGCATATATGTACATGTAAATTGGCATGGAGGTTTATAAACTGCACAAGGGGAGCCTCCTGAAGTCTGATAGGGCCTGCCCTGCATGAAGGATACAATCTAATAATCTACTGGTCAGCTAGGAGGTTTAAAGAATCATTTCTCAGGAAATGTCCAATAGTTCCTTGAATACTGCTAGAAAATGAACAATATATTGTAGGAGACTACAGATGAGTCCTATTATTATGACCACTTACAAAGTACTGTTCAAAGAAAAACCGGCCTCCTGGTTTATATGCTGCTTTCCACAAACCTTTCTGCAGTAAAGTCATCACTGCTGCTACATGTTCCATTTAAAAACCCAAACAAAATTATAAAAGTATTATAGGTAAAAATACGCACACCTGCAGATATGTCAATCTTTTTGACTGGTTGCTCCTAAAGCCAAACTATAAGAAGAAGAACCATTTTAGAGCAATAATTAGCTGAGAACAGATGACATGTTTGTTCTTAAAGAGTGATGATGATTACATAAATACTCTAACTGTGACCGGGAGAGAATTTGTTTCTGCCTCAGCCAAGTGGTCATGTTGTCCTGCAGCACTGTTTGTCAATTTGTTGCCTTTTAAGCCCTGATGACACAACCGAGGTCCAGGTTTAAAAGAAGAGTGAACAGAACAAACTCCACCTTATCCTGCAGATTAAATCCATGCCAGATTTTCCAGAAGATCCATTTTAGATCCAGATTTTCTGTGCAGCACACAGAGCTGCAAGGCCTCCTCCTCCTACAGCAGAGAAACAACAAAAAAAAAGTATCTGAACTATCAGGAACTCTTCTGTGACTTTAGTCTTTAAAACCATGAACTCTGGCTGAAATAGAGCCCACAGGTTAACTGTCTTCAAGTTAAACTGTAAAAAAAAAAGCAGCAAGCGGTGTGGGGACTTCTACAGGTTGTGTTGGCATTTTCTTTTTTTAAAACCTGCATTCCTCTGTTCTGTAGAAACAGATGCTTCCTGTTGATGTGAGGCTGAAAGCTTCCCACAGTGCAGAAAGATTTAAGAGATGTTTGTGTTGAAGACTGACAGAAACTTGTTTTATAACACTCAATTTGAGCTAATGTTTTCAAACCAATTTACTATTTCAAATGTAATTAAGATATTTTTTATTTTATAAAGTACTTAACCCCTTTTTTAAAAATCTGCATCTTAAAGAAGTAGTTCAGATATGTTGAAGTGGGGTTCTGTGGAAAGCACAGTCTGTTATGAGCTATGCTCTAATGAGTATGTTTGAGTTCAAAAAATTATTAAATAAGTAAAAGCAACTGATTAATTTCTCATTGAAAAATACAATAAAACAGTTTTTCATCAACAAATACTTTGGTTTGGACCAAATTTTCTAACGAGATAGACGAGCTAAGGGCTAATCCAAGTGGGGCTAAAATTAATTAAAGATTGTTACTTCTTTAAAACAACTCCAAACCAAGACATTTTCTAATAATTCATACAAACAAACTAATAAAACTTTACACCAGGGGTGTCAAACTCATTTTCACAGAGGGCCACATGAGCATTTGGCCCCCAAAGAGCCAGTTGTTGAAAAAAAAAAAAAAAAAAACTTTGCAATTTTGTGTGTAACTTTGACTAAACATTGTGTTCCTTGACTTGTTGCGACAGCTGAGCACCGCTTACAAGCAACTGAGCTCTATGTGGTATATCTTGCATAGAAACAGCGTTTTAACACTTCCTATGAACACTGACAAGTACTGCATGCACAACTGACTAAATGTAAAATACATAATACAGAAATACTATTAAGAGTAAAAGTAAGAGAGTTTTACTCTCTGAGTTGTGGTGAGTAGCGGCTGTCTTTTCAACTTTCCAACAGAGAATTCCCACTGAGGCATTCCAGTTTACCTTTACAACCAGTACAACTGGGTCGCAGCAAAAGTAGATGGAGAAAATGCTACCTGTTACTTGTGAACTCTGTGTGCCTCCACTTAGTGGTGGGATGCTGTCATTTTTTGGGTAAAATATTGACATGCCTTATGGGAGATGTAGATCATGGCCACAGCTGACTTTAAAGCAACATACATTTATTTTAAAACAATACATATTTGAAGCTCTCGCAGGCCGCATAAAATGCAGTAGTGGGCCCCATTTCGCCTGCAGGCCTTGAGTTTGACACCAGTGTCATTTTAGCTTTACACAATTGCAAAGAGATTGTAGTCTTACTTGAAGTGTGGTCCAGTAGCTAGTTAGCAAGCTAGCTTTTTTGTGGTTGCTTGGGCATACAGATAACTGTGTGTAAAGTGAAATTGACAGCGATGTAAAGGTTTATAAATTGTCTTTCACATAAAACTATAAGGTTTTTTAGAGTAGCTGTTTTAAGATGACAGTGATCCATTATATTGTTCTCAGTTGCATTTAAATTAGCTTTCAGCTCATGACTCCAGTTAAAATATAACTTGTTTTCCAAACTGAGGCCATTCAAAGAGCCATCTACAACAGGTAAGATATTAACGGTTCATAACTTTTGCACAGAACATCACTTCAAACAATTCAAACCCTTTAAGGTTACATTTGGACACATCTTGTGACAGAAAAGTGTCAAAGTCCACCTTCCACATGTTTCCTGATAAGAGCGGTGAAAACCGTTTTCCTGTGATAATCTGATGCTTTTTTGCTTTTTTTTTTTTGGTAACTGAAGTTTTCCATCCTATAAAGTACAATATTGTCTTTTATTTAGATATTCTACGACCTTTAGACCTGAAGATCACCTGATTATGTCCCAAGATCTGGACCCTTACATCTTCACCTCCGACAGTCTCCCCAGTGACCCCCGCTTCCTCCCACCTCTGGCTAACGGTCTTCTGGGCTGGAGGGTGTACAACGACATCATGCACATGGGTGGTGTTTATAATGGGGAGGGGGGACATTGTCACAGAGCCGATGTCCCCTGTCCTCTAGCTGTGACGGTTGAGACAGAAGACCCTGCCCAACACAGCTACAGTTTGGACACCCACACAGGTAGTTTATACAGGGCAGGTTCTCTGCATTAAAGAGGCTGTTTTTTTTACATATATACATCATTTACAGGCATCTTCACCCACACTCTAACCTCAGCCAGTGCAAGCGTCTCACAGTCTTTGTACTCTCACCGGTTCTACTCCAACATCATGGTGATGGAGGTCCTGGTGGTACGTCAGGGGACCTCAGCAGAGCCAGTTACAGTTCATCTGGACAGCGCATTCACCCCTCAGAGCAAAGATATTGTTTTTGAGTGTGGTCCTGACTACAAAGGTGGACGGTGAGGTTAAAATGTTTTTTTTTTTTTTTTTTTAATAAACGTTCAGCCCTAATTCTGAAAATGCTAGAAAGGGCTTAGAGGGTTATGTAAAATGTCAATAAAATCAGAATGCAAAGGTTTAATAATAAGCTCATGTTTTAAAGGATTCATTGACTTTGCCTTGAAGAAGGAGCACCACAGAAATCAAGATACTTTGTGTATCTAATATAAAATACAATACATTTTACATTTTTAATTAATCACTCAGTGCAGCAAAATAAACTAATTTAAAAGGTTAAAGATAATTTAATAATAGTTTCCCCTCTTTATGTAGGGACTTTGATAAATGGGCTGCCCGGTCCCGGCAGAGTGTGGGTCCGGTTTTTGTGATTTTTTTTTTTTTTTTTTTTTTTTTTTTGCTTCTTTTCATGCTTACCCTCCGCATAGCATTTCAAAATCTATC
>JAUBOC010000011.1:10334701-10359669 GCA_032275365.1 Anablepsoides cearensis | reverse complement strand
AGGCCTCTCTCATCTTTTTAAGTGGGAGAACTTGCACAATTGGTGACTGACTAAATACTTATTTTCCCCACTGTATAAGGCTGGGAAAAGACAAAATGGTTCCAAAGCTGTTAATAATTGCTGGAGATGGACTTCAAGAGATTTTAGCCACTCTTGATATTTGGACACTAATATGGTGGAGCACTGTGTGTTGAACTAGTTTTAATAGTAATACTAATTCTAATAGATGTATAGTAGAACAATAGATTAGGTTTTACTGTATATTTGCTGTAAATTGTTTGTTCTGAATGATCCAACAAAAAGAATAAAATTATTAGCCTAATGAGGAAAGGTTAATCTACCTGCTGATGAATTTTAGTGGATGTTAATGTAACCCTGTAGCTAATTTTCTGATATTTAGTGTCTTTCTTAAATTTGGCTGTTTTTATGTGGATTGCATCATTTTTATTTTTCTCTCATTCCTGCACCGTCCTTTGGAATGTTCTAACAATCACATTAAACCCTGCTTTGTTTTTCTAATGGAAAATGTTTCATTTTATCCTCTGCTCTTCATTCACTGGTTTCCTGTTCTCTCAGACTAAAGAGCGTCACAAGCTGGAAGCACTCAGGAAGAAGCAGGAGCAAGAGGATGAGAGGATGAGGAAGATGGAGGAAGAGAAGAGACGCAAACAAGAAGAACTTAAAAGGTTAACCCCGTGCACCTTTTTTAGAGTTGATGAATATTGAATGACTTATGTTTTTATTCATGTTAAAAATATGTATTCCAGGAAGAGAGATGAGAGGATAAGAAGAGTGCTTGAGGCTAAAGTTAAAGAAGAGCAGAGGGAGGAAGAAAAGAAAAAGAAGATTGAGCAAAAGATGGCTCACATTGATGAGAAAAATGAAAAGGTATATTCATTTTGTTGAAGAATAGAGATTCAATTCAGTTATTTTTATTTTTTTGTTTTTGTTTTTTCCCCCGGTACAGCGTCTCATTGAAGAGAAGACAAAGAAGAAGTTGGCCTTGAAGCGACAGGAGGAGCTGGAGCAGAAGAGGAAGATGGAAGAGGAGGCCAAGAGGAAGAAGATTCAACAAGCTGTAAGACCTCTCTATTTCACGTGCTGCTGTGTTCTGTGATAAAAGATGATGCACCGCTGGAATTGGGTCTCGTAATGTTTGTTTTTAAACCTGCAGGAGGAAGAAAAGCGGCAGCAGGAGTTTGCTGCTAAGAAGGCAGAGGAGGAGGAACAAGCTCGCAGAGCGCTGGAGCTGAAGATGGAGCAGGAGCGTGAAAGGGAGCTGGAGAGAGAACGACAAGCTGCTGCTGAAAGGTGGGTTTGATACGCAGATCATCCTTCATAACATACGGCTTCATTTGTTTTGTTAATGGATAATATTAGTTATTACTTCACTTGGTTTGAATTCTGAAAACAATGCTGTTTTCTGTTAAATTAGTGATGCCCTTTTTTTTAAATAATACAGGGAGAGATTGGAAAAAGAGAAAGCTCTTGCTTTACAGCGTGAACTGGAAAAGGCAGCGAGAGAGAAAGAAATGAGGGACTTGGAGGAAAAACGAAAGGCACTTGAGGAAAGAAGAAAACTGGTAAGATATTTAAAAAGTGATTTGTGTTTTTATTTCGAAAGTAAAGTAGTTTTATTGAAGTTATAGAAGGACTTATTTGTTTTGTTGGGAGCACATCAACTTTGAACTTCTTGAATCAAACACATCGGGGAAAAACTGACACCTGATCAGATGAATGAGCCGACTCCAGCATCAGGCTCTTTGTACAGATCACTGTCATGTTGACAGGTGGTATCAGAAGAGTTGTTTCTGTGTGTCTCTAGCACATTTCCCTAAAATAAGATGACTCTCTGCAGCTCTGAGTTTGTTCCTACCACTGTTCAACTCTTTGGGTGTTCATGTCATTTTCAGGGGGAAACAAGTTTTATTTGTTTGTTTTTTACCAGGAGGAGCAGCAGCGGTTGGCTGCAAAAGAGCGGGCTCTTAAAGAAAAAATAGCAAAGCAGAAAGAGGCTGATGCTAAACTGGTAAGTTACCTGAGAGAAAATAATACTTAATCTGAAGTACACCAGCATGGTTAAACTTTAAGCTGTCTTAAAGGTAATTTAAAAAAAAAATTATATAAAGAACTTTTTTTTTCTCTCATGGATAAAAATAAACATTTTATTTAAAGATATATTTTATGGAACTCAAGGACCAGTGTACAATAAAATACAATAGAAAATGTATTAAAAGAATTGAGTAAAAAAAATAAAACATAAGTTGAAGGAGACAGAGGTTAAACAGAATATGTCTGTCCATCCTTCACACCCAACAGTAAACTCAAAACAGACAGGTGATGTTACAGAGGTGAAAGAATAGTTTTTCTACTGAATAGTTGGTGTTACTGGTGTGATTTATAACATGTTGTCTAGGATGACACCCATAAAAACTAAATGTGTTTATTCTTTAGCTTATCTCCTGTACTTTGTGTGAACAGTCCTTGAAGGCGCTGTCACACCAACATTTTAGACAATTTATGCCAACGTACGAAAGGTTTTGTACTACATGCTGACACATGCAAAAGACTGGGGAGGGAAATCAACTGGAAGTTTCTTTCACCTGTATAAATGCTGTAGTTCTAACTAGTTAAACAAATGTATGTAGCGTTTACCTAAAACTTTTTTCTAAGTTTATACAAAACTTATACAAGAATATAAAAGTATTTGACTTATGCACATTGTTAGTGTGGCTTATATACATCATGATGGAGCAATCCTCAGCACCTGGGACCAAGTTTTCATATGTTGTCATACATAAGTTGCCAAAACATTAGTGTGACAGGTCTTAAATATTACATAACTTAAGACATTCAACTGGTTTCACTACCCTTGGAAAAACATCTAATTAAGCTTTCCATCACAGTTCAGTAAGTTAAATAGTTTCTGGATATTTCTTCTGGGAACCACTAGAGGGATCCTGAGTACCATCAGTGGTACTTGAACCCCAATTTGAGAACTATGGAACTAGGAAGTGTACAGGATTCCCTCACATCTTGTTTTTAGACGCAGTGAAAACATCCTATATTTAGTTACTTACAGGGTTCCCACGGGTCCTTGAAAGTTTGTAAATTTGAAAAAAATCATTTCAAGGCCCTGGAAAGTTTGAGAAAACTGCCAAAAATTACACTTGTCCTTGAACGTTTTTTGAGGGATTGAAGTTCTCTATTCACACGGCTGATTTTCATCATCTTTTAAAAAAAAATAATAATAATAATAATAATAAAATAAATCTTACATTTGTTGCGGGGGATAACCCAGGATTACTGTGAACTGACGTCATTGTTTCTGACTCAACAACTTCTATGTTGTTCAGTTTTTTTTTTTTTTTTTTAATTTACATGATATTAAACCTGTTTATTGGTAACATTCTGTGGTAGCAATAGGTAATTGCCGTTGCGCGTGGTTCTTTAATTTGAGGAAATTGGTACTGGAAAATCCTTGAATTTGATGTTGACCAAGGTGTGGGAACCCTGTACTTAGGTCATGAATTAGACTCTTGCTATTATATTTCTGGTTTTTTTTTTTGTTCACGTCTCTACAAAATTTGAACATGCAATTATCTTGACGAAGTAATACGGTATTATTTCAGTGAAAATGTGCTCCTTTTTAAAAAATAAATAAATAAAATAACTGACAAGTTTATTTTGTCTTGTGTGTTGCAGTGCCTTTTTAGATATCACAAACGTATAACAAACTTCTCTTTTTTCTTTTTTTTTTTTCCTTCTCAATTTGAATAAAGACTTCAAACCTGAACACAACCTTTAATTTGGAGGTAAGGGTAAATCTCAGCTGTGCACTCTCACATGTCCGCAACATGTTAACATACTTCTCTGCACTTTAACAATGGTTATACTTGTTATAGTCACCATGCTTTACATAGGAGTTTCTGTTCATGCATAAGTCTTGTGTTGTTTGCTTAGAGGCCATTTTTCTTGCTTAATGTCTTCCCTTCCTGTTTGTTTTCCCCTCCAGAACTCCGTAATGAGCACACCAGTAGGAAAAGGTGGAGGCCTGAATGTTACTGCAGATTTGAATGTATGTAAAACACATCAGGTTTAATCAAAACATACGACCGAAGAACTTTGTCACAGTGAAACTTTCATTATGTTCTTTCCCCCTGCAGCCAGCCTCACCACAGTCATACGCCATCACTCCAACTGGTGGTAATAAAACTGCCAAAGGTTTAGACGACTATGGAATGGACCAAAACAGTGACGACTCCACAGATGACGAGTCGGCTCCGAGGAAACCCATCCCATCCTGGGCAGAAGGTATGTATGACTATCTGGGTTTTCAGTGATCAGTTATGTTAGATCACATGGTGTCTGAAGTCACATCAAGTCAAACAGATTCTCACAAGATCAGAGTTGTTCCACTTTTGTTTTTTTCTCATCACCTCCTTTTTAAACTGAATCGATCATTGTGATGGTTTTCTGCTTCCTCAGTGTGAATGTTGAATACATCACATATGTTATTTACTAACAGTTGATGTTTTTACTCTCTCAGGTTCCAATCTGAAGCAGATCATTATGAAGCAGTACTACAATCCTCCAGATTTTGACTCCTTCTTTGGGGTCATTGAGCCACCAAGACTGGAGGACATATTTTATAAAAGCAAACCTCGATATTTCAAGCGAACCAGCTCTGCGGTGTGGCACTCACCCCCGTCTGGAGCAAAGTGATATTTTCACACAGATGCTGTCTGATCCTATTTTACACACCGCTGTATAAATTTTATTGTTTGTCTGTTTCAAATAAAGTTTTTTTTTTTTTTTTTTTTTCCTCTTATTTTTATGAGAGGTTTAGTCTCACTTTTGTTAGTAGTCAAAAAGACAGTATGCACAACACTGGAAGTGTGGGCAGTTATAATTTGTGTTGCATTTTGTGCTTTTATAGTCATATCTATTCTAATAAATGTTTTTTTAATTGGCAATTTATTAGTAATCAATTTGGTTTTGATAATGAAAGAAATGCTAGTTCCCATGTTTATAAAAAGGCTGAGCTAAAGTGTCACAACTTATAAAGTGGATCTTTAAGTGAGTGAACAATTAAAACAAATGCATCAAGCTAATGGGTGAAATTTAGAGGTGTGAGCTGTTTTTGTAGACTTAATATGTTTTGAGAGAATTTAAATCTGGGACTGTTGTGAAGGGTTGACCTCTGTTGGATACTCTTATTGTGGTGGAAGTGCTGCTGTGATGGGAGTAATAAAGTCTACAGGCCTGAATGTTTAGTTTGTACTTTCCAGTGTATTTATCTGGTTAATGTGTATTTTATTTTATTTTTTAAACATGCAATACAAAATGACTAGTTTTGACTTTATTCTGAAAAGGCAGACTCCTGCCTCAGTGATGCATTAAATCTTTGTTTTGGGAAAAGGCTCCTTTTATATTGGTAAAGGTTTTGATTTAGGATAAGGACACTTGAGAAACAAAATGTTCCTATTTTGTAGGAGGTCTCGGATTTCAGCTTTCTAAAACCTACAATGCAGCAATAAACCTGATGCCCAGACACTTCACTTTAATACCTTCGTTCATATGACCAAAACATGCATCTTGTGAGCCAAACGAAAAACTTTTTTTCCCCCGTCTGTTCTAAACCTGTAAATCTAAAGGTTTCTGGTAAGAAAAGGAGTTACATTACTCTTTCAAGTTGAATTTGTGGCCCCTACTTGTCCTAATCATTACACAGTTGGTGATGCGTTCACTGTCCATCGGAAGTAAAACTAGCATCAAACTAATGTGACCTTACAAACAATTTTTGTGCTCATGGTGAAGTATAGAAACAAAACTGCTTAATTTTCGGTGTCATTGGTTTTATACTGGAATTTAATTAATTTTGTACTTTTTACTACCGGATAAAGAACTATTCGAAAGGAAAATTTCGGAGCTGGTGTCTCGGGAATGCACCATTTATGTTAAGTCGACCGTGTGACGTAACCATAAGGTGCGCGCGGTTACGGACAGCTTTTGTGTAACGTTCAGGGTCAATTGACTTGTAACTAAAAAAATTAGAGTAAACACTCTGTAATTAGGTGCAGAAGAGAGTAGACGTGCATCGAAGTTGGTACGTTTGTCTTCACCTAGATGCTTAGCTTTAATGCTAGCTTGCTTACTTATTGTTTATCAGAAACTTACAGTCAACTGTTTGCAAAAACGTGTCTCTTATTTGTGTCAGTGCTATTTAGCATTGTTTATTTTCATTTATGTTGCTTAGAAGACAGCTAGCTTGTAAATAATTAAGTAGCTTTTGCTGGTTTGTTGGTTATTTCACCGTAGGCCGTTTCTTGATCGATATTATGTTTAGAAAATTTGCTCCACAAACAGCCTGAAAGTAAAATAATACGATAAAATGAATTATCCAGAGAGGTTATTGGGAAAATGGCCTATTGAACTTTCACCCACTTTGCTGCATCATGGTCGATATGTCAAGGACACGTCTTAAAACATCCATGCATGGTTGTGGATTAAATGATCAGTTGAAAAAAAAAAAAATTCTAAGTGCAGCCATGTTTTTTAAAAAATATATAATGTATACTTTTTGCTTAGTCATGATATGCATGTAGGACAGTTAAAGTGAGATGTAAACAGAATACTCTGTCCTTGCAAGATTACTGTGGGCGCGTCACAGATACTGATAAGCATACTCACTCAGTATAATATGAAAATGATCCTGTAGTTTTGTTAAAGATTGTTGACAAAATATTTCCTGCAGTAGAGTATGACATTTGCCTACTTACTGTAACTATTTTTCTTTTTTCTTTTGCAGAAATGAGTTCACAAATTCGACAAAACTACCACCAGGACTGCGAGGCTGCAGTGAACAGACAGATAAACCTGGAGCTGTACGCCTCCTATGTTTATCTTTCTATGGTGAGAGATGCTTTGACATGAGCGCTGTTTTTGTTATCATAGCCGTGTATCATTTCAAAAGAAAGTAAATGTGTTTTTAATCCGTTCTTTTTAGGCTTACTATTTTGACAGGGATGATAAAAGCCTGCCAAATTTTGCCAAGTTCTTTAACGCTCAGTCCAAAGAGGAGCGTGAGCATGCAGAGAAGCTGATGAGTCTGCAGAACAAACGTGGAGGCAGGATCTTTCTCCAGGACATCAAGGTTTGTGTAGATGCGGCCCCTTTGGTATGTTACTGCCCACCACCAAAAGGTGAAGGTGGACTGTAAAGTTTTTTCCCATGTGTTTGTGCATTAACAAAATATCTCATAAACCGGTGGACAAACTGTAAGAACATACTTTAACTGTTAGATCATACAGTATCACATGCATTAGCACATACCATTATTTTCAAGGTTTGAATGAAATGGCAACAATTTGGTCATTTCGTAGCCATTAAATATATACTGTGATGCCTTAACTGAGTTTAATTCATTCTGTAACGGAGCTTGTAACTCAAATTACTTGTATGTCAAATCAATTTTCCCCATAGAAATTAATTAAAATGGCGTTAATCTGTTCTGGACCCCACCTAAACACTGCACTTTTTTTGTTACATGTTTTAAAATAAGATTAATATACTTATAAATAACAAATATTGTATAAAAACACAGAAATCAACTGGTTTATTAAGTAATCTTGGACATCAGATGACTTGAATTTTAGCTCTCAAAAAAAAAAAAAAAAAAATTGTCCAATACAGCTCATATCTCAAAAACCAAGTTAATTAGAACACTCATAAGACAAAGTACCACTGTATTGCAGAGGACAATATGTAGTCCTTCAAGGAACACCAGGCCTTTGATTTTATTCTTTCAAACAAAAAACTCTTTTTATGCCAGAAACCTGATCGAGATGAGTGGGGGAGCAGCCTGGAGGCTTTGGAGTGTGCCTTACAGCTGGAGAAAAGTGTAAACCAGTCCCTGCTGGACCTGCAGAAACTGGCAGCTGATCACAATGATCCTCATGTGAGAAGCAAACATGCAGTACAATGTTTTTCATTTTGACCTCAGCATGTAATGCTAAGCTTGTTTTTTTTTTTGCCACACCCATACAGATGTGTGACTTCATCGACACACATTTCCTGGATGAGCAGGTGAAATCCATCAAGCAGCTGGCAGACTGGATCTCAAACCTGCGTCGTTTGGGAGCGCCTCAGAATGGCATGGCTGAGTACCTGTTTGACAAACACACCATGGGCCAGGAGAGCAGTTAAACTGAGCTGCAGCAGATCTGCCACTTCTGCAACACTGAAATACATATAAATAGTGTTGCTTCATTTGCAAAATCTTCTCCCCCCAAAAATGTCTTTATAACTCTTTTTAACTGACATTACAGCTGTTGTGTTTTCAGATTTTATCTGTATTTTACTGATATTGGTAGGGCTTAGGTAAATGTGTGCTGCTCTTTAAGGATCAGGTTTGAGGACACTGGACAGTGCCACAAAAAACAAGCTTCTGGTTTTTATTTTACAGGAAAAATGTGTTTGTTACATCAAATATAGTTTATGTCTGACTGCAAAATTCTGTTCACATGATAGCCATAGATAAAATGATTACATGAATAATAAGCCAACAAAAAATAGAAACACAGCCAAAGACGCCACACTTTTTTTTGTTTTTGCTTTTTTATGTTTTTTTTTTTTTTATATCCATTCATCCATCCCTCCCTCTTTCATCTGCCGTCTGTTCTGGAGTCGGGTTGTGGGGGCAGCAGTTTGAGCAGGAGCGCCCAGACGTCTCTCTCTCTTCTGGAAAGGATTCCAAGATGTTCCCAGCTGATAGACGTGGTCCTTCCATCATGTTTTCTCCCAGTTAGACCTGCCCTAGGGAGGCATACGAGGGGCTTCATTACCAGATACCTCAGCCACCTCAACTGGCTCCTCATTGTGAAGGAGCAGCGGCTCAACTAAAGGTTTTTCCAAAATAGCTAAACTTTTCACCCCATCTTCAAGGAAAAGTCCAAATTGTACTCGTTTTACTTCTGAATATAGTTGAGGTTTTATTTATTTAGCTATTTATTTAGTTTAAGCTAAACTTCAGCATCCGTTACATTTTTTGAGTTTTGTACCTTATGTTCACATGGATTAAATCAATTACTAAAGACACAATGGTAAAAAAAGTATCATTGAAATGACATTTAAATTAGTTTTTTATTAATAATTGATCGTTTTTCCTGCAGATGCTTTATATATTGTAATTTTGAGTCAAAATGTATACATTGTATGCTATGAAAAAATAAAGCAATAGTGTGCACATGTTTTTCAGTGTTTTATTAGAAAAGCAATGACAAATGATGCACAACGTGCCATTTTATATTTATTCAATAACGCACAAATTTAAAAGTGAAGCAGGAGATCCAGTTTGTTTTCTTGTCACTTTAAGAGGAAGCGTAAAATCTTTTCATATAGTGCCAAATAAAGCTCATGGAGTGGATTTTGCTCATGAAGTAGGTCAGTTCAGTGAGAGTTCATTCTGAAAAAGAAGATTAACGGAAAAGTTAAAATTATTGACATTTAATTCCAGGTGGAAAGACTTGTTACAACCGATTATATAAATGATTAAGGCTCTGGGTGAAGATATTGCAAAATCACATGTCATTTGTGAGTTATTTTATATAATTATGTCACTCTGATTAGTTTACAGGTAGTTATTTGAAAAATAATTAAATATCAACTATAACTAAATATCAAATCTGAAATTTCAGTTTTTCTGCAGTCAAGTTAAAAAAAAGATACTCTAGATCTACTTTTTTTGTCCAAAAATGGTCACTTCTTGCTCCAAAAGAAAGAAAAGATGAATATATATCTCAAAGTGTCAAATTCAAGTCTTTAAATGTAATTTTTCAAGCCAACGGGCAGAAGCTGGATGGACCCTCTTCAAATACATTTTCTACAGTCAGACCCTTTTTTTCTCAGTCCTGCTGTCTTTCTGCAGGGTTTTTCAACCCACCATCCACCAGAACACCTAGCAGGTTCCCTTCAACCATTGAGATCCCAGAATCATTGGACGAGTTCTCCTGATTGGTTTCTTGCTGCATCTGTGACGTAGTGGAAATTGTGTTTGTGTTGCTGCTCAGCCCACCATTTGTTCCCCCGTTGCTCGATCTTGTATTTGAGCTAAAGTTCCCATGGTTACTGAAATTACTGTGGTTTATTCCATTACAGAGACTTCCTGTTGTGCAAGCGCTGTTGGTGCTTGTTGCATTAATGCTGCTGGAGCTGCTGTTGGGATTACTGAGGTTTGGTACCACCGTGTGAGAGGGGGAAGTAAATGAGAACACTCTTTCACCTCCGCTTCCGATAGCCTGAGCACTCAGGGGTCCCGGCTGACTGTCAGCTGAAGGGGTGGCTTCTAAAGTTAGGTGAGGGTGAAGAGGGCGCCGGGACAGGAGGCCGTGTCCTGGTCTGAGTTTGGATATTGGACAGAGTTGTGGCGGAGGGTCGGGGAAGGAGAATGCCGGACCACTCTGCGTCTCGCCGTTCCCGCTCACCCAGGGTAATGCGGAAGATGGCGGCGGTGGAAGGTGGTTCGGTGTGTCTGGGGGCAACAACTGAGAGCCCACCATTTGAGGGGCCATGGAGCTACAGCTGCGATCCCAATCATACTGGGTTCGCCGGGGGTTTCGAGGGCGAGGTAGCGCAGGGGGCATGCTGTGGATGGGCGTTTGTGGGCAGCTGTAAAATCCTGGTCTCTCATACAAGGGCATTGTAGAGAAGGCATAGTCTTGATCTTGCTCCTGGTTTAAAGGCTGGCGAGTTTGACTGGGAGTTGGTGCCTCTGAATGCAAGTAAAGAGGGAAGCGGCTTAACGGGGCTCCAGGGCGGCGCCGCAGCAAAGAGACCCTGGACGAGCGAGAAAAGTGAGGGGATTGGACACCTAAGAGACGACCCAACCCTCCAAGCAGTGGGGTGGAATAATTGGCTTCTTCGTGTTCTTTGATCTGCTCCAGGTTGGACTGGAACTCCATCTCCTCTTTGGGAATGCTGGGGATCATCAAGAAGATGGTTATCCATGTGCCAAATATACAATATTTGGTGCTCCTGAAAAAGCAAAGCAGTTCACCTGATATCCAGGGCTGAGCCCATGAAGGAGGGTTTACGGTGTTCAGCGCTGGCAGGAGTGTAGGGAGGCTCTGGTTCTGACTCATTCCAGTACATGTCCTTCTCAACCAGTGGCAGGTTGTCATACATTTCATCCACAGACAGCAAAGACACCTACAATAAAACCCAATAGAAGTCATGTATCTATGAACAAAATGAAAATGGCTCATAGTTTAGTGCAGATCACACACCTGCAAGTTGCGATCAACAAGCCAGTTGGTTTCAAAGTCGTCATCATCCTCACCAAAAGGGTTTATAAGTTGCTCAGCCACCTGAAACGATAAAAACCAAAATGTTTATAAATCCCCAAAACTGATAAAAGATGAGATGAGTCTATCCACTGTGCCTCACCTTTAGCCAACCAACGTAGAAGAAGAACTGCAGCAGAGTGAAAACTGGCAGGTAGAAATCGACATCATGACCAGGATACCCCTGAGCTGGATCCAAGAACTGACGACCAATCAGACAAGCCAGGAAGAAGCTGTAGACCGCAACTGTTACCACCTGAGTAAAAAGATTTTTTTGACGAGTTCACCATTTCAAGAAACTAGTTTCTAGTTTCTATAGTATTTCACATTTCAGGGAACAAACTGGTGGAGAACCTGAGTATAGACGAGTGGCAGGCTGATCCAGTCATAACCATAGAGTTTCATACACTTTGCCCGTAGACTGTTCAACTCCTGAACAATGAAGACAGGTTCAAGCAATCGAAAAACATCTACAAGCCAAATTCAAACCCATCTGTCCTGCAGAGAGAAGCAGATTAAACACCTACAGAGAGAATGGCTGTGAGTGCCACGTCGTTGTTGATGCGACCCTCAGTTCGAGCTCTCAGAGCCAGGTTGACAAACCACATGCAGGGCACCCAGAACTTATTGTGTGAGGAGGGAAGATCCTCCAGATGTCTTAGCTCCTCTGAGGTCATCAAACCTGACAGAAATAAACACGTTGTGGAGAAGAAGCAGCCATGTGTCATAATGTTTATGATCAGCATCAGTTATAAGATGGAGACAGTCTGAATCTCTGTCATGGGTCTCTAAAAGCTCTGGTTCACGACTTCTTTCAGACTTTTAGATGCAGCCTGTAATAAACTACCAGGACTTACTAAATTTGGTTTCATCACCACAGCCTACCTGCCTGAACCAGGTGATCCATGGTAGGAAACCTCTTGTAGACGGCTGTGCTCACTGAGCGGTAAATCAGCACACCAGAGAGGTTGACATATCGCATCAGAGTTCTTCTGGTCAGCCTCGCAGCCTCGTCAGTTCCACGAACGTGACCTGCTACCAATGCCGCCAAACGGTCTGGCCAGGGTATGTTCTCAAACTGGCCCCACCAACGAGACACAACCAGGGTCACATAAAAACCTGGGTGAAAACAAATATTGACCAATTTGAATGGTTTTCTACAAACACAAAAGCTCATCCTGTTAGGTTTCACGCTTTAAAGCAGGAAAACAGACTCACCTAGCACAAACGAGACAGGAATCAGCTCTGCGTAGCGGTCGCAATATATCGACAGCTTCTCAAATAACCTTTTTTGGTCACTGTTTAACACAAGTCTGGTGAGAAAGAAATAAAATGTTCAATTCAAATGAGCTGAGATTTGTGACAAAATGGTTGTGATTTAGATAAGAAATTTTCTGTTTTCCATCTGTGGCTCACAACCTCTGTACTGTTACTGCTTTTGTCAAAACCTTTTTTATGCTGCAAGACCCAAAAATTATTGAAGGGACCACAAGCAGGACTTATGCACAATTTTATTATCAAATCCTCCTAATCTATGTCAGGGATTTTCTAAAAGGAATGCAAACACCTCTGTTGTGTTCATTGAACATTTCAACCAGAATTTCATGGAAGAGGAAAGGTATCTTAAGGCCCTGTCACACATAAAGTTTTAGACAACAAAACTTTGTTATGACTAAATTATTCATTTGGATTATACTGTATGTTCAATCAATTGTTATCATTATGTATACATCCAAAAGAGGCTTCCGGTAAATCTGTTTTCATCCTATTTTCAGCATAGACATCTTTAATGTTGGACAAAATGTTCATAAGTTGTCTAAAAAGCAGTGTGACGGGGCCTTTAACAGGTAAAAAATGAATTAATGTTAAATCCTTACGACCTTTTAAGGGGAAACAAATGAAAGTTAAAAGAAATGGGCTGAAATACAGTAAGTCATGAACATACATGGGAATATTTCGTTGTCAAATGTTCATTAAAGGGTTCACAGTAAGCAAATTACTGACAAAACTTAGTACTTGATCAAGTCAGAAAATAACACAAAACTTCAAAGTTCATGTATTTCTTCACTGGCTTTAGTTTCCCACATAGCAGACAGGTGTCAGGCAGGCTGACTGCTGGCATGATAAGTGGTGTGTCAACAGGATGTGGACCAAGTCTGGCAATGATGGCACTGTTTTTAAGATGACACAGCTTGTCCAGTTATGGTTTGGTTTGTGCTGGCCCATACATGCACCACCTCTGGCAAACTACACCAAAGTACTGTCATTTTTGATATGTAATGTGTACAAGTGTTGGTGCCCTGTGTGGGCCAGAACTGGGCCAGACAAATTTTATTAAAGTATGTTTGAATTCAATATAATATGATTAATTTCTAAACTTTAAGGTTTTCTAGCTTTAATAGATACCCTCTCCATAACCAAGTACACCCAACAAAGTCCAGACTTTACACTTTAAATTCAGCTTTTTCTTTAATTCTTCAGTTGACATTAACTAAAACTGCTTTCTAGTGTACATAGTAGTGGCTGTATTCCGTACTGGACCACATTTACCTTCTCTAACATTTTTGTGTTTTGTCAACACAAAAATTCCATTCCTAAAAAGGGGTGAATTTAGAGGCAATAAAACATGTTCATCATCATGTTGTCATCTCTGTCGGTGGTGACAAAAGAGACAGAGTTGTACATTACACAAACCCTTACATTTGATCTACAATGGATATATTAAAGCTTGCATGGAGAGCTCACATCTTTGTCTATTATAAATTGAACTGGAGCTCAAAGAGTGCTTACCTATAGACAGCACTGAGGAAGTAGTAGAGCAGAGTGAAGATGATGAGCTCTCTGTAGAGCAGTTTGTAGATGCTGCCCTTCCATCGCAGGAGAAGGTGAAAGAAGGTCCCCAAACCAGCGTCAGCCACTCTGCGGGAGTACGTCACTGTCATCGCAGCTTCTTCTTGGCCGACCTGCAGGCTGTTTGTGGCCTAGCATGAAGCAAACCAGCGTGTTTCTGTTTTCTGGGATCCTCTGTGCTTAGTTTCAGTGACTGGCCTGGAACTCATAAAGCCAATCTGGTCACAGTTCTACAACAATAAGTCAGAGAGGTAGATGGCTCTGTTAGTGAATGAAGTCCAAATCATGAATCCATTTCATATTCAGACTCAAATCCAATTATAGTCAATTCATTCCTGCTAAAATACAATATAGTCAGATGCACTACCTTATGCACTACCAGTTAGTAAACTTAGTGTAGCTAAGGAGACCATGTCAAATCTTCACTTTGTTTCAAACAGAGGACTTGTCCAAGAGGAGTTTTTACAAGAAGAAAACCAAAGGGAGACGCAGGGTTAATGACCTATTTGCACAAACTATCACGGAGAGTGAAGAGAGTAAGGACAGCAGCATGAAATGTGGCCAGTTTGTCCTAAATCGGTATAATAAAGAAATACTGCAGGTCAACCCTAACTCTAGGATTTATCAAAAAGGAAAGTCCAAAGTCTGGTCTTCAAAGTAGACAGTGTGTCAGCCTCACGGACAGAAGCTGGTCCCACAGGAGAGGAGCCCGATAACTGAAAGCTCTGCCTCATATTCTACTGTTAGAAACTCCAGTCTCAGCATGAAGTGATCTCAAAACAAGATCTATACCTTCAGTATAAGATGAAGCTTGGTTGTTGACAGTTTTGTTAGAAGTAAACTTTTTAAATTGATAATAAACCCATAGAGGACATGAGTCAAATTAGGCCCTTGTTAACATTTTATCTGGCCCCAAAGCTAATACTTTAAATGTGAAAAAGCTTTATGTATTCTTTTTTTGTATATTCTTCTCATGACAGCTGGCCAATGTTCAAAATTGTGTGAATTCTTTTAGTAACTTTGCTTTTGGTATGAAAAGAGCCACAATCAACTTTAATGATCTTTTTCTTTATTCTTTTCTTATTTTAAAATCAAATGATTGGATTTTAGTGAGTGGATTTCTTAGTTGATTTGCTGATTTTGATCAAATTTATCTTTTATAATAAATTAAAAAGTTGTTGATAGAGAGTATGACATCAGAAATGAATGCTAATGATAACTCTATATTTAATCTTTTTTCTTTATTTGTTAGGTTATGTTCTAAGCACTACATTTTGGAAAATGTAATTTGTATTTCTATAAGAATATCTTGTTACATAACATTTTTAAAAATAAATATGACAGAAATTGGCCCCAGGTCTGGACCAAGTTTTGAATTTTGTCTCCCTTGTGTAGTTTGACATCCTAGAGAGTCAACGAAGAGAAGCTAAAACTGGAAAAATCTGATCTTTCCTTCTAACTCATCAGAACTCTAGAGTCAGTCTTTTAGATCAACTGAGTGCTGTTATCCCCAAATTTGGACTCACTGAATTGTTTTCCAATGCATTTTAATTAAAACTTTCTTCAATTTTAATTATTTAATATACAGTCTGAAGTGAGCTCTGATAAGCTATAAAAGAAAAACAATACATTTAAAGCTCACATCAGGTCAAATTCAGTCACTTACCACAGAAAATAAGAATCCTTGACTTTCAGATCTGGTGTTCGAGATGTGTGTTATGGCAGCGTCCAGGTGGGGAAAAAAAGGTACTGGGGACAGCTCAGTAGGAACCAAACACAGAGAAAGGGGGTCTCTTACACCTCCGGTCACTTGATGTGATAATCTGTTTTGTACAACAAAGCTGCATTGTGAGTCCAGGTCCTGATAATCTGAGCAAATCCCAGCCCTGCAGAGAGCTGCCACAAATGGGCAGGTTAAAGGTGTGAACGCTGACGGCTCAGGAGTGACTTTCACACATGTCCACAGACATTTGACTGTATCCAACAAACAACCTCTGAACTGCAGGAAATTTCATGTATTTTGTTTTGATTTTTCTGGTGAAGTATTGTTCAGGTGATATTGTGTGTGAGACCCCCCTCCACTGGAAAAAATGTGCACAGCAGAATAGTTACTGGTCAGAAGGTGTTGGTGATTAACTCTTCCTGTTTGAGACCCACAGCAGAGTGAAGTGTGCAGAGAGCTAAAGTACAAAGATTAAGCTGAATTTTTGCTGTTTTGTAGATTTTGTTGTGCACTGGCAGCTTGGAATCATTGATATCCATCCTGGTAAGCTGATATTGTGTATTTCTTTCTTTCTTCTTAGGAGGTCTTGTAAAACTGGTCTACTCCTCATGAGTTTGGTTCTTCTGTTTGCATTGTTATCTCAAAGGAAGAAATTCCTTACAGGCTGTGAACAAACCAGACATTTTGTTTTGTCCTCATGTAACTTTCAAGTTGCAAAACGTGACTGACTTTCCTGGGTCTCTTATCAGATATGACGGTCATCCTGGATTTAACAACCCAGCCCTCACTGCAGCAGCTTCTGACGGATCTCTGCACTTGAGAAGGACAGATGGATGCTTTTGAGGGAATTCACAGCGTTCACATTTCCTCATCCCCGCCACCTTCTGCCTCATCGAGCCCGGGATACGAAATCCTCAAAGCAGGGATATCTGGAATAGCAGTTTATTCCTCCTCGGTCTTTTTTGGGACCCCTGATGCGGCGCCTGAGGTCAGACACAAAACCAGTAAGGTCACAGTGAAGGAGCGCTGTGTTGTTGGAAAGTAAGTGTTCAATCACAGAGGCAAAAAGTCTGATTAGGGCATCTAAAAAAACAAAAAGGTTGGAAGCCAGCAAAGGAAATTTATACCAATGATTTTTAAATGTTTTAGCTTCTTACCCACAAAGTTGTGTCAAAACTTTGTGCCCTCAACTATCATCAGTTTAGCAAGAAACAAAGTCACATAATATATAAAATAAGGATTTATGGTTACATATTATGACCATTCTGTCCAAGATATCAGAAAAATATTTGTACGGTATTAATACATGAACTTAAAATATGCTGTAAAAGGTGTTTTCACCTGTAATTACTGACTCTGATCATAAATGCTTCATGTGGAATTTCTGTGTGTTTCTAATGACTTGGCAGATTAACATGTATGAAACATTGCACTGATACTTTAAAGTGAAGTTTAATGTCTGAACGGGGGTCTGACAAAAATATTCTGTTTATAATCATACATGATTACACTATGCTTTGACATCTTTTTTTAATTAGTTGTAATTTTATTTCAAGAATAGAGTAAGTTTCCCTAAAACACAAAACGATCCAAATTACATTTTTGAGGTGTAATATATTTGGTAACTCCTAAATTTTAGACTAAGAATACTGTTTGAATGTTGAGTCAGCATTCTGTGTGTTTTACTGTTTATTGTTTCTTCTTTTTACTTCAGCATACCTTCAGCTGTTTTATTCTTCCACAATTTAAAACATTCAGCTCAATCAGAACATTACCGCTCCGATTTGGGGTTTTGTGACTTCTAAACTCTTTGAATTATTTAATTGGACAATAGAGAACTTCTCATCCTTGAAAACATGTGTAGTTTTTGAAATCTGCTTTACCATACTTGCTTCATTTTTAGCTACTGTTTTGTTCATTTGAACGTTCTTGTTCTTCTAGATTTTGGGTTTGGCTCTTGTTCTAATTTTAGCTTAGCCTACTGTTCTACTAATTTTAGCTTTTGGTCTGATATGAACTTTAACAATTAAGTGTCAGCTTCCACAACGCATTTTAGTGATGCCATTCAGATCTTAGTGATAACTCTGTATTTTTGTAAGTGCAACTTTTCTGGTTGAAATGAGTTTCTTTGGGATGGTTGCGTTTCTTTATTCATGACATAGTTTTGTGGCTTAAACCTTTTTTAATTTACTTTTTTGTTAAAAGTCACAACAAATCCGTGTTTAAATTCATAAAATCTTATTAAAGCATTTCATCTCAATGAATCAAAGAGAGGTTTGTGAACTGATTGTTCTACATAAGACGAGAGCTATGTTTATTATTGCCCTCACGGACAGGATGATGGGTTGGCCAGGGAGTGGAGATGTCATGTGACTTTTACAAGCGAAAAGAGGTTGCCAGTTAGGAAATGTGGAAATATCGTACAGCCGCTTTAAATGAGCCAAACTGTTGTGTGCGCTGAGTACTCAAGCAAATAAAACAGATGCTTTTGGTGAACGTAAACGCCCAAACTATTGTGGTATGTATTTGAGCTTTTTTTAAATAATAATAAAAAACTATTTATCGTACACCATAAAAACCATAGTATAAATACTATAATTACCGTATATCTGGCAACACCGGGAGAGTAGAGCGGTGAGAAAAGAGAAGGAGAAAGTCGTCTTTTTCTTTAGAAATAACTGCAGAGACACTGAGCGGAGTTAGCAGGATTCTGTTAACCAAGTTAGATTTAAACCTGTGTTTTTATCCTCTCAGGAACCGCTCCTCTTGTTGTTTTTGTTGTCCTCGTTGTGTACGTCAGAGCTCCGCATTCCTGTGCTGTGATTTAAAACACCTGGGATTAGTTTCACTGAAACCCGCCGATGTTGTTAGCTCGCCTCGCGCGACACTTTGTTAACTTAGCGACGACACCAGACGAAGAAGTGAAGAGAGACTGAAAGCTGTGCAGAGTGGTGTTTTTTTTATAAATATATTTTTTTATCTGCTTTCCTGGACTCTGTCAGGGTAAGATAACACACATAAACTAAAGGCTTGTTGTTACAGGTAAAACGTTGTGACTGACAGCTTATAGCTAGCTAGCTTAGTTAGTTTATGATAAGTATCTGCTCGAAACTTTTCCAGCATTTTTGAGATGAAGAAGCAGCCAGTACTATGATGAAGAGCTTTAACTGTGATTGAAGGGTTTCACTAATGGAACTCCATAAGTGGCAATGATGGAAATTACAATTTTTCAAAATAAAACGCCATGAAGACCCAGTATACTTATAGAGATTTTGTTCCTGCTCAGCAGTGGTGGGCACAGTTCCCCTATAGCACTAATAGGGGAACTAATTTCTTGATTAGTGCTTTAGGGCTTTTGCTATTTTTTTAAATTCATGAGTGGACTTGCTAAATTTAGAAGCACTTACTGAGGTCAAAAATGTTATTGATCAACTTTATTTTTCACAGTTGAGGGTGAAAGCTGTCATACATTTTGTTCATATGCGTGTGGGTCACATGTGTCAAAATTAAGGCCCACAGGCCAAATGTGGCCTGCGGGGGACTCCCATTTGGCCAAGTGCACTAAGTGACAACATTCTGCACACAGTAAATATTGTCTCATGTTGACTGAAGAATGTTCCATTTGTCAACTGGGTTATTTTAGTGCTTTAAAATTAGCTTTTGCTAAATTTTTCAGTGCATTAGTGCTTTAGAATTAGGGGACCTAAATATCTGAGTTAGTGCTTTAGGTTTAGTGCAAATAATATTTAGATTAGTGCTGCCCACCCCTGCTGTTAAGCAATTTATTTTATGAATGATCCATGATCTGGTACTGATAATGGGTCCACTGATCTGTGGGTCCCCCTTGCATTTAAGTGTTTGTGACCCTTACTAGCAGTGCAAAGAACATATTGATTTTTGCTGTAATTGAGATTTGTGTAAAACTAGTCCATCCGCTATTGATTCTGGTAACTAAAATGGAATAATCTTCCTAATCTGCATTTAATGGATGTTTTCAAACATGTATTTCTTTAGAAATAATCCTTGTAATAATCAGATCATTTATTTCTATTTCAAAGGACCCATTTTACTGAACTAGCTGATATGGCTGGGAAATCCCTTCATATAGTGTTTGAGGATTGCCCTTTTAAAATATAGAGCTTGAATTTTTAAACCAGTAGTCTTGTAAACAAAACTTTTGCTAACAAAGCTTTTTCAGGCTTTTGAAGTTTAGAATTTTAAAGTAATAGCTTAATATTAAAACATTTCTCATTGTCACTCATTTTTCTTGCATAGGTCTCACATCCAGCTGTTATCTGATAACATTTGTTTTCTTTTTTTTTTCTTTTTTATTAGCACCTGTTAGCAATGTACTGCTAACGCTATCATATGGTAACCCAGCAAATTAGTTCCCAGTGTTTTCTAAAATGGGACTGATATGTTCAGCACATCGACTATAATAAATTTAGACTTCTGACTGAAAGATGAGGTTGAAACGAGACCACACTTCCTTGTAGACTGGTTCCAGTAAAAGTCCTGCCCCTTCACGTAAACAAACAGGTCATTTGTCATTTATTAAAACAATAAAAAGATAAACCCCAGATAATTTTCTTCAGGTGTTGACCCTTCAGTCTTTACCTTGGTGTATGCTTTAACATGTTGAGCTGTAATTATTTTTTCTAATTCAACTCATGGGACATAGACATACACATCTGCGCATCTCTAGTTTGGAAACATGGTGAAAATGGTGTCATTTGTCTTCAAGTAAGAAGGCAGAATTCATAGTTTAGTATTATCTAAGTTGGTCATTTCAGTTATCCCATGCTTCCTTCTGCTTTTCTAATTTCCTTTTGAAAAGATCACAAAGTGGGACATTTACTGCCTGACTACACGTGCAACCCCCCTCATTGGTCAATGGACAGGTAAAACCTGCCGTAAACCAAATGTCCCGACTGGCAGCTGTAGCAGAGCTGTATGTTTCACACCCGCCCAACCTTCTTATTTCATTTGCTTTAGTGTTTTCAGTAGCAGAACTAGGTTAAATATTCACTACAAATTCTCATCACAATTTAGTCCTGAAGTGGTGGCTAAAATTAGCTTTAATCAGTACTTCCTTCTTTCACATTATATTAAAGAATGTGAAGCATGTAAACAGTCAGAGCTTAGTCATCAGGTGTGTGTAGGAGTGTATTTGAATAATAGTTAAATGATAACTGAACAATTTGCATACTATCTTTGGACTTGAAATGCTTGTATGGAAACAAGATGGACTCTAGGTCCTCATTTATTGAGAACAGAATCTTCTTAATCTACAGTGTGTATCTGTTCAGTTTGATGTTGGTCTGCCCTCTGAGTGATACGGTCTTCTAGTTATGACAGGACTGGTGGTGTTGTGTCCTAATTATGAGCTCTGTTTAAATAAACGCCCTCTGACTGTCTGGGGTTGAACTGTTGCTCAAACTCGGTCTCATCCCTGGGATGTTCTGCTTGGCATTTTGTTTGTAATATATTGATAAAAATCAACAAGCTGGGTCTTCATTTCTCCCTTGTGTTTTTTGTCAGGACAGTGTCCATCTCTACTAAATACGTGGGCACAGAAACCTGTTAGAGGTCTATTATGTTATCTCTGACGCATCTCTGATTTGTTGACCTTAATAAAATTGTTTGTGTGGTCCTGATGTTATACAAGCTGGCTGACGAGCTGCAGACTGGGGACATTTTTATGAGACTCCTTTATTGTGTTCTGTCACACGCTGCAAGTCATAAGGCAGAAATACCAACTAGTCAGATCAGGGTAAACATCCAGTGTTTTTCCTTATTTTCTCTTTGTAATAAAGCTTTGAAAATCGATTATGGATCAGAAAATGTGCTGTTACACAATTTAAGACCTCAGCAAACCCTCTGGGTTAAAAACATGCTTTGATTTTAGTTTTCAACATGGACAATGTGTTTGAAATTACTTTAAAATTCAGAACATCAGCTCAGCCGAACATAACAAAATAAACTTTTTTTAAATCAAGTCAGCTGAATTGGACTGTAGACATCTAGAATGAGTAGCTACAGTACAGTAAAGAAGTTTTAAACAACCTCCCAGTTTTTTGATGTTTACAAAGGTTTTCTTTTAGTTGTCAAAAGTGGTCTTGATCTTTAGCTCAACAGTTCCGAAGGTCTTTCAAAGTTTTTATTTTGACATTGGCTGCTTTTTCCACTTGTTTTCTTGTCATCTTTGTACCTGTCTGTGACAGCATATTGTGCAGTGTGCACTTAAAACCATAAAGTGGACAAATAAAATTTCAGACCTAAAAAAGAAACAGTTCAGATACTGGTCTGTTTAAAGTGATGTCTTTAAGAAACAGAGAAACTCCAGTAAAAACTGTCGGGTTTTCCGCAAATAGCTTTTTGTGAATCACCTTGTTGATGCAGAAGTACTATTTGTATGTCTCAAACTGCGGTAACTTTAAATTGAACTTTGAATTGTGTACTTTTATGTGGTTTTGTGAAGGTTGGTAGATCTGGAGCCAGAGTCCAGAGTGGAGGGAGGCGGCCAGGTCGGGCCCACCTCAGGCAGACGTCATGGCGAGCTCACCCGGCTCCGCAGCTCCTCGCTGGAGATTAAAGAAAAAGAAATACGAGAAAAAGGGTCAGAGATCCTGAGGGAACAACTAGACGCAGCAAAGAGGGTGTGTTGTAACCTCCTTTTCATTCTTGCATACGTAGACAAAAGTTGGTGTGAAATGAAACGGGGGGGTGAGGAAGAAAAGAGCTGACAAGTCAAACGTTCTTCCTAATGAAATGTGTGTGTGCTGTTTTCTCCACCCCTCAGGAACTGAAACTAAAAGACAAGGAATGTGAGCGTCTGTCACAAGTCAGGAATCAGCTGGAACAGGAGCTGGAGGAGCTGACAGCCAGCCTGTTTGAGGTCAGCAGAGATTGGTCATTACACAGCTGTTGATGCTGTAAAAATAATAAATGTTCTAGTTTTTAAGCATGTATCACTTGGATATACAAGGACAGAGTCATACAACAAAGCAGAAAGAAGGCTGATAATGTAACTTGTACCTCCTAACAAGTATGTAGAAACAAAAAACTGACAAATGCATGCTAACAAGGCAAGAATTTGTGCCACCATCTTGGTAGTTGCCACATGAGTCCTCAGTTCTTTCCATCATGACAACAAATCATGGAATAAAAACAAACTCTAAACTCAGCCAAGACACTCTGTTTTACCAATATTTAAAAATCTCTGAACCTACACCTCAAAAACCACAGTATCATGTTTTTTTATTTGTAAATATTAATCTAATACACCCTCATGGGGTTGTGAAATCTTTATTTCATTTATTTATTTTTTCCTAAACAGGAAGCTCATAAGATGGTGCGTGAAGCTAACGTGAAACAAGCAGGAGCAGAGAAACAACTGAAAGAGGCTCAGGGGAAGGTGTGTCAAGTTAGATTTGAGTCGGTTAAATATGAAATGTCCATTTATAATCCTTTAATTTCCTTTTTAATGGAGTTTTTGATACTTTTTGACATCTTTCTTTTTTATTTTCTGTCTGTTTTTGGGCCTTAGATTGATGTTCTTCAAGCAGAGGTGACTGCGCTCAAAACTCTGGTGTTGACGTCCACTCCCTCCTCACCCAACCACCAGCTGCACCCTCAGCTGAGCGCAGGGAGCAGAGGATCGTACAAACGGGGTGGGGGCCACGTCCGCAACAAGAGCGTCAGCGGAGCCTTTCAAACCTCAGAAACTTCCACTGTTTCCAATCAGACTGTGGTTAAAGAGGAGAGAGAGGTAATTTAAAGGAAGTTGATCTGTTCTATCCTTTGAGCTCACTTTGCTCCTTCTTTCCTCACTGCTAACCTTTCTGTGACTTGTGCTTCCTGTCTGGTTCTTCCTCTCTCATCCTGCTGCTCCTGCTCTCCTCTCTGCTCTTCTTCCTGCTGCCAGGTTAGTCTGTCCCTCACTGACGGGAGCAGAGGGCTTTGGTACTAACAGGAAACTGGTAACTACTCTCCTTTCAGCTTTGTCTTTCATATCTAATAACTGTGCTTTCTGTTATCTTCTGCAGTCTGACTGTGATGTTGTTTTCTTTGTACCAGTGATATCTGAGGATATGAGATTCATTCTAGTTCTAATTGATCAAAGTTTGTTAGTGTAACTGTAAAGTTAACACACACTTATTATTTCTTTCTTTTGACTTTTAGTTCAGATGTAGAAAGTAATTCCAGGTCTGATCATTCAGCTCACACCTGCAGTCTGATTGGAATTACAGAGAGTCTTTTTACTTGGTAGATGTTTTTTCATGTTCTTGAAATTATCCAGAAAGAACAGAATGTTTGTTTTGAGTACTGGGAACATGAGATGCCGTCACAAATCTGCACAGCAAGTTGTTCCTGCGTGTAAACCACCTCTGCAATCTCTGTGTGCCTCCTTTTAATCATTTAAGACTACTTTTTGCTGCAAATTTTAGCCTTAATTTTCAGTATATCAATTTCCAAAAGATCTTTTTCTAATTCCAGAGGCCAAGACCAAATTAACAATTATATGTTCAGTTCCAGTGGTTTTTAATTAGTTTCAATGGGGAAAAATAGTTGAGGTGTCCCTCTTTTTAAAAGAAAAATGTTTTTTTTTCCAGTTTCTGGTGTTTTTTTTTTTGTTTTGTTTTGCTCCGTTGGTGCCACCCTTTGATTTTAAATTTGGCTAAAATGAGTTGAACTCTTGTTCTCACATTAAACTGATGAACAGAACCTGACTGCTAATTTTTTTATCAAGTGTTGGCAATCAAAATTAAAAATGTACAACGGGTGTGATTACCTCCGCCAAGGGAGGAGGTAATGTTTTCGGTCGCGTATATCTGTCGTTTTGTGGACAAAATTACTGAAAGACTTATGGACAGATTGTCATGGAATTTTTACCACATGTGGATATTGGTCAAAGAAACACACCATTACATTTTGGTTATGATCCGAATCACGATGCGGATACAGGAATTTTTCTTTTAATTCGGCTGTAACATCAGTTTCAGTTTCATTTGTGCGTCTGATGAAACCGAAAGTCAACTCACAAACTCGCT
>JAUBOC010000011.1:10323099-10334601 GCA_032275365.1 Anablepsoides cearensis | reverse complement strand
ATGAATAAAGACAACCAGTCAAAAACAAATGTCCTCAATATCAGCATGCAGGTTCATGAGGATAGGTGAAATTGGCCGTGGCGGAGGTTTGCACTCTCTGAGTGCTTCTAGTTGTTGTTGTTGTTGTTGTTATTATTATTGTAATTATTATTATTATTATTATTGCTCAAATGCATTGTTTGTGTTCAAAGCACTGAAATTTTTGTTCAATTTCATTTGTTTTCATGATGCTCTGGGTTGGGTCTTTTTTTAAATTACTGATTAGCTGTCTTTACACAGAACTTTCTATTTTCCTACCGTTTCTACCCTCTACTACACATAAATGTTAAAATCTTCCATGGCAAATGATCTTTAAATAACAATGTACTTTTTAAAACACAATTTAAAACATTTTGCCAGTATTTTTTAAGCCATTGACCTAGAATTAAAAATATGTCACTGAGGCATTTTTTCTGTTATCGCTAATCATCACAAACCTTGCTTTGTGCTAAACTACTATTCAGGTAACAACTTTTTTTTTTTTTTGAACTCTAGTGACTTGTTCTTAAAACAAATAAATAAAACAAACAAACAAACAAACCTAAGCCACTGAGGGGCTGCTGACTGGCACTTAGTTGTTGTCCTGGATCCAATGAATGAAGGTTTGATCACAATTAAAAAGAGCTCTCCAACTCTCGCGCTCCAACATGTGAAAGTTAATGTTGCAGACTTAAAACATTAACAGAGCAATCAAAAAAGTTTGATTGCCGCAACACAATCAAAAAACATAGCTGACAAAACAAAAAGACACCGATCCAAAAACTGTTTTCCGCTGTAATCGGCACACCTGCTGAGTGAAACCTGTGGCTCCTTTTACCATACATAAAGCCACCTACTGAGACCTTTGGGTATTACACCAAACAAAATAAAGTTCAAAATGTGGCTCCAATAAAAACTTCTAACTTCCTTGGAAAAATATATATTTAGAGTTAAAAAATGGGAACAGTAGGGGGGGAAAAAGGCGTAATTTAACAAATTTCAAACTTTATTAAAATATTTTTTTTTACCTCACACAGAAATGAAAAATGACAGGTAAATTTACCTCCTTAATTAAAAAAAAACATCCATATTCTGTATTGTTCTTGTTCCATATTAGGACAAATCTGGGGATATATATATATTTTTTTTATTTTAAATGTTTCGCAAAAAAATAAATAAATAAAACTTCAGGGTTCAGAAACAAATGTTTTAGTAGATGTTTTACTTTGTCACTCTTCCTGATCGTTTAGATTGTCATCCTAAAAGTACTTTCATTCTTCTTGAGCTAAATTCTAACTCCTCTGAAACTTTAACTGTTTTCTGTTTCTGTGCAGATGGACTCGATCCAGTTTGCCGAGTTTTTGTTGTGGAAGGAACAGCCGAGTCTGGACCGATCCTCCCCCTTCCTCAGTCGCATTTACAAAGAAGACATTGGACCTTGCCTCTCCTTCACAAGATCAGAGGTGAACAGCTCACAAATCAAGCTGCTACTTTTTCTATTTTAAAATGTGGGCCGATGTTAACATTTGTGTCTCCCAGCTGTCCCAGCTGGTTCAGAGTGCCATGGAAAACAACTCTCTAACCATCGAGCCTGTGGCTGTGTCAGCGTTACCCATGGTTAAAGCATCTGCTTTAGAGTGTGGTGGTCCAAAGTGAGTGAAAATTACACTTATCATTCTGTGTTTTCACTAATTCACACATCCCGTCTTTCTTTATACCCGACTCATTCACTTTTATAATTTTATAATGAAATTTTCACTATCTCACTCTGTTATCTGAGAATCAGTGGGCACATTTCTAATCCCAGTTTTGATTTATTCTTTTTTTCCCTCAGTGGTTATAGGGCTTCAATAGAGACGTAAGTCCGCTCAGGAATCAGCTTTGCACTAACTTTTGCTCCTGCAGCATGGATTTAGGTCTTAACATCCAGATGTGCAGAAAATCAAAAGGCAGATGTTTGAATGAATGCTCCAATTTTAATCTTGCTTGTGTCCGTTTGCATGAAAACGTCCAAACATTTCCACATCTAACTTCGTCACTGTGCATCTCCGTTGTCTTTTGAAAGATGTCTCCACTTTGTGTTGTTGTTTCGTACAGTGTTGGACAAATGTCAGATTTTTTATGGACTATCTGAAGATTTGAAACTCATCTTCAGTGTTTGTTGTTATGAAGTGTTTGACAGCTGGTCTCTTTTAGAAAATGTGCGTTAAGTGGCCTCTCTCGAATCTGCCAACATCGCATCAAACTGGGTGACAAGGAGAACTACTACTACATCTCTCCCTCCAGCCGAGCGCGGGTAACCATCACTGCTTCTTGATTTTAAAAACATTAAATGGGAAAATTGACCTATTGTGTATTTTTTCTTCTAGATCACGGCTGTATGCAACTTCTTCACTTATATTCGGTACATTCAGCAAGGTCTGGTCAGACATGATGGTGAGTTCACAGATACTTCTATTTGTTTTGTCAAAACAGATTTAATCTGTTAGATTACATGAGTGTTTTGTCATCTTCCAGTGGAGCAGATGTTTTGGGAGGTGTTGCGTCTTCGCAGAGAGATGACTGTTGTCAAGTTAGGTTTCTACCTCCCAGACCAGGGCTAAAGGACCTGACAGTCCATCCCAGAACTCTCACCATGTCTGTTATGTTCGGAGAAGCTGCACTCCCACAGGTCTTAGATCAGATTTTTTGTTCAGGTTGCATGTTAGTGTTACAGCTGAGACAACAAGCTGGAAATATTGAAGTGCCACTTTTTAAAAATGCAATCAAGACAGAATCAAACCATCACTGCAGGAACACGCATTTTAAAGACATTCTGTTGTGCAGCATGCTACGAAATGGATCTATGTCTTTTAATAAGTGACTTTGACAGTTTGTTTGGTTTTAATCTTGTGAGGCAACTGATTTAAGTTGAGACAGTTTCATGTTTCAGGTATTACTTTTATAAAAAACAATGAGCACAAAACAAGAAAACAGCCTAAAAAACAAACACAACCATAGATATACTGATGTTCAAATGTCATCTTAAACGTCTGCAGATGTTAATTCTGTTCATGTTAATTCTGTTCTGACGTGTCATAAAACTACAAATCCGTCTCCACTCAGCTTTATGTACACATTTTTACTTCATTAGACGTGTTTTCATTAGTTATTACACAGCCAGCAGTGAAATATTTACAATGTTTAAAACATTAACCAGCTCTATTATAGTTTAATGAAGTATTTCAAATTCTAATTTACTCTGCAATGAACAAGACAATAAGCCATAAATTACTTGGGATGAAAACAGAACAGCTGTATAATTTTACCTCATAATGTAGTTTTGTTATTGGACAGTTTTTATAGAAAAGCTTGATGGTAGAAATGAAGAATTGTCTTTGTGGAATGATTATTAAATGTGTAACACTCCATTAAACAAAAGGCTCTTTTGCTCAACTATCACCTCCAGATTGTGACTTTTTCTTTTAACAAAAAAATCATCTGATTTGTTTTAATTTCCTTCTGGTACAAAACATGTTTTCAGGTTTAAATCATGATTGAGACCCACCTGGTCCCCCTGATCCAACTCTGACAGCTTAGCAGGAATCAGGCTCAGTAACACTGAGGAAGTAATAAAACTTTCAGCTCGGAGGCTTTAAAGTCTGAAAATATATGGAATAAACATTCCAGTAGGATTTCAGTTTCCAGACTGAGTTCCTGTAAGCTTCTGTTTTTTTTATAGGCACTTCTTACAGATGACGATTTCATCAGCTTGCAGGTGGAGTCATGTTATTAATAACCTACAGCAGGATGTTTACGAGTTCTTCTGGCAAAGTTCAGCTGAGATCAACTCTTCTGCTTTGGGAAAGTATCTGCAAAAAACACATTTTAACATTAAAAACAAAAATTATTATAGAAATTTATATCATTAAATAGGCTAAATCATATTCTACTTGTAGCCTCATTTTGAGTAATGGCACAAAAAGAAATGAAATTTGTGTTTGGTAGATTTCTTTGTTGTAACAATGCTTCTTGACAATAAATCTTATACTGAACCTCTAAATAATTGGCAGCACCTGGGGGTACCGGAAGCTCAAAACAAGAGTCATAGCAACAGTATAATAAGCTGTTTGGCAGAGAAGATTTGGCAAATTTTACATGTGTGCAACCCACATACTCAGCTCTACTGCTCATCCCACAAATGCATGTTCCTTACAAATGTGGCACTACTTAAAAGTGACTGTAAAGACTGGGAACATCTGGGGTACAATGGAAAATATATTCAACAATATGAAGAGTTTTGCTGGAGAAGCCTTATTAGATTTTTAATCACTCCAAAAATATAACTAGAGAAAATGCGCATTTCCTACGAAAAGAACCTATATGATGTCATACTTAGAACAGAACAGGACTTAATCTCCTAACAGATTCTGAGAGGCTCAGAACGTTTTAACCGTTGACGTGAAACGATCTATTTAATGGAGCACAGATATATTGTTGGCAGCGAATTTCTGCAAAATGTCTTATAAACGATACCCCAATCAGCAGAGAGGGAGGAACCAGGACATCTTGAGAGAGCGGGACTTGCTCTCTCATGAGATTGACAGGTTGAATGCCCTTCTCAGAGACGAACGAGCTAAATGGTTCCATGAGAACCATACGGCTGGTCAACTGTGGCAGGAACTGGAGGAAACAAAGGCCCAGTTGGAAAAACAAAAATCTCTGAAGGAAGTATTCATCAAGAAAAAGAGATACTCGGCAAGAGCTGCAGAGAATTAAAACATACTGCGATTCAGACATACTGAGCTCTGCCAAAATTGCTTCACAGGTACAGAGCACCTTGAAGCACAAGAAAAAAAAGCTTCTTCAGCAGGATTACGAGGAACTGAAAGTGGCTCATGTCATCAGCCAAGAAAAGCTTCCGTCTGAACTCCAGCTGGAGAAGCAGAAAAATGAGACGCTCCAAAAACAACTGGACGAGGCCAAGCATCTGAACAACGAACTGAACACCAAATATCAAACGGAGGTTGCTTCAGAGAACCAGCGTCAATTTGATGCAGAGAAAAAACAGCTGGTTCAGAGGACATCCAGGCTTTGAGAAAAAAAATGCTCAAGAAAACGAGGTAAAAATGAAGGGAGAGCTCCAACACATGGCAACTGCTTATCACCATCTCAAAGCCAGTCATAACACAGATATTCTGGCTCATAAAACATTGTCCAAAGCTTTTTTACAGCAGCTCAACAAAGAAACCAAAGCGTCTTTGCAGAGGAACGAGAAGAAGCTGGAGAAAATGAACACCCTCCAGTCTGAAAACAAGATTATGCAAAAGACGGTGGCCGAAAAGCTACAGGAGCTGCGAAAGACTGAAAATGAGAAACAGCCCACTAAACATTAGACGTCGCATAGATGTGTAGATTACTCACTGGGACTCAATTTAAACGTGATCTGCACATCCATTGTGATGTCTAATGTTTAGTGGGAGAGAGCGTGAACAGATGACAACATCTTACAAACAGCTTAAAGCCAGCCATGATACTAATGTTCAGACTTATAAAATGTCTGAAACCTTTCTACAAGAGCTCAACAATCAAATTAAAACCTCGTTTCAGATTTAAAAAGATCATCTGGAAAAACCTCCTCCAGGCAGAAAAAACACTGCAAGACCCAGGAGATACAAAACCCCACTTCTGAAAAACAAAGAGCTTGACCAGATGGCAGCATCTCAAAGTCATCCGATAGCCAGCCATGGAGCTGAAGTTCAAGCTATCAAACTTTTGTCAGAAGCTTTTTTACAACAGCTCAGCAAAAACCTCTCAGATGAAGAACTCCTTCAGGTTTCTGATGATGAAACAACTCTTACAGAGAAAGAAGTATTTTTCTGGAAAAGAACCCGTCACTTTCTTGGCCTAACAAAGCCCAAAAGTTGGAAAAAAAAATTAAAACCCTTCCCTCACGCACCCACATTCACTCACAAAACACTTTACAAACATTACGACACAAACCAGTGATTATTTTTTTATTATTATTTTTAAAAAATGGCAGGACAGTGGAATAGTAGTCATCAAAGACATTAAAAACACTTCAGCTTTCAGCTGAAGTTTTAAGCTGCTGAAATGGAGCTGAAAATACCTAACGGCAAAGCAGTTAAACAAGTGCAATTCAGCAAATAGCTGAATATAGCAGAAAGCAACTGTAAGAAGCTTAAACAGCTCAAAGTGGCAGAAAGACAGATAAAAAAGCCAAAATTAAAAGAATTGCAAGAAGGAGAAAAATTATAGCTGAAACAGCAGAAAAAAACTGGGCTAGCAAAAAAGCTAAAACTAGAGAATTGCATTTCCTGTGAATGCTAGTGTGAATCCCTATTGCTGAAAACTTAAGCTGATAGCTGCTGAAATTGAGCTGAAAATGTTTAATACCAAAAGTATTAAACATGTATGAAAGTTTTAATGTAAGTTGAAAAGCTAAAAGAAGCAAAAAAGGAGCAAAAGTATAGCTGAATTTGCATAAAAAAGCTAAAATAGCAGAAAGCAACAGCAAGAAGCACCGTTACAACAAAGAAACAATCTACCAAACACACATTTCCTTACTTTTTCTTCTAAGTTTGGATTCATTGTATTTTATGTACAAATTTACCTTCGATAGCAGATCATGACTAAAACCAGCACAGCTGCACCGACGATCACCACGATCACAGCAGCAACGATGGAGACAGCAGACAGCGAGGAGGATTCTGCCTCACAACAGAAAGTTTGTTTTATTTACTGGAACAGAACAGGGCTTAATGTGTAAATATATATATATAGATATTTTAGATGGTTCTGAACCCACCTGAGCAAATAAATGAACCGGCTGTGTTGGAGCACACCAGGTGTTGAGGACACAAAGAGGTCAGTTCTTCACATTCATTAATATCTGCAAAGAGATTGGAGGAATATGGAGATTCGGAGTTGGTTTTAACCAAAATTTTGTGTTTGTGTTTTGATGTATTCTCTGTACCTTGACATGTTGGTGGAGGGGAGCTCCACTGCTCTCTGTCTGGAACACAGCTGATTGATGACGAGCCCAGCAGCCTAAAACCAGCATAACACTGATAGAGAATCACAGAGTTGCAGAGCAGAGAGTAGCCGGACTGAATCCTGGGGATCGGACCACAGCGGGGATCTGCCAGAGACATTAATACAGGATAAATAAATAAAGATTTTGGCAAGTTATTTTCCACTTCCTTACCTGCGTCTGCTTCTTTCCAGGGGCTGAGGTCGAGACGAGGGATAAGTGGGTGGGAACAGGTCAGCATGTCCTCTGGGTGCTCGGTGCGTGAGAACGGGTCTGCTGGGACGTGGGTGATGTGGCTGTTGTCACAAATGATACGGGACAAAGAGACCGAGTCCAGGTGTCTCCTCTGGGTGCTGGTGAACACACCTGTCCTCTCCCACCAAAACCTGAGCCGACAAAACGCTTAGATTTATTTCTTTCCAGAAGGCGGTTTGAAAAACCCGAATGTGTTTCAGCGCTACCTGTCCCCGTCTCTTAGTGCTCTGAACTGTCTGGCCAGGAGGCAGGCCAGCAGCGGTCCGACTCGTCCTCCGGGCGCAGCAGGCTCAGATATGGCGCCCACCCACACGTCAATGTTGTGCGGCGTCCCGTACAAGAGTGTGAACGTGTGCGCTAAAGTGAAGTTCCCCAGAATTTCAGCCAGATCCGACGTCGTGTTGGGAACAGAGAGACCGCAGAACCTTCGCCACGAGCTGTAACCTGATGGATGAGGAGACAGAAAAAAAAATGAGCTCTAAAAACTTGTTTTTTTTAGTGGACACTGACCTTTTTAATTTATCACTCTGCTTATTAAATAAAGCAAACATAAAAAAAAAGATGGTAAAAAGCTTTTGAAAATAAATTATTTGGATTCTAAAGTCCATCTAATTTTGCAAATAATTTCTAGAATTTTATGCTAAACATTTGAATGTTGATATTTTTATTTAATGAATGCATATCGCCCGCTGCCTCTCAGTGATCATCTAATGTTGAAAAACACTGACGTTTTAGCTCAACCTTGTGAATGTTTAATGTGATTCCATGTAGTATTAGGTATGTGTTGTTAATGACTCTCAGCTACTACCACATCAGATTTTAGTTCAATATCCATAAAACTGACTGACTTATAGCTATTCTTGTGTTTGTGTGGCAGCCATTTTTGAATGGTTTTAATGGTTTGTCCACTGGTTCATGTAGTGGTGGATCTAGGATTTTCCTGAGTAAGGGGCCATCAAGAGGCCCCAATATCCATAAAGTCCTTGTTCAACATCCTTTCACATAAATCCCCAGTTTTGTTAAGGTGTTTACCTTTAACCAGTCAAACACTTCAAACACTTGTAATGTAATTTTTTAACAAAAGGTTACCACTTTACATCAAGGCTCCCCTTATAGATGGCTTTTAAATAGTTTATAGATAGGTTATTAATTCATCTGTAAACACTTCATTTATTAATAATAAACACTTATTAATAATTTATAAGGGTAAAAAAAGAGACTAAACTGTCCGGTTTCTTTCCAAATACTGAGCCAAATTAAATTAAACATTTCAGACTAGTTTACTACATTGTAAGAACAATAATGATTAGGAAACACGTATTTTAATATTGTACTGTATTACTGCAATATAAATATCCATAAATATTAAAGGGATCCTTATTGTATTGTAACTTTTTGATACATCAACATTGTTGACAATAATTTCCAATATTCATAATCAACACAAAGTTTTAAAAATTGTGATTTTTACATTAAAGACCAACTTTTGGCAATTATAAATGTTTGTCATTAATAGTGTACTGTATTACACTTGTTAAAAAGTCTCCCTTTGACAGTTGTGAATATTTCTAATACAGTAATACAGTACAATATCAATATATTAAATATGTGTTTCTTATCGTTAATGTGCTTTCAATGTAGTAACCTAGTCTGAAATGTTTAACAAGCACCGTTATGTACATGAACAGATTTGTCTCATTATTTGGTAGGAAACCAGACAGTTTTGTCTCTTTCTCGTCCTTAATTATTGCATAATAAACATTTACTAATGATTTATGAAGTGTTTAAATACCGGGTAGGCCGTGGTCCCGGCCTCTCTGCAGGTTCAGTGCCCCCAGGTCCAGGGGCATCCCTCCCTGAGCCTGAAACAGCCGTTCTGTGAGCTCCTCCACCATCATCTGACCTGGAGTCTGCAGCTTGGCTGGAGACAGCAGCAGGCCCCGCAGCACCGGGTCAATACCACCTTAAGAAATTATTACAAAACAACATCAGACACACGTTTGTGTATTTTTTATTGGATCGAGGACAATGTTTACCTTCCTGCACAACCCTCCAGGAAGCAAAGAGTGAGTGATGCAGCGGCAGCGGGGGGTACTCCGAGTTGAAGGTGTACTGCGGCCCCAGCCGGTTCACCACCGGCTGCACGGTGACGTGCGCAAAACGAAACGCGGCCGTCGCGAATATGTTTGCGATGCTCGGGTCCACGTCGGGATCGTAGCCCTGGTAGGGGGGCATCAGACGGGACATGGTGCTCTCACCGAGGACCCGGGGCAGGTAGTGTTCCCATGTTAGGATCTTTAAAACAAACCAAAAATGAATAAAAATGTCAGGATGTGACCGGATGATCAGCTGAAACTGCTGCAGACACCTGATGGACGGCTCCTAGGATCTTGCGAGCTTCCTGGTAGAGGGTGTCGGGGCTCCAGTGGGGGTTGAGCAGGTGCAGCTCTTGGACCAGCCGGTTGTGCTCCCTCAGAAAGAGCGTGTGCAGCGCGATCAACCCCAGATGTTCGTTGGCTCTCGAATCACCTGTCAAGAGTCGACCATGAACATTCAACTCCAACGGCTGCAGGAAGAGGACGATTCACTCGCTCACCTGCGTGGAAACACAACGAGGTGTTCTCCGGGTGCGCGGATCTGTTCAATCCTCCCGAGGACGTGGCGTTACGGGGACCACAGGGATCCAGGTGAGCCTGGAGGCGGGGCAGGAAGGGCATGTAGGCCAGCTCCCCGTCACGGTACTGGGAGTTGAGGGCCATGGAGCCCACGGGAGAGGAGTGGTTCCTGAGAGAAGAAGCCAGGCTGGGGGTGCTGCCGTACACCATGCTGGCGTCTACGAAGGAGGTGATGGCGTTGAGCTGCTCCCGGGGGCGGTGAGGCAGAACCCCTGCACCGCAGCTGGGAGCGGAGCGGAAGAAAGGCATGCAGCTCTGGACACCGTTGCGAGGGTCAGACGGTGGGATCTGGGAGGGAAAGTTTCAGATTTTACAGTTCAGGGTGGAAGAAACAGAACTTTGTGAACTTTTTGGATCCATCGGGGTTACAAAGTGCACCTGAATGGGGAAGCAGGGAGAGTCCCGGCTGCAGCTGTGGCTACAGTCGGCCCCGGTCTTGAAGGCAGCTGTACTGGGGCTCTGAGGGGTCAGCACCAAGTCGTGGTCTATCCACTGACCCCAGTCCACCAGCATGTGGGACAGAGTGGAGTCCTCTGAGATTCGGTCGTTGTGAGTGAACAGCACTTCCTGTGAGACGAGCCTGACCTGAAGAAGAAAACAAGCCGAGGATGGGAGGAGTTCACACAGAGAGGACAGAGAGAGAACAGGGAGCTGCTGCAGGGATCTCACCGGAGGCAGGCTGACGTTGTTGTAGGTGTGATCGGGCTCCCAGCCTTTAGGCGTCCCCCACACGTCCTCATACTCTGGTGTCAACCAGCGGGAATACGGGATGTCTGCAGCCCCCCATCTTGGATGTTGTCTGAACAGACGGCAGAACATGTTGGCTGACAAAAACAAGAAGAAACTCTAGAAAACCAGGCGTTTGCAGATAAGCTCTGACCTGTTGTTGCACTCGCCTGTGATGGATCTGTAGCGCTCAGATACGCAGCCCGTCTGACAGCTGGGGGTCTGCAGGTGTGTGGAGCAGCCCGTCACCTGCAGCAGGTTCTCCATGTCTCCTTCACTCAGCAGCTCTGAGGACACGAACGGTCAACAGAGTCCAAAACCAGGTGACACACAGAAACCACACAGGAGACATCATTCGTTTGCGTTACGTCAGGAAACTGCTGCTGTGTACCATAAGGACTGGGCTGCGTCATGGTGTTGGTGTAGACCATCTCCCTGATCAGCTCCACTGTGTTGTCCAGCAGCTCAGCAGCCCGGATCTGACTCCTGGTTCTGGTTTCGATCTGTTTAAACTGGGCCAGCAGGTCACTGGGCTTCAAGGCGCCTTCAGATAAGGACTTCTTCACCCTGAAAATGTCGAAGGCTGTTTTTTTTTACCCTCACAGCGCCATCGCAGAGGTTCAGACAGCTGTGAGAGCATGGGTGTAATGTGCAGGGAGGGGTTAGGGGGGTTATGACCCCCACAATAATTTGATCCAGTCAATAGGGGTGCAACAAAACATGTACCCGTATCGAACCGCACCGAACCGTATTGAAGACACTTGTATCGAACAATACAGATTTTTAAAATCTATT
>JAUBOC010000011.1:10264279-10276075 GCA_032275365.1 Anablepsoides cearensis | reverse complement strand
GTCGTTCCTGCCTTGTGACAGTTTGTGGAGCTAACCGGTACATCTCTCATGATATAGTCCCCAGGTGTTTGCAGTTCTGGAGGGGTAAACAAAAGATTTAGAGTGTCAGCCTTCTTGATGTTTGTCTCCATCAAGCTCACACCCATGAACAGGTTATTCGATGCAACAGTTCATTTTTATCCATCTTAATCAGGAAGCATTGCCATTTCAGGTTTTGTAACACTTTTGTTATTCAGTCACCTCTATTCAACCAGATAGAGACCATTGAGATCCAGATCAAGATTTTCCAAGGGTGACCTGGTCAAGAGGTCAGCAGCACACGTCACAGGGTGTTTGACATAAAGGTTACATTGTAGAAAAGAAAAGTATACGTAAAATACAGTAGCATTAAACAGACTTAGACAAAGAGTAGTACAAACAGTCTAGATGAGGCAGAGTAATAATCTAGGTGTTGCAGTATTTTCAAGAATTGATGAAATGACAATTGAGAGTTAAATTATCAAGTTTTGGTTGAGTACAGACTGAGAAATAGAAGTAACACGTACAGTAGACAAATAGTGTTTAAGACAAACATAGGCAGCTATCTAATCTCTTGATGACAGTATCTGTAAGGGTTGAAATGAAGGATCTCAGCGAGATTAGTTTTGCTAATTTCAGTTCTGTCTGTAATTTATTCCAGGTTGAGGGGGCGGCAAAGCTGAACGCTCTCTTCCCTAGTTCAGTTCTGACATGAGGAACTGACAACAGTAATAGATTGTTGGAACGCAGGGAGTAATGACTGTATGTTGTTTGTATTAAGGTGATGATGGGACTGAATGATATCAAAAGTGTCCTGAAGAAAGTGGAAAGCTTGACTGAGGGAGGATGAACAGCAGTAGATGATGGTGTCATCTGCATAAAAATGGTAGGAGGCGTTTGACAGATTGCTGCACAATTCATTTATATATATTGAGAATAGAATAGGACCCAAAACAGGACCTTGTGGTACCCCTTTGACAACATCTAAGAATGTAGAGGAGGATCCGGCCACATAAACCGACTGTGTCCTATCGGTAAGGTAATTGGTGAACCAAGAGTCTGCTTGTTTCGATAGACCAGAGGGTTCCAGGATGTTTAACAGTAGTCTATGGTCGACTGTATCAAATGTGTTGGACAGGTCTATAAATAATCTAACACAATATTTTTGCAGTCCAGGGCATGTATGAGATCATTTAAGACTTTAAGAACTGTGGTGACAGTGCTGTGGTGTTTTCTGAAAACAAATATGGTAAGCATTAAAATTAGACAGAAATCTGTCCGATAGCTCAAGGAATTTTTTTTCTTATGTCTTAAGTTTTTTTTTTAGAGGAAGAAAACTGTATGTTTTTTTCATACATGAATCAGATACTTTTGTTATTGAGTAATTGAAACATGAATTTTGCCTTAGATAAGAGCATGTAAACATTTTGTTAATTAAACCCATAAAACATTGAGTCAAACAATGATCAAACATTTGCCAAAGGCTTACAAACCACAATGGTAAAGGCTAAGATAATAATCTGAACATTTATGTTATCAAAAGGAATCTTTAGGACAAAAGGAATCTGAGATTGCTTTGCTTTTTCTAGTTGCTCCATGAAGCGTTTGAAGGGTGAAAGTGAAGAACAATTTGGACTCAGCCTTATATTCACACGTAACACCTATTAAATATGAACACACCTTACCGAAACTAAGGCCGAGCTGCATGCAATATTATCATGCATACTTAATGTTGCAAAGAACTCCTAGCAATGTTCAAAAGGACACTTTTGAAATGCCAAGATTTAGACCAGAAATATTTTGCTTTGTAAGCGAGTTGTTCTGTTGAACAAATTGTCAGATTACATTTTTTAGATCAACATTGACAAAATAGTTTTAAAGGTCAGTTAGAGATAATACCAACTAATGATTATGTGCAGAATTAAGACAGAATTTAGAATTTAACCTGCTAGATGATTGGATGGCTCTGATTTTTTTTATTCAATAAAAGACAACAGAAATTATGGTTTTAGTAAGCTCCCCTGCTCCCTCCATGAACTTGCATGACCAGATCTTTCTGAATTGCTACACCCCTGTAAACCCACCTCTTCAGTCATGTTAGTTGATCAGACAAAAACTAAATATAAGCTCAGAGAAAACTGTGCTTTTGTTCTAGTTTTTAGGTAGGTTGGGCCAAAGAATGCAGACTAGCCCTCAAATAAAATTAAAACAAATTTTACTTTTAAGCAAAACAAAAGGACGTCAGTGCAGCAGACACATGTAGCACACAAAGAAGCACTAGGAAACTTGGGGAGGCACAGGGGAATCAGACTTGGTATGAATACACAATGATCAACTGAAGAGGAATGACAACAGAGAAACTAAATAGAGAGGGGCTGATGACAGAAAAAAAACTAAATAATCTGTCACAAAACAACCAAATTCATCAGCTGTAAAACGTCAAAACATATCAGGTATCTCTGAAGAGACATAAAATAACTGTGTTTAGTAAACGAAGAAAGATTTTAAGAGATCTCTACTTTCTGCTTTGACACTGTATGAGATGTAAAGCTTACATTATTTTTATGTTTTTGTTTGTTTTTTGTTTCAGTGCTGTGTTAATGTCATTTTTTCATGTATGTTATTTATCTTTTTTACTTTTTGTTGTGTACCTGCTGCCATGGCTTTCATTTTGTATTTCTTTTATTTATTGTTTGTACACCTTCGTGGGTTTTTTTGAAGATATTTAGAAATGAAATTAGATTTCAGATTTTAGTGGATTTCTTACTTAGAAACGGTTTGCTTTTTCTACAGTTTTAATTTCTAAATAAGCACAATTGCAAGTCTTTTCACTTAAATGTGTTTTTTCTAGATGTAATAAATGTGAAATGTTGTATTTATTAATATTATTATTACTGGTATTATTTTATTTGCTTAAACCTTTCTTTTTTGTTTCTATTCTTATAGCTTAACATGGATTACATTGCCACAGTACCTTATAGTAGTTAATGAAACTAACAAATACATACAAAACAATCCATTCATTTGTTGTAATAGATGCATCTCATGTTGCATGTAGAGAAAAATAATTAGGAATGTTACTTTTGAACTGCTTGATATGGACACCAGTGATCCTGAAAGTAAGAAGTATGGATGGATGGATGGATGGATGGATGGATGGATGGATGGATGGATGAAAATAGTTATTGGATGTACATTTACACTAAGTCTGATTAACTTTTCTAATCTTCAGTCTCATTAGAAGGATCAGTGGGTTTACTGCTCTGCTGCCTCAAGCTTAGAATTTAAAATCTGCCTTAAAGCGTCACTTTCTGCTTCTATTCTACTCACAATAATAAAAAAAATAAACATTGTTACCATTAAACCTTGTTGTACTTTATGAACCTGTAAAAAAGCAACACTCATTCAATATTTTTTCAGTCATTTGCAGTACAAACAGGTTGTCTGCTCTGGACACTAAACCTGCCTGCAGAATTCATCAAAGCCCTCACTGTTTGAGTTTTTAAAGTAGTATCTGTTTTCTTTGCATAATGATCTGCAAACAGAAACATTCCTGACAGATAGCAAATAAAAGCTTTATAAACCATAAATGTTGATATTTCTGAGAATGTAAACACTTCCTTATCTGTGCACATTCACCTACCGTTACCTTACTGAAATAGGGAAAAACCAATGAAGAAATAATAAAATTTTGTTAGAGTGATAAGATACTGGTCTTGCCATCTTCTGCTAATGGGGATTTTCACACATTTGTAATTTTAGCAATATTTAACCTATTAGATAGTTTTAAAACTTACACTTTTGATTTACTCAGGCAATTTTATGTAGCTTTGCTCTAAGATTTGTCTCAGTTTATCTTTAGAGTTTTACAAAAACAGGAACTTAAGAAGATGTTGACCATTTCTTTCACTGTATAGAATTTGTGCTGCTGACTTGTCTGGGAAATATTCCAAAAACACAGTTTGATAAAATATTATATAAAAAAATAATGTTTTAATACATAAAATGATTACCAGTAGCATATTTCCACAGAAAAGTGACACCCTACAGTTTAAACCATCTTTGATGGTGTGATGATTTCCTTGTTTAAAGTTAAACAGTTTTATACAAATAGAGATAGCATCTCAAGCAGATTGTCTCCCAGTTTCACGTCTTTCAGCGTGAATTCTACAAAACAGTGTGTCCTCCCTGATCAAACACATAGTTTGCTGTTACTGAGAAATGAACTCTCTTCTTCCTCGACCAGCTGGGTGTGCTCCACAGATGTGTTTGCATTTGGAGGTGCTCTTCCTAGACAAGTTTCTTTGGAACATGCAGAACGATTTTTACTTTGTTTCCTTTGCTCATATTCCCAGATCTGAAGTCAACAGACTGAGTTGTAAGCTTTCATTATGGGCTTCCGGTTAAAGGGGAGACGCTACCAATAATCCAAAGTGTTCAGGAACCTCCAAGAGTGTGTTACTTAAAGTTCATTTTATGGAAGAGTGTTTTACCACATTCTTCCTGTCAGATGTGATGTCCAAGTACTTATCTAAATCTTATGTAAAGAATGAGTCAGATTAGATTTTGGGTTCTGTGGAAATGTTTTGTATAATTGACATCTTACTTACTGCAGAGAGGTGTTTGAGGGATGTCAGTTTGAAAGAGTAGAACTTAATTCTGACAGGACTGATGAGTTAATGGCTAGTCTGAGCAAGACCAACACTATAGTAGACTGTTGATAATTAAAAAAATATTTTATCTAAAATATTTCCTATAGAGAATTCAGCAAATGCTATTAAAATGTTCACATTACTGTCTTTGTTATTATGCATGGATATGTACACATCATTTATGGTTTTCAATAAATACAAAAAGAGCTAAAGCAGAGGTAGCAGCTAGAATAACTGCACATTGATCAATTAATTGTGTAAAGGCTTTTAAAAGTAAGATAGTCATTGTTCGTAAACCTTAAGAATCCCACTTTAAAACATCTGAACTACACTATTTCTTTAGTAAATTGCTAATATTAAGTGGTAGCTGCATCTTTTGACTTGAAAGCATCAGTCTGCAGACAAGTACCCCACTGTCTATTTTATTATTTTCAATTTTTTATTTCACATAGACATTGGATAAACTATTGTAAACAATACATAATTTAAAAAATCATCCAAATTTGATGAAAATATGAATGACTTTATTAACTTCTTAACTAATTTGAAATGTTGCATCACTTTTGAGAACTTTTTTTAAATAATCATTAAACAGTCCAGAAAGGGACATAACAGAGTTTCACCTAAATATGTTTGTCAGAGTAGGTTTTCTTTAATAAGATGTGAACTATTTGTAGTTGCAGAATTACTGTTTGTCTCACATGAAGCAGGAAGGGATAGATTTGGTCATCAGCAAAACCCTTTCTAACCTAATGTTAACAGGTACTGCAGGCTTCCATGGGACTATTTTCAATCAGATCCTAAATGACTAATCAAAACTTCAGTTGACATTTCTATAGGTAAAAAAAACCCCACACCAACAAGTAGCATGTATGATGATCCGATTATGATTCTTCCCAATCTGTGTTTGTGGCTGAGAAGTGAAAGCTGAAAACAAACTAGGCTGAAACTGAGCTTAAGCCCGTCAGCTATTCCATGTAATCCAACTCTTCTGTGATTGCTTACCAAGAGCTTGTGCTAGTCTTTGTCAACAGGACTGACAAGATTTTAAATACTTATTAGGCAAAGAAGAAGAGAACAGTCTGGGTTGCATGCAGAGACACGCCAGTGATTGTTCACTGCAGCTCACATTACAGAATGAAAATGATTATGCAAACTTACAGTCTTACATACATTCAGTTCCATAAATATTGGGACATGGACACAATTGTCATCTTTTTGGTTGTAAACACCACGATGGATTTGAAATTAAATGAACAAGATGTCCTTCAAATGCAAATTTTCAGCTTTAATTTGAAGGTATTTAAATACAAATCAGGTGAACGAATCACAACAGATGTGCCTCCCACTTTATAAGGGACCAAAAGTAATGGGACAAATTATCAATCATAAATCAAACTTTTTATAAATTGGTTGCAAATCCTTTGCAGTCAGTTACAACATGAAGTTTGGAATGCATAGACGCAAATGCTAAGTTTCATCCTTGGTGATGCTCTGCCAGGCCAAAACTATATCTGTCTTCACTTCCTGCTTGTTCTTGGGGCATTTTCTCTTCAGATTTGTGAAGCAAGTGAAATGCTCCATCAGATTGAGGTCAGGTGATTGAGTAGGCCATTGCATAACATTTAACTTCTTTGCTTTAGAAAATTGTGGCTGCTTTCACAGTATTATTAGGATCACTGTTCATCTGAACTGTGAAGCACCATCCAATGGCTGAATATGAGCAGGTAATATTACCTGAAACAGTGCAGAATTGATCCTGCTTTACTTTTTACTCTTTTTATGTCCTTATGTGAATTGCTTTTAGGTTACAAAGATTTAAAAACATTTTACCTGAACTTGTGATCGTTTAAAGTGAAACTATTATGTTAAATAAGAATTACCCTGAACATGTTTCTCTAAAATTGTTTTTACCTTTAGTACTTCACCAAAGCAATGGTAGGAATTTATTTCTAATATTCAATTTATTTATATTGTTCATTTTGGTAATTAGATTTTAATACTACAAAGGGTTGACATTAGCTGCTTTGTCAGACAAATTTAATTTAATTTGGAAGTTTTATCAACACGGACTGGCTTCATCCACTTCCTCCACTGCCATTGCTAAACTAACTAGCAGACGCTGCGCAGAAAAACAACGTTGTTCAAAACTTCGCCTTCTGTTTGCTGATTGGCCCAGGTAAAATAAACTACAGGCAGACACTGCGCAGAAAATTGACGTTCTGTTCTCTGATTGGCCCGAATGAAATGCTCCCGAAGAAATCCTTGTCTATGGGAGAAATCCCAGACGGAGCAGTGAAGGGAAACTAGAATTGAGCGGAACTGCGTAGGAAAGTAAGGGCATTAGAAAAAACCAGTGACACAAACTGAGTTGCAGCTTTTTATTTGATCAGTTGATAAATACTCAGAAATTACTCAGATTATTAGAACAGCATGAGAGACACTTTGAACATCTCATAACATGAGGACAAATGAATCTATCACAGCAGTGTGAAGCTTCGCTTTCGGCGAGCAGCATGTGCAGCCGGTCTGGTGCACTCGGTGTTGCCACAGCCGCACTCCTCCACGTACATGTAGGTGTGGGAGATGCTGTCCCCGTTTAGGCACAGCAGCTCAACGGTACGATCGCTGAATTTCGTTTCCTTACAGCAGGAGCAGGAGTGCTCCATCGCAGCCGCTGCTTCCGAGTACCTGAGGAAAACAGGAGCAGCTCTTAACGCATGTCTACGTCAGCTGACACCTGTGGCGTTTCGTGACTTCCTGTAGAAATGGTAAGTACAGCTTGTATCGTTCTTACTTGGTGAAAGTGTTGCACGATCCCTCACAGAATGGCATTTCCACCTCCTGCTCAGACTGACAGCCGTGATGGTTAACATAGGTTTTCATAGTCCTTATCTTGCAGGCCTTCTCTTTCTCCACACCTGTGCAAAAATACTTCTCATTAGCTTATTTACGTTTGTGTATCCATTCATGACACTGAAATGCAAATATCCCACTCACATGTTTTACAGCAGCCATTTGCTTCAGTTTGAATTGTGTCCTAAACAAGAAAAAAATATCTGCTGTTGTTTTCCTGTAAACACAACTATTTCAGATTTGTCCCATAAAGGTTATACTTACAGGCAGGCAATTGGCTTGTTGGAATGGTGGGCAAACGATGTGTGAACTGAAGATTGAAAAACTCTCACCACTCTTAACACAAGTGTAATGTTTACACATGTTTTCAGGTGGAGACCAGGTTTCTCCGCTCTGAAGAGCAAGGAAGATGGATGTAGAAACAGACACACAAGCAACAGCAAATAAAAGCTAAAAGCGTTACGGTGCTTTCATTAGGTTTACATTCTTGGATTTAGAGACAACACAACTTACATTCAAGAGCTGCTTGGTACCATTTACATCCAGGACACATTGTTTCTGCACACACTTCCCGCAGCACTCATCAAGGCTCGTTTCCACGTATTCATAACCCTGAGAGAGAAAGTTTAACCCTTACGTTTATCACATTAAAACAAGATTCACTGTCGGATACATATGTGTACAGGAAACAATCTCTTTTTTTTACCATGTCACACTTTTCTTCACATGGTGGAAACACGCAGGTTATTTTGAACAGACCAGAATTTGTGTCAACCTGGTTGCTGCAGGTACAATCCTGACATGCATATGCAGGAACTTTAGAGCCGGGCTAAACACAGAAAATGGGAATTGAGTTAGTGTTTGGGATTTTGGTCAGACAATACAGAATCATGTTCAGTAAGGATTTATTAGACGTGCTATAAAGAAATGTTCCTTATTTACCTGGTATTCAACATTTTTGTGGACACAAACACGTTTAGGTTCTGGAAAAGTGCATAACGTAAACAAATATAAGGGAAACTGCATGAAATAATTTGTTTTGGTTTGTTGAGTTTGAGTTCAAACAGTGCCAAAGCACTCACCACATGTGTGCTCTGGGCAACATTTTCCTTCAGGAACACTGACAACTGGCTTATAACCAATCGGACAGTTCATGTTGTTATTTGGGCAGGTGTTGATTTGGCATTCTGAGGAGATGAATGCATTCGTAAATTTCTATAACAAACAGCAGCTAATATAAATTTTTTAAAACAATGATAGTACACATCTTACGGCAAGCAAAGACAAAACAGCAGGGGTCCTCAGGATTTGTTTGATTCACGACAACAAACCCTGGAGCAGAGCAGTTGGCACTGGGTGGCGCCTGGCATTTCTTAGGCTCGCAAATCACAGTTTTAGTAGACTCATCACAGACGCAGTCCTGGCATTTGTACTCAAACCTTTCATTAAACTGAGACAATAAACCACACATGTAAATTCATTGTCTTATACAGGCAAACAATGATGGTTAAGGTTTGAGGACTTCTAGCTCACCTCTCGAGGAATGCCCTCAGGATCAAGACATCCTTTTAGAAAACAAACAACAATCCTGTTGGACTTTGTAAACCATAAAATCAATACATTCAGATCAGTCATACCCATTCAGGGTGTAAACCACACATACCACATTTTTCAACACATATCCCAGACTCTTGATTAAAGAGTTTCATTCCCTCAGGACAGAAGCAGCCTTCAGTGGTGATGTTTGAGGTTGGTTCATTGGGACTGTTGTGGTAAAATACAAAACAGTGTGTTTACAGTTAAAAATCAACCACATAACCACATATTCATTGACAATATCTGTTATTAGGTAATGCTCAGTAAAGGCCTGTCACACTAGAATGTGTTAGACAACGTATGCCAACTTATGAAAATTATTTTTTGACTACATTTTTCAATTAAATTTGATCTAATCGTTAAAATTAGAGTATTTATATGTCTCAACGAAGCTTCCAGTAGATTTTTTTATTATTATTGTATTATTCATGATGATCATCATCATTAAGAAGCTAATATAATAAGGTTTTTGTGGAAACATACTTGTCTTCACAGGTTGGCTGTTCTACTGGACCACAAGGCTTGTAAATTTTATCTGATGGGCAGTCACCAGCTGTTGATGGAAAAAAAACAACATTTTTTCCTAATTCATACTCAAAGTCTGTCCAGTGCAATATATATATATATATTCCTCTTGATTCACAAAACCCTTTCATTAACATTAAAAAACTGAGAGGAGCTTACCACACAGTTTGGTGTGGTTCCTCCAGTAAATGCAAACTCCAACCTCAGCACAAACTGCAGCATATGTCTGCAAACTTGTGCACTCCACGACTGGGTTGGAAACATGGCAACTATCAAAAACACAACCTCTGTAGAAGTTGTCTGGAGAAACCAGTGGATGGCATTCAGCAAAGACACTGAAAAGGGCAAACAAAAAATAAGTGACAGTTTTACTTGCAGTAAGACGTTTTAAAGAAATATGAACTCAGTCAGATGCCTACCTGCTCTTTAGCAGTTCACAGATGGAGTCTGGGTTGCATGGAGTTGGTTCCACTGGAGGTTCAGGTTTATTGGTGGGTACTGCAGGTGGTGTTGGGCAATTGGGTTGGTAAATGTCATTTGCTGGCCAATAGTCAGCCATCACTGCACAGCTTTGCACCAGCTGACCAGTTGGAAGCTTGCAGTCATCAGCCTGGTTGTTGTTGCATGTTCCTAAAACAGTATTAAACAATTACCTTCTTTTTCCATATTCAAATTTATCATCTAAAAGACATGTGAGAGAGACAATTCTTACCACAATGACCCTGTGTGTTTTTGCCAAAGTGCTGATATGGAAGGAAAACACTGAAGCCTGTCATTCCAAATTTAATGACCACGTTGAGAAGAGGAATCTCAAAAACCAAGTTTATGCCAGAACTGATTATCTTAACACCGTTTAGTGTATAAGGTAGTTTTAATGTTTTTCCATTTTTCACAACCTAGAGTGAGAAATAAAACATATTTTCATAAATTAAAAAAATGCCAATGCAAAAAGAAAAAATATTATCATTGTAATGACACAGATGAACTTTGTTTAATTTTGGCACATTATTTACAATACAATGTATGACGAAGAATTGAATAGATGGATGTCTACCGATAAATGGATGTCATAAAGATTTACCTCCAGGTCTGGAGCTCCAATAAGATTATGATTAATAAGTGTTACAACTTGCATTCCATATGCTATAGTCAGTGATCGTGGACAAGAAACGTCTTCATTGGGATCACAAAAAACATTGTCAATGTAAATCTTTAGATTATGTTTTGGTGTAATCTCCTCCATCAAAACATAGGTACAGTTTCCTTGATAACTATAGTATAACCCATCAAATGTGATGTAATGAGGATCTCCCCATCCTTCACACTCACCTAGAAAAATAAGAATAATTCAATGTCAAGCACAATTAAAAGAACAAATTCACAGTTAATGAAAAAAAGTACAACTTACAGTCACATGCATAATGTTGGCAACAGAATTGTTCATCATACACAAGAACTGGTGTCTTTCCATTGGCACAAGTTATGATCTCCGGAGTTGGACACACAATCGGAAATACTTCAATGATATTGTCCTCGATACATCTGGCCATATAGCACTCGCACAACCAAAAGGTCTCATTTTGCTTTGGGGGAAAAAATGGAATTCAAGAACATAATTTGCAAATTTGTTAAATTAAAAATAGTGTTTTATGAAAAAAAAAAGTTTTAGTATGCATGAAAGTAAAACAAATAAAAAAAACACTTACCACAACATCCCATTCAGGACATGTAGGTATATGTGTTGTGGGTGTAGGTGTGGGTGTACTTGTGGTTGAGGGACACAATTCAGTCTTGTTGCGGATTTCACAAATACCAGAACATATCATTGTAAGACAAATGCCTGATCCAATATGATGTGAATCAAATATTGTCTCCCCTAAAAGCAGAACATATAAACAAATTAGTTTTAAATTTGAGACAGTAAACCAGAAGAGCAACAATTAGAAACTTGACATTATATTTCAGGACTTTTTGTCTCATACCTGGCTGATATTGTTTGCCATCAAATATACAGAAGCAAGGAGTTGTAGTTGGTTCTGAGGTTGTAGTGGATGGTGGAGATGGAGTTGTAATTGTAGTTGTTGGCTCAGGAGTTGTAGTGGATGGTGGAGATGGAGTTGTAGTTGTAGTGGTTGGCTCAGGAGTTGTA
>JAUBOC010000011.1:10228902-10239286 GCA_032275365.1 Anablepsoides cearensis | reverse complement strand
GAAATGATCAGAATGTATAAAATACAAAACTGCATCTAATATTCAATTAATCAGTTACAAAATTTCCTTCAGAACAACTAAAGCTGCAACAAACGGGTGCTATTTTGTGAGAGGTGGTTTAATTAAACTGTTGACACAAAACATGCATTACTGCACTTCATACAGCGGCTTCAGCACCATCAGCTCCTCCATCCATCCATCCATCCATCCATCCATCCATCCATCTCAAATACTTACAAGTGGTAGCATAAAGTATTTAGTCTTTCACCATCATGAAAAATACTTGCCTTTGTTTGACTGTTAGTCTATCCTGGACAAAACTTTTTTCCTCATTCTCAATGCGTGATGTCTGATAACTACTTTTAGATGATGATGATGATGATGATGATGGATGTTATTTGCAAACTCATGGTCCATAATACATAAAAAGTCAAACATACTGGACAGAACATCATTTCAAAGTTGACAGGACGTTTCCTATAGTCGTTTTTTTGTTACAAACTTTTTTATTGTGCAAAAACCTGGATATAACTAACAGCCATCCTTAAATCCTTTATTTTAGCAGATATTTTATTGTATTTTGTCAGAGCCACTTCAGAGGGTTCAAATAGCCATGTGTGGCCCCAGAACCCTGAGTTCCATGAACTTGTCATCAGGCCAGCGAGACTTAAAGTGCCTGAGACATCAAATTGTTGTGATAAATGTGATTGCACTTTTGGAAAGCTAACATTAATAACATGCTGCAAAAGCAATTTTACACCACTGAGATGAACAGTTGTTAAGATGTTTGCATGTGAAGTAACAGGAAGTGATGTCAAAGGGGAATGTCTGCATGTAAACAGAGCTTTGCTACAACGGCTAACAACACAGACAGCAGGGAATTTTCTGATGTTTCTTTAGATAATTTTACTCTCTATAAGAGAGAGATGAAGAAGAGTCAGAGTTCAAAAAATATTTGTTGTTTTAATAAACAAAGACCAGAGAATTTTCTTTCTTAAAGAGTTCCCCTTTGATGTCACTTCCTGTTGTAATTTAGATGAGCCAAATTCAAAGGGGAAAATATACCAGAATGTGACAAAATGGGTTAAATCATGTGTTTTATGCCAATTTTTCTAAATATGAAGATATTTTCTTTGACTTTTTGTATTTGAAGGATAGGCATGTCACAGGCACTTTAAACTAACCTAAACAGGTTATTTAAACAATCTGCAACAAGACTAAAGCTCGCACCCTTAATGGAAAAAAGACAAAATGTTACTTACAGGAATAGCACAAACAATTTATAACACAAAGTAAAAATGTAAGTATATTGCATGAGATAAAAAATACTTGAGATTTATCTGAGAAAGCAGACCATGCACCAATCAGATGCTGTGCCCCCCAGAAATGTGTTTAGCTGCTAAATCCTGGCCCAGGTGGTGTCACAAATATATGTTTTAGTGTTTTTAAAATTGAGCTGTACATTTGTCTGTACAACATCTGCAACACGTAATTTTTTTTTTTTTTTTTTTTTTGCAACCCTGTTTCAAGAGATCTAAATAACTTAGCTGCAACATTTATTTTTACAATCTTCCTTTGATAATAATTTTTGGCAATTTTTTTTTTTTTTTTTTTTTTTTGCATCACTAAACAAAGCTCTTTTCTTGCACCAGACACAAGACATTTATAACTAATCATTAACATCTGTTTATCTCTTCCAGCACTGAACCCTGTCCAGGTGCATTTTATAAGTGACGATTTCCACATGTGACAAAAATTGCGTTGAGTCACCGTTTTAAGCATATGAGTAATGGTGCTGATGCTGATGACAACATCAAGTGTTGACAGTCACTCGGTAAGGACAAAAAACATCAGATGAAAGGCCTGAACCCAGCAACAATAAGCTCATTTGGTTTCCAAATGCAGTTTTTCAGCCACTCGTGGAGGAAAACCTGCGTAGTTCCAGCCAGCTTATGAGAGCTCTGTGAATATAGGAGCTTTTTAATTAAAGCTTGGATTGATATGCAGAACACTCTTTCTAATGGAAATCCCAAAAGGTGGTCCGCTTGTGTGTGAGGCAGAGAGCATCCTACTGGGGAGGGGGGCTGTAATGCCCCGTGGCTTCCTGTGCAAGCTGTGCCGTGTGTTCTTTAAATGGTTTCTCTCAATGACTCGTGTTCTGCTGGTCTGTCTGCAGGCCTTGCTGCCAGCTGAGGCGTGTCACAGAAATCAGGTTGGAGCCCAGATGTTTCCAGCTGCTCCATCAAACTCCATCATCAAACTGTCAGTCTTCAGAGGAACCTTCATTTATTCTGACCTCATGAACACAACACAGCGTGTGTGGTTAGTGTGTTATACTTTACACATGACTGGACTGAGAGCTTTCTGTCCGACGTCATGCAAAATGACATTTAGGTTGATTTTATTTTCATTTCTGCTCACAAGATTTTTTTTTTTAATTTTTTTAAGTTGTAAAGAAAACATGTTGTGTGGTCTGTTGGTAACATAAACTGTTTTTGTTTTGCATTTTCAAGGAAATTCACACAACACTTCCCTGGTAACAAATCAAAATAATATACAGTTATTAATCAGGCTACTAAATGATTAAATTTGGAAGTTTATAAAAAAATTTGTTTATAAATACATAGTTTTTATGTAACAGTATATTAGCCCTGAATGAGATCAATGTAATCATACTATGAATTTATTAAATCAACAAACAAGCAAACAAAACATCCTCGAAAACTTGTGTTCTCTGCAAAATATTTATTGTTGTAAAAAATAAATTACTTTTTCCATATTGGTTGAAAATGTAACTAAATAGAAGTAAAATAACCATAACAAGTCTTAAAATAAGCAAAACTAAAATGACCAAAACTGTATATAAAACCTAAAAGATACCGAAGCCTTAGCTTAGCGTTAGCCAATGAAACAGTAGCTAAAATAAAACCAGCAAACAGTAGCTAAAATGTACAAACTTAAATGTACAAACTGCTTAAATTAGAAAAATAGCTCCCAAAAGCTAAAAGAGGTGAAACTGCGTCAAAAAGCTAAAACAAGCAAAGTTGTAGTTAAAAGCTAAAATGATAAAAACCACAAGTAAAAGCTAAATTTAACAAAAAATATTGCTTAAAATCAAAATTGACAAAAGTATAGTTAATTGCTAAATATAGCAAAACCATAGCTAAAAGCAAAATGTATAGTAAAATAGTTGTTGAAAGCTAAAATGAGGAAAACGGCAGCTAAAAGCTAAGATTAGCTAAACTAAATGTAAAATGCTTAAATTGCTTAAAATGAAAAGAAAAAAAACACTTTATTTCAATAAAACCAAATAAGTTAAAGAGCCATAGTTTGAGAAGTATAAAAGTTATAACACTAGAAGTCACATTATTCACATCCTGAATGAATTTTCAGGAGACCTGAATGTTTAAAACTGTTAAAAAAAAAGGCTGGGCTATTGAGATGCCAAAAATGTACAGAATCAACTCTGAAGAGGAAAACAACAGTGCTCCTGCTGAAGCAACACTTACAACAATAATAGAATTGTTCAGCCTGAATCCTCACGAGGCCTTTGGGCTGCAGAGCAGGACTGATAACGAGTGGATGAAGGTGACATGTTCAGCCTCACGTAGCCTCTCCTTTGATTTTTGCCTCCTTCATCACCAGCTGCTCAACGTGTGTTAAAAAGCACAGTTGGTGCAATCAAAGCTCTGTTCAGCTCATTTCCTCAGCCTCACCGTATACTTTGTGTCAACAAACCCACAATGAAATGAGCTCTTTATGTAGCCTCGTGTGCAGCACGGTGGGTTAGTGGTTAGCACTGGTGCCTCACAGCTAGAAGGTCCTGGGTTCAATCCCTGGTTCAGGGTCTTTCTGTGTGGAGTTTAGATGTTCTCCTCGCGTTTGTGTTTCCTCCCAAACTCCAATACATGCAGGTTAGACTGCCTTCAGGTCCTTACAGAAGAGATCTGTGATGTCAGTGGGGTCTGCCTGAATAAATAAAGGTTAATATAACAATAAAACATCACAGATACTGAGTTTAATAAGGAAAAATAATATGAAGCCCTAACTTCCGTTAGTTATGTTACAAAGAATTATGGCTGTGAACAGATTTATGTTCATCCCATCTATTTGTATTCTTTTCATTTTTTTTTTTTTTGCAAAAATAAGTAAGAAAGCAAAACTTGCGATGGATGGCAGAAAAAAAACTAAAAACAGTAACAGTTATGGCTAAATTGATAAATGTGTATTTACTTTGTCAAATAAGGTTTTAAATATTGTGTTGACAATATGTGACAGTTTTATAAATCAATAAACTCTCCTGTTACATAATAGGCATTTTTCCTATTATGGAACAGGAGCATCATAGTTCCTTCAACTTGTTTTCACAAAGAAACTATTTTTTTAAATATTTTTAAGAAAAAGTGCATTACTGTAAGTAGAAGAACTAAAACCTGTAAATGTTTCAAAGCCTGTTTGTTTTTATTGAGCCAGGTGTTGCTGGGAGCAGCTCCATCCTGTGAGCCTGTCAGCACGCAGCATTATGCTGCTGTTTGCTCGGCAATGAAAGACTTGGATTTAATTAAAGACACGGTTTTTGGTCGCAGGAAGTGTGCGTAAGCAGACCATTCACCGCTCTGATTGGTTAGTTGTTCAAACACGGCTCATCTGCTGAAAAGACTGGAAAACTATTGATGAGGTGCTTTGCAGAAGGCCTTGAAATTCTGGAAATTCAAACACTGCTGTGCTCAGCGGTGGAGAGGAAAACCAGGTGTTCTGTTTACATTGTGAAGAAACAATGATGTTTATCTTAGAGTTTATGAAAGCAGAAAAGCAAAGGTTTTGAAATTATTTAAATAAAATGAAAGTTGCACAAATCTAGCATAATAAAAAAGCTTTTCAATTTCAATTTTTTAAATAATGAAGTAACTCAGATATGAATTCATTTTAAAGGGTATTTCCCACACATTAGGTTTTTATACTGCTTTTATTTTTCATCCTGTTTTTTAGTACATGAATATTGATTTGCTTTGATGAGCTTTTTATTAACTTATTCTAATACATAAAAATCAAAGCATTTTCATGTCTTATCATAAAATACTTATAATGATTGCAAATTCTTTCCCATTTTTTAACAACATTTTCATTTTTGATGCTGTCCAAACTGGAAAAAATGGACAACAGTGAGTATCTTTTATTTTTCTTTAAGGAAACAGCAATTCAATTTATTCCTTTTTGGTATTTTCCAGTATTTTCGTGATCATACATGTTTTTTTTCTCATCTGTCTGTTCAGCCTCAGTTCAGATCCTGCTCCTCAGTCCTGCACTGGTTCATTTAGCTCAGCTGTTTGTCATCTCCTTGTTTTAGCCACAGCTCACACAGCCAGTCAGTCTAAACCAGTGGAGTTTTATGAAGCAGTGCTTCCTCTGTGCCTGTTGCCTTCAGTTTTATAATTGTTCATAAAGGTTTCTTATTTCTTTAAGTTAACTGTGTTGAGTTTTTGTGGTTCATATCCTGACTCAGTGACAGCGGTGTTGGCTTCACGACTTTAAGCTGTGAGGAAGATTTTTAGTTCTTTGAGTTTATTTTTCTAGATTATTTTGTTCTTTGTTTTCTGTGATCGGTTATCTGTGTTTAGTTTTCTCCTGTCCTGTCAGATTTTTCTGTCCTGTCAGAGGTGTGCTGGTGGGTCATGTCTGCCCCACCGAAGCTCCCACCGCCGGCACTTTAATATGAGCAGCCAGCACCACGGCTGAGATTAGTGCAGCAGATCTCGAGCAGCTTGATGCTCAGACACTGACAGTAAATCCTTCTGATTGGAGTGAACAGAACTGGGACAGACTGGCCACAGGGAAGCTCCGACAGGCAGACATGTCCGTTACTGACCTCTGGTGTAAAAGTCAGTTTTCTTTATTGCATCTTAAAATCTTTCTCTGAAGTGTTAAAATAACAGTTGGATGGCTGCTGGTTTAGTCAGAGGTCAGTGATGATGTCATCAGCAAAACTGTTCACATGATCTGACTCCAGGACCACATTTTTCCAATGCTTGGTGCCGACTGTGTGAGAAAATATAAGCACAAATGTTACTCTCCATGTGCGTTATTACAAAAAATAAGTTAAATAATGAATGTTTGCCTTGGAAATTTGAATCTTTTAAACAAACAGTAAAATACAAACAAGAAAACATGAAAGAAAACTCCTTGTGTTTAAATTATCTCCTTTACTTGAGACTGGTTCTAGAATTGTTCATGAAAACAGCTCCAGTGTTGCAGAATGTATTAATCCTGGAAACTATTTGCCACAGAAACGTTCAGACTGAAGGAGAATAAACCACATTAACCTTCTTATTCATCAGCCAGTTTGCTTCAAAGCATCTTTAAGCTCCTGCAGCTTTTACACTCTGACTGTTGCATCTCAAAGATGTCATTTTAAACACATTTATAATTCTGCACCTTTTGAGGTAAAATTTTTTTTTTCTGTACCTAAATGAAACATGACATTCAAGAAGCATCAAGTTTTAAATGAAGTGAGATCAGATCCAGAAGCTGTCTGATGATGAGAGGATCAAAGCCACCGGCGGAGCGTCTGCATCACCAGAGTCACGTGTGAAAATGAAGTTATAGGAGCTCCAACGTGCTTCATGATGAGGCTCCATTAACCCCTGAACAAAATCACACCTACAGTGTGTTCAAAAACTCCTGACTGTTTGGAAGTTGCTTCAATTCTGCAACTTTTTTAATGTATTCTAGTGAAAACCAGCAGCTGTGGGACTGATTGGGTAACTACTCTTTATTTTATTATTAAAACCAAACCAGTGTTGTTTTAATCCACAATGGATCACATATTTCTACCCTAAGGGCACAAAGCTTCCAGTAATCTACTCTCTAACAGCAAATTGAAAAATAAACGAATCACACTGAGTCAATAAAGAGGGAATAACCGAGTTTCTGAAGGAACATTTTGACAAATAAAACAACCTGAACTCTCACATGAAGCTAAAAAGTTCTGTTTGAGAGGTTGAATATTCCATTTTATTTATGAGGTAATTTTGCCATTTTTTATAAGAATGTCTTTTGACAGGTTTATTTTACTATATGGAAATATCACTTATATTTATATATTTTTCTTTCACTTATTGCTTTATCTATTTTTCCAAAGCATGATGTTCAATACACAGGGATTACATGAACATGTTAGGTAAGCTTTCAACTGTATTAAATCTTTAGTAATGTATTATTTACTGACTATATTGTATTTGTAGTCAGACAATAAAGGCTGAAGATCATAAATAATAAAAAAGCGTGCGTGCATGCATGTGGTTTAATAAAGCAAAACTTTTTAAACAAATCTCAAGGTTACTCAGTGGCATTCTGAGACTTTTAAAGAATTAAAAAAAAATTATAATTTAGAAGCAGTTTAACTCAAAACATGATGACTATTATTATTATTATTTAAATATGACATTTTTTTATATGGCCTTGTGTGCATGAGTCAGTGTTTTTATTACCTTTATATGACCTTTTCTGTTATAAATGCCTACCTTGCCAGAGCCAACAGTCCTTTTGGGAACCAAAGACTGGTCTGAATATGATGGAACTCTGTTGACGTGTTACAGGTTAGATTTCAGACTAAGACATAAATTGATGTGGGGTTAGGGTCAGTTATTTATTAGGGTCAGGGTTAGGCTACAGAAATAAATGGAAATCAATGCACGGCCTAATATCCTAATATCCTGAAATGTGTAAGGACCTTCCTTCATCAATCATGTCCCTATATAGAAAGAAACCTGGTGCTTCTCCACAGAAAAGGTTCATCTGGACTAAAAGGACCACCTAACCAGAACAGAGTGGGTGCTCTCACACCACTTTGTTGTTTCTGCTCTCCATGTTGTTAAAGCTCAACACCTGACAGCAGATCTGGGTTCAGTTCCAGACGGGGAGGGGAGGAGGGGGGAAGTTCCCTTCACTGCCCCCTGGCTTGTGTAAAGCATGGCTTCATGTCACGGGTGACTCAGAGCAGGCCCACCTGAGACAAACGGTGTGTGAATGAGCTGCAGGAGACACACAGACACCTCCCCTCTGTCTGGTTGGGAAGGTGACCAAAGCTTAGAGAACAGAAGTTATCTGTTTAAATGAAGGAGGCCTCCCTCGTGTGCTGCAGCCTTTTCTGCTAATTGTCCTGATCTTCTTAAAAAGGTGCAGGCTGGCAAAGAGAAAACACTCAGATTAGGCCTGTTGTTGTACAACAAGGGAGGTCAAAGAAGCTTACGGGGCATGGAATGGATTTTTAAAAGACTCGGATCCTCTTAAACTTGACCTTTTTTTCAGTCTGGTGAAGTCGACAAACAGGAGCAAATATCTGCTTTTGTAACGATGAAGTCTGAGCAACAGTAATCTGTCAGAGGTATAAATGATAAGAAAAGCACATTTGAGTTTTACATTTTAAATATGCATTTTGCTCTTAAATTACTGATCTCACTGAAGCTGTTTCAGGCTTTTAGTTAAAAAAAAATAAATCAAAGAAAGACACCCCCTTTCCCCCCCTCCCAATGACGTGGGAGGCGCTGCTCCTTTTCCATTTGCTGCATGGTGCAGATTATTGCCCCCACCTATTTCTCTGTGTGGTTAAATAGCAAAGCCCTCAGCTTCCCTGGGCAGAGGCAGAAGATATAAATGAATTGATTCCAGCTGAGAAAAAAAAGAGCTTCTAGGAAAAGTGGAGCCCTATAACATGTACTCAAACAAAGTTGAGGGGCCACGCAGAGGAAGATCCTTTGACTCCATGAACATAGGCTTTGAGGAAAGACTGCTGAACAATGAGGTGAGGAATATTTCCAAAAGATTTAAAAAATAATAATAAGGGAATTTAAAATGATAGAAAGAGATGTGTGTGACTTTTTGGACTTGTGGTGGGGTGATCAGGTCCTGGTTAAGCTTTCACTTTGTCGTCACCGCAGATTAATTTAAGCCGTTTTCTTTATTGTAATTTACGTCAAAGGTTTAAGAGGGTTAAATGCGTGAATTTCATGGGATGTTTGTCATTTTCTTTTTTTAATCTCGCACGTGGACATTATAGGAGATTAACAGATTCAGCTGAGAGTTTTATATAGGGTTATAAAGCATGTTTAGATGAATAAATTGTGACACTATACTGCGCATGCGCGGTTCCAATTTCAATTATGTTTCGTTTTAATTATGCAAATCGCCAATGAAGAAATATAGGCTAAAACTACTTTTTTGTTTAAAACCACATTGGCAAAAGTATCCAGTCATGCTTATACAAAAAGAAATAATAACTGAACTTAAGTTTTAAAAATTTATAAATACATTTTGAAGCTTCTCCATCTCCCTTCACATGTTGGCTCCGGTGATTAATGTCTGAGGGGGAGCTAATAATAGGCTTTCCCGCTCTCTAAATGAGATTTGCTGTAAGGCGATTCTTGGAGACAGAGACAAGTTCATCTTCATTAAACCGAGACGCGAAGAGTCTTATCCCCCTCCAGAGAGCGTCTCGATCCAGACCGTCCACGCACTGATGCATTCAGGGACCAGGGTACGCGGGAAACTGCTCTGCCGCGCAGCCTACGTTTTGTTAGAAGGACCAAACATGGTAGGAACTGTAGGGTTAACTTTTTTTTTTAATCTAAAACATGAAGTCGTCATGGCACAGTTAAAATTTTTAAATCGAGATGGTGTTGTGTTTTACGCACACGTTCCCAACTTTACGCGCAACTTATTATTATTATTATTATTATTATTATTATTATTATTATTATTATTATTATTATTATTATTATTATTATTATTATTGTTGTTATTATTATTATTATTATTATTATTATTATTATTATATTCTGTCTTGTTGGTGCAGACTCATTCGTGCGACCCTGACGCGGGATTATACGTGTTCTCTTGGCGCGTGCAGCCGTGCGTTCACGTGAGCGCGCCAGCTTCCTTTGATCTGCTCCAGCTTCATCTCTCTCTGCGCAAAACATTATCTTTCTCTTCTCCCATCCACTTTCCAAACATAAAACTATTTAAATGCCATTGTCTGACTCCAGTTTGCGTCGCTCCTGGGGGCGCGCGCACATGCAGACAGGATGTTCAGAAAGATCCTTGGATCTCTAGATGCTCTTAAGTGATTAGAAGTTGTGCACACTCGCGTCATTACCTGGGGTTTTCAAGCCTATGCATGATGACAAATGCATGATGTGAACGTGGAACACAGATTCAGGTGCAATAGTTTTAGATTTTATGTTTTTTCCCCTCAGATAAACAAATCAACCTTCACAAAGATTGAAGAAAACACAGAGAAGAAGAACACACCAGAGAAAGGAAGAGCAACTGTTATCTTCTCCCTCAAGAATGAAGTGGGAGGACTGGTGAAGGCGCTCAAACTCTTCCA
>JAUBOC010000011.1:10212747-10224496 GCA_032275365.1 Anablepsoides cearensis | reverse complement strand
GAAGATGACCCTCATTAAGAGGGTCTGTGGCTGAATGACCCAGGGCACCTGTTCTCCTATGTTTGTCATGTTTTTGTATTCTTCTGAATGGGTGTTCTGAACTGTAATTTCATTGTGCTCAGTACAATGACAATAAAGGCCTTATCAAATAAACTGATAATTCCTCCACTTAAATTTTAATTTAGGATGATAAAAGTACAAGGTAATAATAATAATAATTGATTATTCCTTTTTTAATATGATAAAAAGTTTACTTTGTGCAATTTGTCTACATAACCCGCCGTGGATAGATTCAGAAAACAAAAGTTTCAAATTGTTTTTACATTTAAATATGTTTTATTGATTCATTATAAATAGGCTTGAAATGTTTACATTTTTTAATTATTTGAAAACACTTTTTTATGAGTTAATTTCATTTTATTTTTGTTTTACATTACTTTACAGAGCTCAAGCTAATCATACACAGTTATTTTTTGTACAAAACATGTGCAATGCATAAAGCCAGCCTCAGAGATTGTAAACACCAACGTTCTTTTACGACAGTGTCGCAAATCAGACCGGTTTTCTCAGTTTGGTTTTCCATGGAAACACCCTCACGGCTTGAGTTTTGTTTACACACTTGGGTAAGTTTATATAGATATATATTTCTTTTTGTAACTAAATTGCATTAGTAATGTGTGTCAAGTCGTGCATATTATATCAGGTCCGCTCCTTCTGTAAGTAATAACACGAAGTTATTGTAGCATTTTTGCTAAAGTTAGCTCAACTAGCAACTCCCATAGTTATGTTTTGCAAATTCTTTACGTTGTTTTCCTCTGATAAGACCAACATTTTCTCGTTAATGTCAGGGAGCCAACAGCTACGGACAGCTGGGACAGGGACATGCGGAGGACCAGTGTGTCCCTCGGCTCTCTGACAGCTCGGCACTGCAGGGCAGAGCTGTCCGGTCTGTGAGCGGTGGAGGGGGACACTCTGTGGTTATCACCGGTAACTGGTTGATTTCACTCACTTTTCAAACCTCACAGGCAGTCTGAGTTTAGCAACTAAAAAAAAAAGAGTTTGAAAGGTCATTTTTTTGCCTCCTACTTACTCAATAAGTTATTTCATCTTAACAGTTTTATTGTTATTTTTTGTGCCAAACATCATTCTTGCATGGAGCAGAGATCTTCAACTCTGTTCCTCCTGACCTGCATGTTTGAGACGCTTTCCTGCTTCATCACACCTGACTGAAATTAATGAGTGATTGACAGGCTTCTGCTAAACCTGATGACATACTGAGTAGGTAATGATTTGAGGCAGAGAAACAGCTAAAACATGCAGGATTTTTGTTTATCTATGATTATCATCATATGATTATGTAGGTATTTTCTAATTTTTTATAATATTTTTGCATATAAAATTCAGATATAAATGCTTTGCAAATGGTAGAAAAAAACTGCATAACACAATGTTTTGTTGTTAGTACTTGAATTACAAATTGAAGTACTCTCTGTTATTAATCTTTAAGGGTTGTAATTTTTTACATGATCATTAAACGTTGTGTTAGAATAGAATAAATTAGAATAGAATAGAATAGAATAGAATAGTGTTAAATGATGGTGCTTGGATTTGTGTTGTCTTTTTGTGTTGGACAGAGAGTGGAGAGGTGTTTGTCTGTGGACAGAATGACAGAGGTCAGCTAGGACTTGGCCACAACATTAACATCTCGACTCTTCAGCTCTGCCCCGTCTTGAATCAGAGAGTCACAAATGTAGCCTGTGGTTGGGATTTTACTCTTCTTCTTACTGGTGAGCTCTAACCATCTTTTTAATCAAGGCCTCATTTATAAAAAATGAAAATAAAAAGCTATATGTTTAATGTACTTTAATGCTATAGTATGCTGCAGTTAATGCCAAAAAGAAACCTGACCCTAAACTATAAGAGGGAGGATGTTAGCTGCATTGAATAAATTGATTTTTTAATTAACGATTTACTACTTTAACTAATAATTCTTCATGCATTACTCATAAAGACATTTTAAAAAGCTGTTCCCCTTGCATAACCAACGGGAAATGGACCGATGTTCCATCTGGACTATGTGAAGGATGCAAATATAAGGTTTTATGATTAGGGCAGACTTTAGAAAAAAAAAATTATCGTATGGCTGCTTTATAAACGAGGTCTCAGGAAATTACCTGTCATCATCTGCTGTGTGGGGATGACAGTTTGTTTAATTTTTAAAGTATTATCCATTTCATGTTTTCAAATTGAAATGCTCCATTAAACTTCCCAAGGGATAAGCCTGATTTAAATTAATAAAAATATAAAACAGATTGCGTTTTTAAACTTTGTTGTAGGAGCATAAACAGATCATGAAACAGAAATGCTACCAGAAGGTGAATCAAAAGTTGAACTTATTTTATTCTTTATATTTACTCAACTTCTTGTTTTCTGTAACACTGACAGATTATCATCAAGTACTGGCTTGTGGCTCTAATGCATTCGGACAGCTGGGTGTTGGAGAGACAACCAAACAAACTGCTGATCTTCTGGCTGTTGTGGTGAGCTCATGATATTATCACATCTTTTATAAAGTCAGGTTTTTGTTAGTTTAACTGTAAATTCTGTCTGGACCAAACTTAAACTACACTTTGTGTTTGTTTTCAGGGTCTGAAAGAACCAATAGTGAGTGTAGCAGCAGGACTTCGACATTCGCTTGCCGTTAGCGGTAAAGTAGCATTGTTAGCTTTTCTTATATGTATATATATATATATATATTCCATTCGAGTAAAGCCATAACTCAGTTCTTTCTGTTTACCTTGCAGACTCAGGCTGTGTGTATCAATGGGGAACTGGCCTTTTCAGTCACGCTAAACGAGCACTCAGTCCACACCCTGTTCCTTCACACCTGTGCTCCAGGGTTCCTTGCCTGGTTCCAGGTATTGTATGCTGAGCAGAACTAATAACAGCAACATAATGAATGGTTTGCTTACTTTTAACACTCGTTATTAAAAGACGTGACTGATCGTTCTGTCCACATCACAGGTCTCAACCGGAGGAAACCACAACTGGTAGCAGCAGGTTCAGCTCACTGTGCGTGCCTTACAGGTAAGACAAATACTGTAAATCCCAAACAGTGCCGGGCGCTCGATCACATAAACAAGACTGACAACTTGCTTATGAAGATGTCCTGTTTTTGTGGAAAAAAATTAGTACCAGAGAATCTGTAATCCAAAAGCAGATAGTAAATACATTTTTTTACGCCTGTCAAAGCTGGATGTGTAATTATATAGTCTCCATTGGTAAATACTTGCTTTTTTCCTGCCTAAAACATCAAAACCACTCAAGATAATTTAATGAAGGTTGATAAACATGTGCATATATTTCAAGGTCAAGTTCATTAATCAATGTCAAAGTTAAAACAAGGTCATTTCTATACATTGCTGTATATTAGTTTGTTGACAGGCGTATAATGTGCCGCATGTGATTTTATTTACTCTTGAGTAGTTTTCCAGGTATTACTGACCTACTGTTTGTTCTGTAAATAGTAGATAAAAGCCTCCTGATTGTTTGGCCTTTCTGCTTCTGTTGGATAAACAGGAATGTTGTTTCTGTTTGTGCAGAAGAAGGTGATTTATTTCTCTGGGGAAGCAACAAACACGGCCAGCTGACCACAGCTGAGCCTTTTCTGCCCACTCCCACTCTCCTGAAGCCTTCTCTGTTTAAAGCAGAGAAAGTTCTGAAAGTTTGGAGCGGCTGGACCCACAATGTTGCTCAAACAGGTACCAGTGTAGTTGTACAAGTTATTTATGCTCGTTAACGTCCTTTTGCCTTTGAATCCATCCACAGCTAACTGACATTAGGAAACAAAAACATATATATATAACTATAACTCATGTAATTTTACTGACATAGAGCCAAAACCTTGTGTGATAGTAGCTGAGACTCATCCTTAGCTGATACTCTGAGTGCTAACACATTACAACTTTTAATATTTCTCATAGAATTATCTTAGATAAAAAGTCTGTTATAAAAGGTGGTGGAGAAATTTATTCCTTAATTTAAATAGGGTGGTATTTTTTAAAAAGTTGCTTAATCTGTTTTAGAAAGTGGCAGAGTGTTCACATGGGGCAGAGGAGATTATGGACAGCTGGGTCGACGAGTCTCGACCAATCAGAAGACAGAGCAGCACTCGGATGGTTCTGTAGCAGAAGGTGGCAGTCAAGCCGGAGATAATTATCTTCCAGAAGAAATTAAAGTTCTTAATGGAGCAGCACAGGTAAGGTTTGCTTTGAATTAAAATAAAATGTCTTCTGCTGTCCAGCAGGGGGCGCCAAGCAACCACAGAATAAAACCACAGGCTGAAGGTTACTTAGTATGGAGAGAAACGTGATGCTCTCTAGAAAAAAAAAATCTTCATGATGTTTTCTTCAGCATACCCTGCATACAGAGCGCTTCCATCATTATTTATGCAGCAGAAAGAGAAACCACATTAAAGTGAAGGCAGAGATCTCCTCTCCAGTAAGGGTAATTATTACTGCAGCAGTTAACTTGTGGTCTTAATGGCAGCTGTGTGGAAGGAAATCGCTGTCAATAAAGTGGATGTCAGGGACGAGCGAGGGGGGAGTGCTGGATCATTCTTCCACTGAGTCACAGATCACTGCAGAAGCACTGACCTGTGTCAAAGTGTAATCACCTTGTGAGTGTGTGTCTGTGCCTGTGAGCCACAACGCAAGAGGAATTACCTGAGTGGAGCACAAATCTCTGAGCCCATTTTAGTCTTTTAAATAGTGTCTATAAAGACGAAATAAATATTAAATAAACTGTCACAGTTTACAAAGCAAGTAATCATATCAGGAGGAACATTTTTTCAATTTTTAAAGGATATAAATTATCTCACATTTATGCTTAAATAAAAAAATGTAATTCTTAAAACCGAGCTAGAAAGGATGGTTTATGTCAGTGAGACATTATTTATCCTTTAATTTGAATACGAATGGAGACAATAGAAAAAAGCTAATAAAATGTAAATGTTGCAACACATTCTTCAGCAAAAACAAAGTTGTAGTTCCTGTTTTTTAAATTCCCAAAACGTTTTGTGTATGTCTCCATGTTCATTGTGTTTGTGTTGTAACGTACATTTTGAGCAGACGTCCATCTTTTTTTTCTGTTTTCTTTACAGATCTCTTGTGGATCTGAACATAATCTTGCCCTTGTAGGTGAGTCTCTTCTGTTTTTTCTTGTTGTTTTTCTCAACACAAGTTTATGAGCTGCACAAAAAAATAACTGAAGGAGGAGATTTATGGCAAACTGGAAGAAAAATGTGAAATGAATCTCCTTTCAGGCGATTAGTGCTTTCCATCAGGCTGCAGCTGAAGACATTATATTTGAATGATCATCCTTTATTCTTTTTTTAATTTTGCAACATTTTATTCCAGTTCAAACCTGGTACATCTGAGAATCACTTACAACACAATGCAAGCTCTAACCTAGAGTGTTGTGTCTATTTTTGTAAATGTGCCTCTTTGATTAGCTGTAATTAAATAAAAACAGGCAGGTCTTTTTCTCTACCATGTTTAGCTGCAGCACCAAAACATCTCTTCACAACTTAAATTAAAAAAGGAAAAATCTGTGAACCTCTTATTTGGCTAAAATATTGTTTTTCTTTTCTGAAGAATGTTCTAAAATATTGATTGAAGTTTGTCACATGAAGTGATGATGATAAAGATGTTTTAATTGAATGAAGTAAAATAAAGTTTTACTTGATTCTCTCCAGCCTGTAAAATATGACAGTTTTAATAAAATAGGCCACACATTTCTTCTGATTTTAGCTAAAGTCTCTCGTTATATGTCCAGCAAAGTTGTTTTTATATATGGAGCATCCGTTCACAGCAAAATGTGTTAACTGTTGAAATAATTGCTCCATGTTTGTTTCTAATGCAGTCTGTTTCTCTCTCATGAAAGTAATATGAGCTCCGCCTTTTATCACTTCACTGCATTAGTTGCATTTTTTTCAGACGTTATTGTTCTCTAACTCAAAGCTCCCCTGTTAGTCATTTTTTATTAACATTTATTGAATGCATAGTGATTCAGACATAACAAAAAGTTTCCAGTCGAAAAATGTAAAATTATGTGCACCTTGAAAAAACTAAAAACAAAATCTATTTATGACAACAGAAAAGGAAATAAAATAGGTCAACTATAATTAACATAAATGGGGCTAATCAACGTGGTAAATTTCTCTCATGTTTTTATAAACAACCACAGTACATTTGAAACACTATCAATCTTTACCACAGTATGACTCATCATTTTCAGTTTGGTCTTTAATACACTTATTTAACATACTGTTCATTCATGTGCAGATTGCAACAATTACATGTGCAACTCTGGATCTTGTAAGTGGATGAAAATAATAAATCTGTGTGGAAAAGTCCTTTAAACAAGAGTCTGAATGACTTAAAGTCATTATTATAACAAACTGATGAAGCCGGTAATATTTGTATCCATCATCTGAAAAGAGCTTCATTGGTTTCTAAAAGTGCTAACGAGTGAAACACGAGCCGCCTCTGTTGGCCTGACATGGCTGCATGAAGACACACAGGTGAGACCGACTTATTTCAACTTATCCATCTTATGCTACTAAAGCATCAGTAAGGGGACTATCTAATACATTATAACTGAACCACAGTGTAAAAAGTTAATCTGAGTAAAGCTGCAGAGAGGTTTTGAGGTCAGCTCTTTGCTCTGTGGCTCTTCATCAAGCAGTAATTACAACATTACAGATGGATTTCATCGACAGAGGCGATTTCCCCAACAAGCTTTTGAAGAAGCTAAATTAACCACATTTACAGGCACTGCTTTTTTCTCTCTGGTTAAATGGTTTGAGAGCAGCTTCAATCATTTTCACTACAGCCACAAACAGTGATTAGTGATCTACATCAAATCCTGTAGAGATTAAGTGTGCTTTTTAAACAAAAAACTTTTCATAAATCGTTTCTGCTTTTCCAAAGTTTTAAGCAGCAATGTGAAACATTTTGGATGTAAAGTCTTTCACATTAAATTTTGAACAGCGACCCAGTTTTTTTACATCAGCATGAATATAAAAATACCACAGATGAACACTAAAAATGCAAGTGCAGAGTTCCATTAGAGAGGAAACTTGCTGGTATCGCTATAAACATGCACGCCACCTGCTTTCAATCTGCTGATCAGCTGTGAAATAATAACCGACATGCTGTGAGTGAATGTTTAAGCAATGACCGTCCATCTTGGCAAAAGTTGACCATAAGCGCTGTTCTGTGCTTTGTAAAGTTCATTTAGTGGAGGAGAGCAGAACTTCCATAACTTTGCTCCTCAGCTACGCTCTCTTCTTCTTCTTCTTTCTTTTTTTTTTGTTTTTTTTCTTGTGTCTCAGCTCTGGTGACAGGAGCAGTGAAATAGCAGAAACAGGATTGGAAGCAGAGACCTGAGTGATGCTATTTCTGGTGCTGAAGTAGGTCAGGCGGAAAAGAATAAAGAGCGTTGCACGCTGCTCATGATATCTGTTGCCTGCTCGGCCCGTGCTCGCTCGCACCTGAGCAAGTGGTCCTCATGCATGAAACTCATCATCGGCGGTCAGAGCTGGGAGATAGGCCAAAGACTCTGTGGGCACAGCTCATCCAATCTGAGGGGAAAACGGTCATGTGAATAGCACACCTAAACTGGACACCTTAGACTTAATTTGATTTACTTTGACCTTTTAGACTCATGCAACTTAGTTTAAAAACAAAGGTGGGGGCGGGGAAGCAGCCCCTGCAGATGATGTCACTGTGGTTTTGTTATTGGGTGTGAAATTTTTTTTTAAAAAGGCCAATTGGAAAATCTGTGACCGGATTTGTTTACCAGGAAATGGCTTTGTTGTGCAGAGTATTGTACTGGCACTTTGTTGCCATGGAAACACTGATGTGCTGTTCTCCAGTCAGTGAATCCATGAATTAAGCCCAGCATTAAAAGAAAGCTTATTTTTTTCAAGAGCATGCTTCAACACATGAAGTGAACCGAACTGTTTACTGACATGCTTAGTCTACCTATGGACTCATGCTGGATCTTAAAGACGGGGCTACAAGTGCTTTTGTAATGCTGTTTCTGGCAGAAAGTCACACGGACATACGCCTGCTGGCGTGACGTCTCGCTGCGCTAACCGGTGGAAGCATATGTGTCTGCTGGAGGCTCCAAATGTCCGAGTGGCCGGCTGAAAACACAGGACAACAGGAGCAAGCCGCTCCGTGAGGTTTCATGAAAAAACACGAAACAACGAAGAGAGGCTTGAAGACATGTTACCCTTGAGGAAGCAAGCTCGCTTCTGTTGCCGTGGCGACGGGGCCTGTTAGGTAACCGTGTTGCCATGGCACGTGTCTCCTCGGTGATGCGGACCTGACCACACCCACCAACAAGCTCGCCAGCTGTGAGGAGCGGGGAGGCTTTACTGCTGGCCGAGTGTGGAGATCAGAGGAGCTCTGCGTGTGTGATTGTGAGCCCTCTGTTCTTTTCATCTATTCAGTCTTGTTTTTTTTTTTTTTTTTGCACCCAGCCTCTTTATTTATTTATTTATTTATTTATTTATTTATTTTTCGGTAGGCTTCTAATTTTAGCCACACTTGTGTCCCCTCACCACCCCACCTCCTCCCCTCCCGTCACTGACGCAAAATTGCTCTGGTTTTCAGGGGGTTGTCTTCTGTCGTGGGGCTGGAACGAACACGGCATGTGTGGAGACGCTTCTCAGGCTGACGTCTTCCAGCCTCGGCTCATTTCTGATCTGAGACCTGTTCTGCTTGGCTGCGGAGCTGGACACTCTATGGCAGTGTGCGCCGTGTCAACTGGTTCAGGACAGAACTGACTCCACATGAAAAGCGCTGGAGCACAAACTGGACAGAAAGACAGACTACAGAAAACAGAATGGTTTGCAGGGTATTCTTTTTTTAGTTGTTCACTGGTGTTTCACAAAGACCTCCCGCCATCATTTCAAGTTCCCTTTATGCTGAGAAACCTTCACTTTTATAAACGTCCTCCTGAGCTCACACTTTAACCTGTGGTTGTCATAATATTCCTGTGTTTGGACACAGTTATGGCTCATTATTTGTCTGGGGTTTAGCAGAGACGATTGTATCCAAAGCTGCAGATCTGTTAGCATTTCGTGTTGAAACTGCTGTGGATTGTTTAAGGAATTTATTGGATTGGTGCTAAAAACATTAATTTCCTATGACGGGATTTATTGCTGTTATCTTACGTTTCAGGAAGTAAATCTTTGCACTTAATTTAGAAACAATCTTTCTTACGTAGGACTTGTTCAAACAAACAGAACAATAATGTTTTTCTTGTTTTTAAGTCTCCAAGCAATTTATATCCATGTCAGTTAGCAGAATATTAATTTCCTCTTTTGGTAATACATTTATTTTTACTACTTCTGTGTCTAGTCGGCTCACATTGGTGATAATAATTTACTGTTATATATTTTGAAGCAGAGGGCATGAAGAGTACAGCACCTGGATAAAACCAAAGCTCCTAATTAGTTTCTTTTTTGTCAAAAATATTGAAAAGATGCAGGAAGGCTAATGTCTGCCTTACACTTCCTGTTTTCTTTCTTTATATTTTCAGTTCTGTTTTATGCACTTTGACTGGGTGAAACATTTACATCACTGAAATAATGCATGAATGAAAATTAACTTTGCTTGGATTTGTAAAATAAAATAAATAAATCCACACTCACTGAAACCTGATTATTTGTGTTTTTTTTATTTATCACTATTTATTGTACAAGTCTGAATTGTATCTGTCAAAAAAGACACCACCAAAAAGAAATAATAATAATAATAAAATAAATCTCTAGACATCAAATTAATCAAAAAGACCACTGAACACCTCACTGAGATAAATAACCACAATTTGCACGGTGTTTAAAACACACACTCTTATATCTCGCTAAATGGCACACATTTGTTGCCTTGCAGTTTTTATATTTTTTGTTCCGTCCACAATAACAGCTGCTGCATTATTTAGTTATTGTTTTCATTATTGTTATTATTATTATTTTTTTTTGTTGAACAATGACCAGCATACTTTCCCCCCTGTTTGTGTTCATCTCTACTGGCAGGTTTAAAATCAGCTGTGATCGACTGCATTCAGAAGGTGTTGGCAGTGTGTTTGCAGTTGTTTGGTTGAAAAAGTTGGTCCCTTCTCACTAACTTTTCTACACAAACAAGATCCAGAGCTTAGTTTTGTAATTAGTAACACTCACTGCTTGATGTTAAGAGCTGATTCACATGGGGGTTATTATTTCGTATGCTTTTGAGTACAAAACTAATGTTTATAATGGCTGGTGATGACTAATGATATTTATTGATCATTAGGTGTCTTGTAATCTAGTCTCCTAAAAGTTGTGAGGATAATTGCATATCAGAGGCACTTGTCCAGTTTAGTGAAAATGATTTGGCCATTGTTGGCGTTACATACTAATATATCAATGTTTATATGTACATGAAAACAAAATCCAATTACACATGATTGTCAATAAAAATACTACTCTACTGCATAATTAGATTAAAAAGGTTAAAAATATGGAATGGTATTGTATTTTTATGCATAAACCATTTTTCTATCAAAGCACACATTTAACTGTGTGAATGACTTTTTTTAGTTATTATTTTTACATGGCAGCTTGTTATTTTGAAGGGACAGTTCAGACTTTTTAAAGTAGGTTCTGTGGAGAAGCTATGAACAATCAGTGCCTGTTAAAGATCTGGACATTAGTAAAGTGTTTCACCACACCTGTTAAAGGTTGAATTCAGCTGTTTCAGTCAGAGTTAGGGTTCATTTCATCCAATGTGATGCCTCAACACGTTGTTACATTTTAAACAAACACTTTGGGGGAGTGCCCTCCTGTTCCAACATGACTGCTCCAGTGCACAAAGCAAGCCTGGGCACAAATTCCCACAGAAAAATTCCTAAAACTTGTGAAAAGCTTTCTAAGAAGAGTGGAAGCTGGCAAAGCTTAGATAAAAAGGAGCTGGCCTCCATAATAAAATGTTTGTATTTCAAAACAAAGATGGTCTGGTGTGGCCAAATACTTTGGTCCATGTAATGATGTTTTTTTTTGTTTTGTTTTTTAAAACTGTTTGGAAAAAATTACATTTTGACTGGATTGACAAGCTGGTGGCTAGTTCAAGTGGGACCACAAACAAAGTGGATTGCTGGTGTCTTATTTAGAGTGTCGGCCTGGAAGAACAAGAAAACAAAAACAAGTTTTTCCTCTTCTGACTTCTCATCCAACAAAAAGAGCCTCAGTATGACTTATTCTACAGTGGGAGAAATTCTGATGATTTATCTCCCACGACACAATTTTCCAATTATTTATAGGGAAATATTGAAATTTATTGTCAAAATACATTAGCAAAAAAAAAGGTCATAATTATTCTTTTGTATAACACAACCCTCTAACTATGAATGATTATTGGGGCTACATTTTTTGCATTATACGTGCGTAAATAGCGTACCTATAAGTAAGACATAAATTATTTAACTATTTCACAGAACTCTTCATCAAAAGGTCTGAACTATCCCTTTAAAATCTCATAACGAGTGGTGCTTCATTGAAAAATTACCCTATTTGTCTTAGTGCAACCTTTTGTGGATATTATCTCTCGGATGCCTAAGAAAACATACAGTTGTGGTCAAAAGTTTACATACACTTGTAAAGAAACATAATGTTATGGCTGTCTTGAGTTTTCAATAA
>JAUBOC010000011.1:10164129-10178624 GCA_032275365.1 Anablepsoides cearensis | reverse complement strand
AACCTTAGTCATCTGGTCAATGGATTGGGGGCACTAATTTTCAGGGGGGTCCATTGACCTTCCTGGCCCCCACTTGGTGGCGCTCCTGTTACAATAGAGTTTGAACTCAAAATATAAACAATTTAAAAGTGTATTTATGGCAGTAATTAACTTATACTTTTATTCAAAACTATAACAAAATTAAGTGGGTTTATTTACCTCCCAGAATCAAACGGTGAACCTGCAGCTACAGATATTATGATGTTTTTTGAAACTCAGTTAAAAAAGAAAGCGGAAGTTATATTTATTTTCATTTTTCTGAAAAGATGCCAGTCAGCTGTGAGTCAGCTTGTCGCTGAGGGGGTGGGGCTGGTCAGCTCACCTGTGAGTCAGGTAAGGGCCCCCGTGGCTCCTCCCCCCCTCCTCTGTGTGGACGAGCAGCTCGGTGCCACGACGCAGAGCTCAGAGTTTATCCCGCAGCTCAGACGCCCCTCTCGGGTCTCTCTCTGTCTTTGACTTGTCACCATGAGCACCATGGCCTCAGACAGCGTGTTTTATTCCACCATACAGCCCCACAACTCGGTCACCACCTACGCCCTGCCGTCGGACATGCAGATTGGGAATGGAGGCTCTCTGTCGGACGAGGCGACCAGGTCGCGGCGCGTGCAGCAGCAGATCCAGATGAGGCTGGCAGAGAAGTCCACTCTGCCGCGGCAGAACGGGTCGGCCTCACAGTACGCCATGTCAGGTAAACACCTAATGTTGTTGGCTTAGTCTGCTCAGCTTTCTGCTTTCAAGCAAGGAAAGAAAATGACCTTCTTTGACTTTCTGACCTGGTTTCGGAGTGACAGGAAGTAAAATTTGCGTTCTGAGCCGCCATAAAGTGAAGCAGGTGCTGATATCATCTGACCAATGAGCTGAGGTTTTATGGATGATCCTCTGTTTGACTTGGAGCTTTTATGGGATCATATAAAAGTTTAACTTCTATGAGTCATCCAAAGAAGAAACTCGGTGTACCTGTTTTTAAAAAGTGGACAGAATATGATCCGTTTCATACTAAAACATTTGGACCTGTTCAAAGTCCTATTCTCTCCTGGGTCCTGACCTCAAAGTGTTGTCCATTGTTCTGTTGTCAGCAACCTACAGTAGATGAAAAGTGTGTTTTTATCTGTTGGAAGGCAGAAAGTTAATGAATTTAACCAATAATCAATCTAAATACACCAGAATAACACTTTACTGAACGTTATTGTATGGAGGACTGAAAGTGTCCAAATAAAAATATATTTGCCTACACATATAAAAAATATTAACATGCAGATAAATTCTATATTTTATTATATTAATTTATTATATGTTATACATACATTATTGTAACTATACATGCCATCTCAAAGGAAGGTAATATGTTCATAAAATTGTGAACTTGTTGGTTTGTCTACATTTTATTTAAATAGTCTGTCTTTATACTAAAATAGTCCAACTTAAAACAAAACAAAACCCGACACATAGAACCCATGTCAAAATGAGCACTTCCTGTTGCCTCACTATGAAGCAGACGCCCTTTTTGACAATACAAGTTTTTCAGTCACTAAATGATTAGCACATTGTTTTTGTTTTTGAGTTGGAACGAAAAGCTACTTTTAAAAACTTTATTGTTCTTACTGCAAATTAAACTCACTGACTGTGCTATCGATGCTAAAGTTTAGCAAGTTCCCTGTTGTGCACTCCTGCCATGAGACACACTTATCTGCAGAATGAAGCTGGAAAATGTGCAGTAATGTGAACAAATAGTATACAGTATAAATACATAGTTGTTATTAAAAATGAACAAATATATAGGCTTGACAAACAACAAAATGAAGAGAGTGAGAATGATAAAGAAAAAAAAACATTCAATGGTTTTATGAAAAATAAGTAATTTATGGAATTAAAGAAAATAATAAATATATAGTAACATACAAAGATAAATTACTAAACTTTAAAAGTATTTAAAGTTTTTGGCAAATTTTACTCAAATCCTTTATACTACTAATTGTGGCTGTTTCTGTCTTCCATATATTGTGATTATTATCTAATTTATCACAAAAATCTTTAAAAAAATTTCATATTTTGGAGTTAGCTGTGAATTTTATTTATTTATTTTTGCAGAATTGTGTTTAAAAATGATTGAAAAGGAAGAATAAGTCTTTTGTTGACCAACCAGCAAACTTTAAGCCAATTACTTTCTCTTTTTCCTCAAACACAGTTCAGATTCCTCCGCTCGGTAAACAGTGTCTAATGGAGCCTAACGTGTTGCTCAGAAGCAGCGAGGTGTTTTTTTTTTTTGCCCTCCACGTTTGTCCCCTCAGATCTCCTGTTGGTTTCTTTCTCATCAGCTCTTTCGGGGGGAAATTTTTGATTTTGTCCTGGAGCGGCAGCAGATTTACAGAGTGTCTTGTCTGTGCAAATCACAAACGGTTAATGTGTAACAGGCCCAAACAAGTGCTGCTTTCATGAACTTCCCTGATAGCGGGGCGAAGGTTAGACTTTCTCCAGAGTGAATAGGGTTTCAGTTCTTATACTCGAATAAAAGGGATGAGGGTTCTCATGACAACCAGCTGTTTTTGTTTGTTGTCATAATATGTTACGGAAAAAAAAAAGTCCTCGGGAGCAATCTTTAAGTTGATCAGGGTGGAATTTTCTGCGATGGGATGACTCCCACAGAGGGAATAAAAACGTTTCCTGTATAAGTGGGAATTAATGGAGTCAGTAATTACATCCCCTTTAATGATTTGACGTAATTAAGGAGCTGAAAATGGTAAAAAAAAAAAAAAAACTCTGCTGGTGTGTGAAACTTGTTGCCTCTTGCAACAGCGAATAGAAATTGCTGCGTACAACCAAACAGTGGAGCAAACAGGGCGCCACGACGCTGGGCGTTTGTTCGCGTGACCTCTGAGTTCTGGGTAGTGTCGATACAGGTGGGGAACCTTTTACTCATTTTTCTAGTTTTAGTATTTCCCAGAGGCGCTGCTGATGCCTGCCTGAACAGGCAGACATGCTGTTCTAGTCGTTTGGAAGGGCTGAGCTCACAGTGACGTACCGCCAGTCTCTTAAACGAGTCGATGTTCGGTTGGTTTTACAACTCGATCATACCTGTCAGACGCTCCGACTGGGTGTCTCTCTCTCTTTTTTTTTTTTTCAGGCCTTTGTTTGTTGTAGGAAGACAGTCTAACTTTATATCAGCTCTTCAAACAAAGTGGTTTGTGGCTTTAGAGGATCCGTGATGAATGCGCAAGTGTTTGCAGAGGAGGAAAACAAAAACACCTAAAAGGCTTCAGGAGGAATGTCTCCTCTTCTGCGAGCTTTTGTTTTTGTTTTTAATGCTTTTCATGACAAACACGTCTCAGCTGAGGCATCCTAAAGAAACCTTTATACCCACATATACACCCACACACACACTGAGATTGTGATTAAAGTTAAATAGAACATGTTTTCTTATCGAAGGTGTTTTCAGGGTGTGTGTGTGTGTGTGTGTGTGTGTGTGTGAGCGCTGCTGCTCCTCTCAGGTGTGTTGGGTGTTGTCAGGGCTGGGCTTTGGGTCACACGTCACAGAACATGTCGCTCATTCCCCGCTGCACCGACTGGTTTTTGAGATGAGATGGTGTGGCCCGGAGCGGTGATCGAGGCGCTGCAGCCCTTCCCGCCCGCCTCACCTGGGAAGTGCAAAGACGTCAACTTCTCAGGCACACCGTGAACTCACGAGCGTTGCCTCGAGTACGCACTGAAACAAGTCTTTGTGATATCGGCGTCTTATCAGCGCCGTCTTCCCTGAGGAGGAGGAGGGGGGGGGGGATCATTAATTTGAAAATGAGATCAGGACAGGCTGGGTTTAGCCACAGGTGACTGGTTTGGTTTAACATAAAATAAAAACCTCTGATAAGAGATTTCAGCTTTCACATGTTCCTTTTTGTTTTCTTTTCGCACATGGAGCTTAGTCAAGCCCGGTCTTGATGAACCAATCTTATTATTCAGTTCATAAAATTTATTATCTAATCAGATACATTCGTTTGTGGGGGATTTTTTTTTTTCTTTTTAGAGCAAAATCAGACATTTTAGTTGAACTGAACAACCCCTGGTGTTGCAACCTGCCCTCGTTAGGAGTTTTAGCCTGTTGGTTACGGATACGTTGCTCCAGCTGCAGGGTGGAGCCAGAGACAGGAATGTATTTGCATATCTATTGCCTCATGCACTCTTAATGAGACTCGTGTAGTGAGTCTAAGCTAAGCCGTTAAATGTGAACAGCAGTATGAGTGCTTTTAAATTTTTAATAACGGTGAACAAAGATGGTGTGTTTGCTGTCCACAACTTGTTTGTTGAAATGGTTACAAGCTGTTGGCTACTGTTTATAGTTGATGTTATTTTATGGTGTCAGATGTACTTTGTGTATTTTGCTGTAGAGTACGGAGCCCCCAATGGGACTTCAGGTTAATTTATTTCCTATCGCAAAGCTTTTTGCGTTCCCAAATGCTAAATGTTTGCATTACCTTGCAATACTATAATGTTTTGTATTGACTTTATGGTATGAGAATTTAAAACATCCGGTTACCGAAACAGGATGTGTCGCCACAAGTTAGGGGAGATGACGGTGATATTGCGTCATCTGCATAGAGTTAAAAGTCTAACTCCACGAGTGGCTGTGATGTGTTTATACTGAAGCTGAATTAAAGTGGTGAGTCTTGTATAAAGGTGTGAATATTTTAATAAACCAACATGCACTAAGGTAATGGAACAGTTTTTGCGAGGTGACGTGAAAGAAGCAACTCCCGCAATGTCTCCTGGCGGGCTCTGTAGTTGTGTTCTAGACACTAAATCTCTGGAAGAACTAATTATTTGGCACATTATCAAGAATGCCAAACTTCTTTTACAATCTTCAGATGGAACACAACCATCTGGGTTTTGTTACAGACATTTTCTGCTTTCTGACACAGATATTGTTGTTGCTCCTCTTCAGTCGGTAACATTTTGTAACACGCCTGTCTTCACTCACCCGTCTGGTCACTTTAGTCCGGAATGAGAGCGAAACACACACACACACACCGGCAGAAATGTGTGTGTGTGTTCGTCTGTTCTCAGAGTAACCGGAGACATCAGGGCTGATGACAGGTCAGGTCCTGCTTCTTACAGACTCTGTACATTTAGTCTCCGGAGCAACAGGACACCTGCTATTCAAACTCTGATGCCTTTCATCCAATTCATCGCTGTAAAATGTTGTAGGAGTGCAAGTTTTACAGATTAAACAACTCCCAATAGCAACAAGTTATTTTGTTTTACTGTATCTGAAAGTTTATTTTTTTAATAAAATGAGTATTCTGTTTTTTTTTTCTTCCTCAGACTATGGTGGTTCGTCCACAATGAAATACAGCACCTACACCCCAAGTTATAGCTCCAAATCTTCCTACATGTACTCAGGCTCCAAAACAATGGTGAGTAAACCAGCTTTGTTTAATTTTAATTATAATTACGACCTACAGTGTGAGTCAAAAGATAGTTTTTTTTTTTATTTTAGAGAGAAAATGACATCTGAAGTAATGGGTGGGTGGGGGGTGGGGTGGGGGGGCTATCTTTGGAAAAACTTGCACTTGATCCATTGTGGCAGCTTTCAAGATGGCTGCCATGTTCTGGACCCCCCTTCACCCATTATTTACTGGGATAAACAGTTATGTCATTTTCCCTTTTTTTAAGTAAAAAGGTGTCCTGTGACTTTTGACTCACTCTGTATATATTGTGGAAATATGCTGATCACTTCAGGTTTTACGTAAAAAGATGTTTCAGGAAAAATAAACCAACACTTGTCTCCAGCCTGGGTCAAACAGGACAGCATGTGTGATATTTGACAGTAGGCTGCGAGTTTTCAAGTTTACCCTTGAGATTCCGATGTTTTAGTGGTGGGACAGAGCGACACAGGCCTGCAGTTATATTTTAAACCTCTGACTGTTGTCACTTGTCAAAATGAGAAACCACCCTGTATATGAAGTGAAATGACTTGTGTCCATTTCATCTTTTCATATACGTCACAGGATCGTATTGTGTGAATTGTAACCGTGACATCCATCTTTATCTCCAGGGTCCTCGCGTGGCCCAGAGGCAGGAGTTCAGCTGCCGCTCCGCAGCACCGGACCTGGCCCAGTTTCAGAGGATGAGCGTAGGAGGAGGCGGAGGCGGTGGAGGTTTTTACCAAGAAGAAGTGCGTATGGGCGGCGGCGGATACCAAGCAAGCATGAGACAGCCGAGCAGAGGGGACCAAGAAGTCATGTCCATGCATTCGATTCGAAACATGCCGGCTGGGAATCCCTGGATGGTGGATAACAGCGATGCGGGCAGCATGATCTCCGAACGCGACGGCACCTTCGGCCGTCAGTACGCTCAGAGCGCGGTGAACGGCTTCGTCGGACAAGTGAGGCAGGGAGGGTTCAACACGATGCCCCTGCAGAGCATGCGCCGATCTCAGAGCGGCACCATCACCCGCAGCACCGCGACCATGGGAGGGGGAGGCGGGGGAGGAGGAGGAGGAGGAACGGAAGTATTCCAACAGCAGCAGTCCTTTAAAGGCCCGGCCTTCCGCACGATCAGCAGGATCACAAACCGGAACCGGTCGAGCATCAACTCCGTGTCCGGGAACCAGATGACGGCGAGCGCCAGCAACATGGGTGCGGGAGGAGGAGACCGAGTGGACGGAGGAGGTTTTGTGATGTCCACCTTGTCTGGTTCTCAGGGGAACATGCTGCAGCGTCAGGGAACCTTGGCCCGCAGCATGTCGATCAGAAGCATGCAGAGTGTCGGCAGGGGCATGGACATCTACGGAGGGCAGATGGAACTGGGAGCCAGCATGGGCAACCTGAGCGGGTGAGGAGTTCAAAAACACTAAACCAAAACAAGTAAAGCAAATGATTTAAGTTTTTACTGCAAAAAATGACCCAATATAAACATTTGAACCCTGTGTGCACACATTATCCAAAAAACCTTTTTAAAACTAATGAATTTCCTATCATGATGGTCAGTGCTGTAAACCCAGAACACTATACTAATTAATCCACTATATGTGTCTGATTATATAAGCCCAGATGTTTTACAACATTGTTTATTTTTTAAAACAGACAATAACTCAATATTTATAATCTGTCAGTAGCACAGAAGCAGTGAAGCGTAGTTGTTTTGATGACTCGGGTTCTTTCAAAATCATTTGCAGATTTCCTGAAAGCGATGAGCCAGTGTTGCAACCTTTCTGCATCATAATGGCGGGACGGCCGTTTTCTTGGAGCTTTGCGTTGGGGAGGCGGCTCCGAAGCGGCAGGACTGGTTTTTAGGTTCAGGGTGTGGCAGTTCAGTTTAGGGCCTTGCATTTCACACATCCCATAATGAGCGGTTAGGCGTGTGGATTTGCAAAAAAAACACTGCTGCTTTTTTGTTTTGTTTTTGAAAAAGTTTTGTTAAGCTGAATTTCAAAACAAATCGCCTGCGTTTAATTTAAGTGGCTGCTGTTATTCAAAAGACACAGAATAGTTGCTACAGAATGATATGATAATTATGTTTTGAATTTGTTTGTTTGCTTCTTTGGCAGGATCCAGAACCTCAACATGGAGGATGCAATACAATACCTGAAAGAGGACGACCCTGAGACGCAGGTCTTGGGTGCAGCCTACATTCAGCATCAGTGCTACAACGAGAAAACGGCAAAAGACGAGGTACTTTAAAAACAGCTTCAACTTGTGGTTTGAATTCCTCGTTCCTCTCTGCATTCCTTCAGAGACGCTCAGCCATGAAAATTGTTTTTCTTCAAGGGTTGACATCCATTGATTGATGTCTCTCCATTTGTGGGAACATTTAAAGACACCAAACACTATAAATTTAAAGCTTCCCTGTTATTCACTGTTGTACAGTTCATCACCTTGAGTTAAACATCCTCTATCTGCTCCTAAACCGTTGTTTGTTAGCTAAGCAGTTGGAGCAGAACGACATTTTCTTATCTTTTTTTTTTTTTTTTTTTTTTTTAACATTTTTGAAAAACTAATCTTCTTGTGTGATTTTCATGAACTCTCTGAAAAAAAGACTAAAAAGAAGCTTTGGGGGATGCAAGCACTTTCATTACTATTCATAAAAGATTCATACTCAGTTTATTTAAGCTTTTATTTATAGCCCCTTTCAGATTATTAACACGATTGTCTTAATAAAGCCAAAAGATGTAGGCAATTCAAACGAACATACAAGGTTTAAAAGAACAAGACTATTATTAAAATATAAATACAAATAGCAATAAGAGTAAAACAAGTCAAAAAGCGTTGCAATGTATGATTGAGATATGTAGCAACTAGAGGTAAGAACATTAAGAACTGAAATATTTACAAATCAAAGGGGTATTCAAATATTATTGAGATATTTGTGATTTAAATATTTGAAAAACTTCTGGTGTTCCAATTTATAAAAAAAAAAACAAAAAAACAAAGAATAACCCCCACTTCTGCTGTTTGTTTATTTGTGAAGGTGCGTCGCTTACAAGGTATCGAACCGCTGGTGATGCTATTCAACAGCCCCAACCAGGAAGTGCAGCGTTACGCCACTGGTGCCATGCGCAATGTCATCTACGAGAACAAGGAAAACAAGGTGGTCCTAATCGACAAGCAGGGCATCTCAGAGCTGGTCAGGGCGCTGAACGAGCCTGATGACGAGCTTCAAAAAAACATCACAGGTAGAGAAATGTCCATCTTAGCTGTTGAAACTGCAAAAGCATCTTCGTAGTATGGGGCGGGGTGTAGGGCGTTTAAGACATTCGCGTAAAAAACGTCATTGTTGTAAGAAAGAACTAGTTTTCTAAAGGCAACACAATCTCTCGTGTCCTTGAAAGTCTTTGAGCAGACGATAGTCTTTGAAAATGATACCATTCAGATAAAAACGGAGAAGGCTGAAGAGTGAGAGTCTGAGATTAGAAGGTGGAGCTGCTGTCATCACTACAGCGTTTCAGTATGAGCATAAGGGAGTGTGGATGATCTGTCTGGGCCTGTTGACCAGGATTACCTCTGCTCCCTTTTTTGTCGTTTTTTTTTCCCTCCTCCCTTTATCTGTTTCACCCTCATTTGTTTCTGCCAAACGAGTCCCGAGTTCAAAAAGATCTAAAAGTAATTAATTAAAAGCATCTGTCTGTCAATTTTAATCTGATCTTTTTTGGAAGCATTGGATGTACATCCGAACTGATCAGGATTCCTGTTTGTTCTTCAAAGTTGGCTGACTTAAATATGAAGTAGCAAATTAAAGGGATGCTGCGGGTTATTTTGAAGTGACATTCTGTGATGCTGATATCAGTAATCATCATCTTACCTGCAGTGGAAATCACTCACAGCTTCACTGGATGGGAATGATAAGCATAAGTTCTCTATGAGATGGGTGAGGCCAGTTCTAAAACAGATTCAAATGTCTAAAAACGGTTTATTCAGTCACTTATAGAAACAGTTAAGTGCGACCAGACTGTGTATCTGATTAAAGTAAGATGGTGTAAAAATAAACATATGTAGATTTTTTATAGTAGTTTACAGAAGTTAATACAGTCTGTTTTACAACAAAGTGTATGTTTCAAATGGATCACTTATGATAAAGAGCAGCTGCAGATTACTTGACCTAAATAATCATTAATCATATGTAAATAAGCAAAAGCAAAAAGAGACTGCACTGTAAAGGTGCCTAAACCAATAACTGCATAAATAAAATTTTTGAGACTGAAGCTGCTTTAAAATGGTTGAAATCTATTTCTGTCCCTTATTTGTTACTGACGAGTGTTCTGACCATCTCCATGTATTCAGAAGACACACAGAGGGGAGACTAAAACACCCTACTTGTACCTCTGAGTGAGGCAGTGACAGAATACTGACACATTCAGGGACCACCCAGCTGTGGATTTCTTAAATCAAAACACCAGATTTAAACTTTCTGGTGTTTTTTTTTTTTTTTTTTTGAGCAATGCAAGCTCCTCACTCTATACTGTATACATGGAGAGGAGATACATAAAAACTTTTTCATCACAGTGACAGGCTAAAAGTATGCTGCATCAATACAATTGTAAAAAGAGTTTATTTTGAAACTTAACACTTTAAAAATACGTACTTGGACTTGTGGTCTCTGAGACCATAGAGATTTCTGTCCCATCACTAAATTTGTTCAAATCTCATCTCTCTGGTCAAATTCAGCTCATTCAAGTCAACACATTCTGATCCAAACCTTCCTCTGGTGTACCCCAAGGCTCTGTTCTTGGTCCCCTCCTATTTATCATCTACATCCTCCCCCTTGGTCACATTATATCGTTAACGCAACGTTCAGTTTCATAGCTATGCAGATGACATCCAGCTCTACCTTTCCCTTAAACCCAACTCATCTTTTCTTACCTGCCTTTAAGAAATCAGGGCCATTTGCATTGAAAAATCCCAGTTTCTTCCTCTCTCAACATCAAGAGTCTGGAAATTGGAAATTAAGTGTGACCAGATGATGTCACTTTGTAGTTGGCTTTAATATTTAACTACAGCTTTCCCTGAGAGAACGTCTAAATTGATCAAGCTTTGAACAATTGGTTACTTATAACTCCACAGAACAGCTTTCTCTAAATGATCTGAACTGTTCCTTTGTGTGAGACAACAAGGAAGATTAAAATAAGCTACTAGTTGGGTAGAGTTAATCAGCTGCATACTGTAACATCAAACTAAAAAGGCACGGGACACACAAAGGTTTTCATTAAACTTATGTTTTTGTGTAGGTATCCTCTGGAATTTGTCATCCAAGGAGAACCTGAAAGCGGATCTGGCCAAGCAGATTGTACCAAAACTTACTGAGAAGATTCTTGTCCCCACGGCAGAAAAGGAGGTGGAAGATGCAACAAGATATTTGGAAGGTTCTGACAGGGTCACGGATAGCCCCTCTCAGACAGAGATATTCTGCAACACCACAGGATGCCTCAGGTGCGTATCACACAAAGGCTTACAGCTGATCTGACTTCACTTTTAGTTGTTTACTGCTGTGTGAAACACATGGTTAATAAACAAAATCAATATTAGCTCATATATTAGTGATGATTATTGTTTTTTATAAACAGGATGTAGGTGTTGTGGAAAAAAGATTTTTCCTACCTAAAAATGGAATTTACATTTGTACAATAGGCTTCTTGGCTGGAGTTATAGAAATATGTAATTATGTTGAGCTTTTAAAGATATGGTTAAATAGTAACCCATAGCTGCAGTTGCAAAAACCTGAATTTAACGTGATTGAATTAGTGTGTTACTGATCATGAGCTGCCTGCTGAATGGAGCAGCTGCTCTTCTGTATTTCAAAGTGGGGAGGAAAATTTGTCTATTTAATGTGAACCATCACAACTAAATCTCAAAGTGGTATGGGGAGATAAAGTCTTGTTGCATTTTGTCGAAACATAATGAATAAATGCCTTATCAATGTATTATTTAAACAAATTGTCTAAAATAGAATCTAAGATTTTTTTTGAGCAGCAAAAAAGTAAAAAAAAATCTTAGCAAATATGCCTTAAAATTTACATTTCCCTGTGAGCTAGCAAAGCCAAATACTTTTACTAATATGAATGCTTTTTGATGTTTCTTCTTTAAATGACATCAAAAATTCCTCATTAAAATAACCTTAAAATACACTTCAGACCAAATATTAATGTATTATCATGATTAACTAGACTAATTAAGTCGTATCTCTGGATCAGGGTGATCCAGGTAAAAAAGCCAAGAAGCTGTGGCTAGCTCATTTTGACCAAATTTGACTTGATCCTCAGTTTGATGTGATTGGTCACATGTAAAAAAAATATTATTGATTAAATGTGAAAAGAAGCTAAGTTCTATTTCCATCACTAACACTTTTTCATTGCTTAGCTCACTTTGTGCATCAAATCCTAGTCCTAAAATAGTAACAAAACCCAGGCAAACACTCTGACACACAAGCAGTTTCATTAAGTGCCTCTCATGGCTGCAGGTGATAATTATTCACAAAGTCAATGCAAGCATCTGGGACATTTTACCCTTTAAAACACTCCTGCTGGTCTTATGTAGATAAGTGTGAAGAAGCTTGGAGGGTGAAATACATTTGTAAAGGTATCAGATCGTGTTGTGATCACCCAAACCTCAAAATATACCTTTTTATTAGGTTTTTGCTGCAACATGTTTCTTGTTTTTTTTTTATTATTTTCCTGGTTTAGCTGTGCCACTCTTTTTATCTCCCATCACATTATTTGCATCTATGAAATTATCTTCCTCCTGTATCCTACCCTTCCTCTTCCTCTGATAGCTTTAAAGGGACAGATTATATCTTTTGAAGAGGGGGTCTGTGGAGAGGTTACGGGCCATTATAATTTTACGTTTATAGGTAACTGTTTGGATGGATTTAGATTGATTAAAAACAGATTAATTCTGACCAGAGTGCTGGCAGGTTTGTTTGTGTTGGTGTTTCACCACTACTGCCTCAATGCCTTGAAGCTCCAACCTCTTTCTCTCTCTTTTTATGTGTTCAGGAATGTAAGCTCTGCTGATGAGAAGACCCGTCAGATGATGCGAGAAACAAAAGGACTGGTGGATTCTTTGGTTAACTACGTCAAGGCGTCTGTAGACAAGTGTAGGGCAGAGGAAAAGGTAAGAGTGGAAACCGTCTTGTTCTTATTCAAACGAAGTCCCTGCTCTGTTTGTTCATCAGTTTCCGTTTGTGTCTAAGGGGGTGGAGAACGCCATGTGCATCTTGAGGAACCTCTCATACCAGCTCTACGCTGAATTGCCTCCATCGCTTGCTTCTCAGCTAAAGCGAGAACAGGATGTGAACGAGAACAGCTCATCTGTCGGCTGCTTCTCACCTCGGAGCAAAAAGGCCAAAAATGTACGTGCACACATCAGTGAGACCTGCTTTTGATGTCAAAACCTAATTTATTTTTTTTTAACACTGACTTCTTGTGTCGTCCTTTTGAATAACAGAAAAAGAAGTGTTTGCCCACATTTGCTGAGCTTACAAAGCCGGTAAAGGGAATACAACAGCTCTTTCACCCTTCTATTGTACCCGTCTACCATAACATCCTAAAATCATGCGAGATCAATGGTACCACACGGGAGTCGGCCACTGGCGCTCTGCAGAACATCACAGCTGGAGATTCGAGTGTAAGCAGCACACAAATCAGATGTTTGTAGTAAATTTTTATTGATTGAAAGTCTGTTTATTTCATGTTTGAACTCTGTCTCTGCAGTCTGCTTCCATGCTTGCCAACTGGGCTTTGGAGCAAGAGAAGGTTGAATCAACCCTGATTGATCTCATGCGCACAGAGAGGGATTCAGAGCTGCGTTCCCTCACAGGACTGCTGAGGAATCTGTCCCGACATTCAGAAAACAAGGATCATCTCGGTCAGTCTTATTGAATTTTAATTATAAACTTAACAAAAGCTAAGAGCCTTGATTTATTATTATTTGATCTTAAATTAAGTTTTTCATAAATGTTTTTCCCCTGGGATTACTTGTATGATTAGCCAGCTTGCTAAATTTATGCATTTATTGTTTATTTAGCTACAAAGGTGGTGCCCTCAGTGATAGAAAAGCTGCCAGAAGACGGCAATAAGACGACTCCCCAAGATGAAGTGGTGACCAACCTCTGTGGCATCCTTAACAACTTGGTCATGCACAGCGAGGTGGCTGCCAGGGATATCTGCTTCTACAAGGGCATCAATAAACTGATGGGCATCAAGACAACACACGACTCTAGGTCTGTAACGTAGCGACGCATCAAACACTCTGCGCCCTGACTTAAATGCACTCTACTTGCATCGAATGTTTGCAAACATTTTTGCATCTGTTTTGTCCATTTTTTTAACCATCGAATAAAATGATTTCCAGCGTCCCCAAGATAAAACAAGCAAAAGCAGCAGGCACGGTCCTCGTCAACATGTACAATTACAAGAAACAACGCAAAGAATATGCAAAGGTAAGATGCTGCACGAATCATGAGAATTTTAATAAATCATAGTTTACTGCAAATAATGAATCAAAGATGCTGGAAGAGTGGATTTGAAATATTTGAAGGTATTCCTAGTGAAATGTTTAAGAGACAAAGTTTTTATAAAATACCTTTAGGTGTTGTAAGTAAAACATTTGATTGCAAATGTTATCCAGCAGCTTGTTTTTGTTTGTCCGTGCAACTACTAACCTGTGATGTTTCTTATGGAGAGACTTTGAATTAAGATGTTCGCAGAAAGTGACTGCCCGGCATTTGTCTTCTGACATGAACTGTTTCTAATCAAACATTTAACAATCTTTTTACATTACTTTTTTTAAATGTAAAATATGGGTTTGATTATTCAATCTCGTGGTTTTGGTGGGAAAAACAAAATGTGTACTCAGTTACCTCTATTCAGTATGTGGCTACAAATAACTAGGGTTGGGAATCGAGAATCGATTGGAACCGGGACAAATGTTTCAATTCTCCCGGAATCGTTCGTACTTTTAAATTTCGATGCCTAG